>CM035095.1:12331288-12673788 GCA_020205505.1 Panax japonicus
CTTAAATTCTGAGGGTATTGACTATTGCAAGAGACGAGACTAGCTACTACATATTTTCAGTTTTGCACACTAGGCTTGCATATTGTTTAATATATTAATATAATATAAACCCAGCATCTCTAATGATCTAAATTTCATTCATTATATAGTACAACAAATTTTCCTACCTACCTACCTACCTTTTTATATTAGTATGAAGTAAACAATTTCCTTACTTTGTGAATTAATCTTCGGCATATTGGGCAATTCTTGATTTCGCCATCGATGATCCTGCAAAAATACATGACTTGCATAATAAAACTTACTTTGTAATTATAAAATCAGTTACTGCTTATTAGATAAGAAAATTTAATTAGAATTAGAATACCTCTGAGCACAGGCATAACAAGTAGCACAGTGTCCACAAGGAACGAAAAAGCAATCCCGTGAGTGGTCATAGCAAATTACACATATTTTGGCATCATACAAGTCCTCCGACCAACTGCAACTGCAACTGCAACTGCAACTGCCATTGCCCGACTCTAAATCTTGTTCATCACATGCGCCATATGTCAACGAGGCCGTCTCCTCCTCCTTTGGTATTAAAGGGTTAGTCTCAGCTGCTGTCACTTCTCCTATGTCGTCACAATCCTTCATCAACTTCATCATCACCGACACCACGATCATGATCACCACTATTACATGCATTATAAAGTTGGGATAACATTATTTTTGATATTTTCTCATGAAAAATTAATTAAATAGTTAATTTGTAGGTGAATTACCTATAAGTGCGACATAAACAACGAAGCTAACTGCAAATGAACGTGCAAGCTGCCATTCGTCCTGTAATTAGCAAGACAAATGGGATCATTTTAATTGGATCGCATGAACTAATAAGTCTGGTGTTAAAAAGAAAAAGAGAGATCAAATTCCTTACCTGATTGTCTCTTGTGAGAAAATGGGCATGTTGATTGATCAAATAATAGGGGACAGGATGTGGTGGTGGTGATCTGACTGTTGTGGAAGAAGAAGAAGAAGAAGACATGTTGTAGTACAATTCTTTCTTCGATCTGACTGTTGTGGAAGAAGAAGAAGAAGACATGTTGTAGTACAATTCTTTCTTCGATCTCCCTACTTGGAATCGAATCAATTAAAGATCGAGTTTGTTTATATTTGAAGCATATATCTTAATGTAGCGAGCGTTTTGAAAGCAGTCTTCCTTATTATTATATGCTGCGACCCATGAAAAGAAGAGAAATTTGGGTTAACTTTTACTCTTTTAATTTACACACAAAAAAAAAGTAAATTGAAGCAAGACGAACCCCGATAATCCTTGTCTGCTAGTATATCACTTTTCTTTGAATATTGTACAAGAATCCTTGGCAACTTTTTTTCTCTTTCTCAAAATTAATTTGAATGTTTCAAGATTCCATTAAATTAAAAAGAAAATGCACACACACACACACACACACACACATATATATATATATATATAACTAAGAAATAGACAAATTTAATTAAGTTCCTATATACTCCCACAGGTAAGCATTTAAAAAGCAGAGCGAAATGGAGTAGTATTAATTTAATTACCTTGGAATTAGGTTTCAAAGTAGTAGTGGTAGCTAGGAATTCGAACCAACCAAAGCAATATGAGCATTTGAATAGGTAGTAGTAGTACGTAGTAGAATATATATCATGCTCTTAATTTCATTCCTCAAGTTAAAATCTCTGAGAGATATATGGAGATTCTGAAGAAGAGAAAAGGCCAAAAGTTGTGGAGGATTATAGTATTAGAGTTCCTCTGGGAAAATTCGACTAACAAATGTGACCCAACCCAACCCAACCCAACCCAACCCAACCCAACCACGCAGTGACGGTTACGCCTTCTGTTTCTCTCTCAAACCCAAACTCACTTCTCTCTAACTACAATATCCCAAACTCCATGCATATTTATTAGTACTACTACTATTACAATTGTATAGCCATTAGTAATGTTTTATCCAAACCCAACCAAACCTGTCTTTAATTTCATCTTAATATTCTACATCTTTTTTGCATTATCTTAACTATTCACAGTATTTCTTAATATAAGATGTTAAGATCCATTAAACTGTTAATATGTATTAAGATGCAATCAAACACTCATTTGTTGTTGTTGATCTTAGGTAGATTATAATACTCTTTCCGTCCAAGTTTATTTATCCTATTTAAAAAAATAAAATAATATTTAATAGAAAATGGTCCCACTTGTTTTCCTTTTATTTATAAAAATATCATCCACGATCTCACTTGTTTTCAATTTTTTTTAAAACGACATAATTTTAATAAAAATATACTCCCTCCGTCCCATAGTTATAGGCTGATTTTTTATTTTGAGATGTCCCAATATATAGACTACTTACTATTTATAAAATTTAGTTGGTTTATTATTTTACTTTTATGCCTTTATAATAAATATTCAACCATTACTTTTTTTTTGAAGAAACAACCTTCAATGTCATTATTTTTATCACCACATTTAATGTTGTTGTATTCTCAATAAAAGAATTCAACTTTTTAGGCTTTACTAGTTTAACATATTTTCTGTATAAAAGACAATTGTACCAACAATCAATGAAGTTAAGAGTTCCAATGTGATAAGTAAAGAGTAATTAATTTATTCATTAATTTCATATTAAGGGGTATATGTGAAAAATTCTGTTACAAATTATCACTTAAACTGATTTTCTTAAACTATGTACCAGCCTATATCTATGGGACGGAGGGAGTACTATTTATATCTCCATCCACAGCAACCGGTTGTTGGAGAGCAACCCCTTTTTTCTCAGCCGCTACAGCTTGTACCGGCCATTTAGAATTTTTTTTTATAAACCGCTACAAGCTGTAGCGGCTGAGAAAAAATGGGTTGCTCCCAACAACCGGTTACTGTGGATGGAATCCCATTTATATATATATAAATGAAACGGCCAAACTGGTATTAAATATATCATCACTATTTTAATTGTTTGACGTGAGTTGGCGGGACCGATGAGTGAATTATCCGGATTTGATTAGAGTGAAGTTGATTTTCAATTTCATGGTAGTAATTTTTTATTATATTAATAAATTGTATTGGTAATGAAAAATATATACGACTTAGTATATAAAATTCAATTATTCTTTGCTTATGGATTTGGTGGAATAGAATGGTCATGCTGACTAGTGATTATTACTCATTACTAAACAAATACCAAAATAGGTTAAAAGAAGAAACTGGAATTAGTATATTCCATGGGTGGGGGAAATAATAGACAATGCGTGTGATCTGACCATTGCCAAAATCCAAAGCAATTGAAGTTAATTATTGTATCTGTACCTTTGCTCCACCAAATATTATTTAGGGATCAGTTAATGACTAGTTTGCCCTTTTCTTTGGGGTCACTAGGGAATGGATCGATCGATATAAACAACCTTTTCTTTTGTTGCGTGTCAGGTGAGATAACCGTGGCCCGCAACCGCATATAAGGAACAATTGCTAAATAACTACAAACTTTAATTAATTTATTTATTTCATTAATGCTAAATTGCTAACCCAAGGAACAATTTGTGAATTTCTTGATAAGTAAGTAGCTCTAAATAACACCACAAAAGTACTTGAGATCTAATTAACGAATGGATTCATTCATATACTATACTTGTTATGTTCCAAAATATAAGATTATTGTTAATTTTTTAAATTTAATTTAAAATATTTTTACATTATAATAAATAAAAATTCATTTAATTTTAATTAATAAAATTATCAAAACTGTGCCCAAACTAATTAGTTTTCGGTTCGGCTGCAAATTCAATCCTAAAATCGTCTGCTCAGGCACTATATTTCTTTTTGGGTGGGTTCAAATTTTCAAATATATTTGTTTGTAAAATGGGCTTCCTTTTGTCCTTTTATACAGGGGCAGTTTGGGCCAATACAGAGGGGAAGTTTGGGCCATTATTAATGTTCCCCAATCCCATCCTAATGGGCACTGGGCAGGCTTTAAGCTAGTGCTTAAGAAGGATGCCAATATATCTATAATTTTGTAGGATTAATTACATATATTAGTACATTTTAGAAAATAATTACAAAAATCTTACATCCATAAAATAATTACAAAAATATTACACTTTTTTCAGTTTTATTTACAATATTAGTGTAATCATGATTCCTTAATTTAGGGGATCATTATTGGTGGGCTGACATAGCAAATCTGGTAGTTTTTAATTTGAATCGCGTGAATCCCTTTTTTTTCTCCCAACTCCCATAACTTTTGTCCTGGTATTTCTCTCTCTAAAATCTTCTTTTTCTTCTTCTTCATCACAGTTGTTACACTAATTGGTGGCGTAAATTGGTTAGTGATTATTGATCTCCTTCAGGCTCTTGGGGGTGCAATTGGTTTGAATATCTCCATCTGCTTCTAGTTGTATAAGTAAGCTCGTCGGCCTCTTTCTTTTTTGCATAGAGATCACCATCTGCTTCTTTTTTGCATAGAGATCACCATATGCTTTCTTTTTTGCGCGTTATTTTTTTGATTATTTTTTAATTTACTTTTGTTGTACTTGTTGATTAACTGTTGTTCAAGTTAGTGAGAAGAAGGTTTTGGATCAGAAAGCATACATGTTGTTCTATTATCGAGATAATATAAATTTTGCTTCAAACAAGCCTTTTGATGTTGCTCGGAAAGAGATCATGGCGACAGATTTCATGAGAAGAAGCTCAAGTTCATAGCCATAAGATATTTACAACCCAAAGTTTTTTAAAGGTATGTTAATTTAAATTTTGTTATTGTTACTATCATATAAATGTTTGGTTACTTCTGCATTATGTTTTTGTTACTGTTAGCTTGTGATTCGAATACCGTTTTTGTTACCTTGATTTAGTATTTTGGTTACTTTTTTATGTTGTTATGGTTACCATGTATTTGCTTAGTATACATGGTTGACTAAACTGATTTTGGTGTACATATTTTTTATGTATTGGTTACCATTAATATATGTTTTGGTTACTAACATATAACTCTTTGGTTACTTCATTAGTATATTTTTTGTTACTGTTAGTTTATGATTTAGATACCATTCTTTTTCCCTCAATTGTGATTTTGTTTACTTTTATATGTTATTTTGGTTACAATGTATTTGCTTAGTATACATTGGTTGATTAAACTGGGTTTGGTCTACATGTTGTTTATGTGTTGGTTACCATTAAAACATAGTTTGGTCACTATCATATAACTGTTTGGTTACTTCTTTAGTATATTTTTTGGTATACATGTTTTGTTTACTACATAAAATGGTTTGTACTACATATTGTTTATATTTTGGTTATCATTAGATTATATAATATAACTTTTTGGTTACTGATTTTTTATGGTATGGTTAATGTTATATTATGATATGATAACTATTATTGTGCAGACAATTTGGGATGTTAGTTATTTGTTAGTCTGTTTTGACTACTGTATAATTGTTATATTATGTTTTGGTTAGTATGCTCTTATTCGTTAGTCATTATGTAACTGTTTATGATATAGATATTGTTTATATCTGGTTACTAATAACTGTGTAAATCTGATTTTATTTATTTGCAGTTATGGGAACTTTACTATGAGGAATGCAATAGAAAATTCATTGGAAAAGTTATATATTGGTGATATGGAAGTCCCCATCATTATTACCAAGAAATTAAACTCAAGCCAATTGGAGAAGTTTAATGCATCATTAGTTTGTGGATGTATTATTTTTGTAAATAATAAACTCAAATCATAATAAATCATGTATTTGCTTAGTATACATTGATGTATTATTTTTATAAATTCCTTCAAACATAACCATTTGTTATGGTTAGTGAGTATGTAATGTTTATTAGAGCTTATGCAAATAGAATTACATATTTGATTATATAATCAATTATTTGACATTGTTTGTTGGTTCGTATTAAGTTGTGTCTGATACATTATTTGAAAGGTGCAGTTGGTAACCAAACATGCATAGAAGGGTAACCATTTTATTTTTTGGTAGTAACCAGATAGTTACAAGCTTGTATCAGGACATATATCAAGTGTTAAATGTACATGTGAGAGTATACATGGGTTGCCTAAACTGGGTTGGATATACATGTTGTTTCTATTTTGGTTACCATTAAAATATGTTCTGGTTACTTTTCATATAACTATTTGGTTACTTTTTTATTATGTTTTGGTTACTGTTACCTTATGGTTTGACTACTATTATTGTGCCCTCGATGTGGAATTTTGGTTACTGTTATTTTTATTCTGGTTAATATGTAATTGTTTAGTATACATGGATTGCGTAAACTGGATTTCATTACATGATATTTATGTTTTGGTTACCATTAAAACCTGTTCTGGTTACTATCATATAATTATGTGGTTACTGTTTTATTATGTTATATTATGGTTACTGTTATTAGTAATTGATAGTTACAAACTTGTATCAAGACAAACATCAATTGTTAAATGTACATGTGAGAGTTTTCATTTATATATATGGTTACTTATAGATATCATATTAAAATAAAAATAGTTTGAGAGGTGCAGTTGGTATCCAAACATGCATATAAGGGTAACCATTTTAGTTTTTGTTAGTAACCAAATAATTAAAAACTTTTATCATAACAGTTATCAAGTGCTTAATGTACATGTGAGGGTTCCCATTTATCTAGCTGATGGATACTTTTAAATTACATAGTTATAAAAGTTATTTGGAAATGGTCCAGTTGGTAACTAAATATGAATATAGAGGTAACCATTTTATTTTAGATGGGTAACCAAATTTACATAAAAATGTTTCAAAACAGTTACTAATTGTTCAATGTATATGGTTACTTTATATTGACAACTCATGATGGAATCAAAAATTAAAATATTAATCAATAACAATTTTAGTTACTGTACACCATCAAAAATGTTACCAACCATGTGGTTAATGATTACTAACAGTAAACAATTATATATTCATGTATTTACACTCTTTTTGTTTATGTTCCGTTGAAGTAAAGCACAACTGGAATCATCTCCATAGTCTAACAACTGAATAAACATTATAAAGTAACCAAATCAATATTAGACAGTAACCAAACTGCATAATCTTAGTAATCAGAACATAAACCAAATTTTTACATGCCATTTTGAAGGCCTAAATGATGGAATTTGACCAAAAAACCATGCAGTTCACCAGCAAAGCTAGTGACTTTTGATTGTTGACCCTTTTTCAATGAAATTAGGCTCCGAAAACGCCAAAATCTGACACTCCAAACTTGACAGAAATTATCAAATTGTCACTGCAACCAAATAAACATTATACTGTAACCAATTAAATAGTATACAACAACCAAAATATATAATCAGATTAACAGTTTTATGAAGGTAACCAATGTAGTCAATAAGTAACCACCAATATAAAAAAAACAATTTTTAAACTCAATAACATTATAGAGTAACCAAATAAACACCTTATAGTATCTAAATACAAATTATACAGTAACTAATATATATGTAATTAGTAGCCAAGATTATAAAAAATATTTTTACATTCATTTTATAACCAAAACAATCAGTAATTACTTTGTTACAAATTAAAGACAAACAGGTGTATGAAGGTAACCAATGTAGTTAATCAGTAACCATCAATATAAAAAAAATCAGTATAAAACACAGTAATATTATGCAGTAACCATGGTAATATTACACAGTAAACAAGTCAGCATTATATACTAATCAAATCTAGATTAGACAGTAACCAACATATATTTTCTTAGTAACCAATTCAATAATAAACAGTAACCAATTGATATGTATTTAGTAACCAGAGTAAAAAATATATTTTCAAATGCATTTTGCATTCAAAACATTCATTATTCTGACTTTGTAACCATTTAAAGAGCAAAAAATTTGAGAAAGGTAACCAATAGACGAATACATAGTAAACACGAGGTAACACTATGCATATAAATTGGAAACTCAAATACCTCAGTATACAAATTTGTAACAAATCAACAATCAGTGCAGTATGATCATATATCAGTGCAGTTGCAGTAAGTTTCTGGTTACAGATCTTGAAGTTGCCGTCGATCTTTTATGTTCTTCTCCGATCTCAGAACAACATAACGACCAAAGATTTCGTCTTCTCCGATTAATATGTCGTTGATATGTTCTTCTTTGATCTCAGAGTTGCATCGCGAGATTTCGTCTTCTCCGGTAGATTCGTCGTTGATTTGTTCTTCTCCGATCTCATTGTTGTCGATCTTTTATGTTTTGTTCAGTAACGTGAATTTAGGACCGGTTGGTTGAAAGTATGGAAGTGGTAACTGGCATGTAGGAGTTAATGACGCATGATTTTATGAATCCTAATATATTGTGTTGTTTTATTTCTGTAATTATGTTGTGTGTGTTTTATTTTTGTAATTACTTTCTAATTGTTGTATATTAGTGTTAAGGACCCAATTTTGTAAGAACAAATTTTTACGTAAATAATTATTTTCTGGAAATACTGTAAATTATTATTTTTTCTGTTTTAAAATAATTTTTAAGTGAATGGAAGGTTAAGATTATATTAAGAATGAACGACTTAGATGCCTTCTCATGTTATCTTGTATTTCGTTCCTCTTCGTCCACAAAATCGTTATCCTCAATATCGTATACTGACCTCGTGGCATGTGTTGTTATACATAGGCAGTCATCCTCGTGGGTATAGCCACAAATCAGTACATTATGATGAGTCTCAAGTTCGGATTTTGAGTAGGTTTGCTTCATAGTTTCGACAGATTGATGAGTCCATGTTTTCGTAGAGTTGCTTTGATATAGGATCTGGATCAACCAACAAAGCTCTCAATGAAAACACCGTTGAAGAGTCTCTTGCAATAACTCAAAAATTATATATAGAGGGAAGAGATAAGATGAAGATAGATTGGGAACAATGTTATATTTTTATTGATACTTTCAAATGATACACACTCAACTATTTAAGTAAAAAAAAAATACAAGATAACCTGAGAATGTATTTAAGCCATTCATTCCTAATCTAAGCGCGCGCGCGCACACACACACACACACACACATATATATATATATATATATATATATATTAGACTATCTATTAGGCTATATTCATAACATTTAGTTTCCAAATTTTGACTTGTTTGATTTAAAAGAAATTATCAGCTGACATATTCTTTGCAGCACAAAGGTAATATATACTCGTACAGTCCCATACGCTAAAAAATTTATATAAGAACAATTTTAACATTTTAAAGTCATATTATAACATGTTTAAATTGAAAACTAAAGCAATTTATTTATCTTATTCAGAAAAATCTTTTAATTAGTAATATTTTTCTTAAAAATAATTCATAATATTCAAATTTGTATTAATTAAAATAAAATAAATTTATATTAATTTTAAATATAAATACTTTAAATTGATTTTAAAAAATAAAAATAAATTTTATAGTTTAAAACGAAGAAAAAAGCATTATAAATATCATACCAATTGTATCGAACACAATTTCCATTCACTATAAAGAAAATCAGATTATTGTGTGGAATCATGATAATCTGAATTCACATCAATTAATTAATTAATTAATTAATACGTGAAGACTGAAGTTGCCTCCAAGAACCTGATATATATATATATATATATATATATATATATATATATATATATATATAAGTCCTGACATTATAATGAAATCAACTTTAATTTACTCCTTCTCCTTGATGGTGTTTTTTACCAGTACTGATAATTTCCCTCGAAATTTAATCATAAGGAAATTAATTATATCGAAGTACTCCTGCACAAAAATCGTATATATGTCTTCATTTTGCCGGACAACAAAACATTGTGAGGGTTAACATAAAAAAGCTAGTCATCATCATCATCATCATATAGTACTGTAGTATATAACAATACCTTCAATTATTGTCTGCAACTTCTGCATTGGCTTCTTGTGTATATATATCGTACCCACTTTATCTTTCTATTTTGTCTGTTGTTTTGTTTGAATAATAATTGAGCTCTCTCTATCCTTTCCTTTTGTTTTTTTGTTTCTTCTCTACTTCATCTACATAATTGTTTTATCTACTTTTTGACCGCATCCTCAAAAATAAAAATAAAGATTCTTAAGCGCTAGCTTCAATCTTTTAAATTGAGTGGTTAACATGAAGTTAACTTTTATATAGAGTGGATATGCAAACTGTGAGATGATATATATTTCTCTACGTGTCAATGTATTAATCAATTGACCAACTTAAAATAAAATTAATTTCATGGTAACAGTCAAATCCACTTAATATATACTGTTACTCCCTCCAAAGCCTTGTAGCTTGCAGCACCATTTCTGGATGAGGATAGCTAGCTAGCTGTATTAAATACTATAATATATAGCCACATTATATGCGCCAAACTGGGTCTAGCTAGGGAATTTCTGGACGTACACGGCACTGCTTATTATCCATTACGTACTCATATATATATATATATGTATATGTATATTCTATCTTCTATTAGGTTTTCTTGTGGATCCTTCCGGTTGTTTTTGACAAAGCATGGAGGAAACATGATTCTTATTTTTGACAAAGCATGAAGGAGAGAAAAGATCTTTAGTTTTTTTTGACACTATATATAGAACTCATCCTAACAATTTCTTATTTATGAAGGAAGACATTTTTACAATATATAATTTTCAAAATGTTAATTGTGATGAAATTATCTGTTCGCCAAATAAAAATAATCTTTTACAATATTTAATTTTTGAAGAACATATTTTTAACAGTATATTCTTCACAAAAAATATTTAGTCACCAACTTAACGAATGATACTTTTAGTGTGGAGCTTTAATGCAAGAAATTGTACGAACAAATTTTTTTCACAATAAATCTAGTGAGTAAAATACTATTTCTTGAATGCCGACCATTTTTTTTATAGTGAAAATCCGGCTCTGCTAACAAATATTTCTAAATTCGTCCGTTTTGGCACGCTAGCCAATTGAGTGGTTAACTAACACCCACTTAATATCAGCGCTAATTAAAGTAACTAGATATATAGATCGTTGACAGTACTCTAATTAAGTGCAATGATATGAAATTATATCTCACATAATTTGATACTATATACTTTTATATATATATATATATATATATATATATATATATATTAGATCAATTTAATTTGATTTTTAGTTCCTATCAGGCCCAGTTAAATGTTTTTGGAAGGTTTTGAAAGATGGTGACATTGTCTGCAAACCCATGTGATGTACTGGTACGTAGCTACATTAAGCTACTCAGCTGATATATTAATATACTACTTGAAAAAGAAATAATTTCAGGTTTAAGATGAGGACGGAAAATATATAACTATTGACCTATAATTAGGTGATATAATCAGATTGGGGAATGTAGTTAATTAGTTGTAGCATATAACAAATCGAATTCAATTATAAATTGCGGTGGTTGATTAATGTAATGGATGACTATAAATCAATTTAATTTGTCCAAAATTAATCCATAACAAATAATTGTTATGAATCATTTCCTTCATTTATAAAGACATAAAAATTAAAGGATGTTCCATATTTCATTAATTATTATTATTATTATTATTTAGATACTACTATATAGAAGGTTAAATGTGGAATCTTCTCCTTCCACCAAAGCCTTCATAGGTAAGCGCATTTAATTTAGTCTTTCTTAAATTCTTTATTTACGTACTCGTTTTCATGATCAATTAACAATTATATTTATAAATCGATTATTAAATGCATAAACGCCATAATCATCATTAATCAATAATCACGGGAGCCACATATATAACTATGCTGGTTAATGGTGAAAAGTACCTTCAACCAGGGAAACAGTACCTTAATTAAATTAATCCGATTTCTATTAGTTGCATGCAAGTGGTGGTTGATGCCAAACAATTATCCTGACGCATGATGGTAAACTTTTAACTTTCAAAATAATTAAATATATATAACCATATCTTTCTGAATAATTAGAATCAGATTGAGGCATATATTATCAATTTTCGTGGGATCCGATGCCCGCCTAAGAACATGACATACAGTGACATCTATAGTACCTGGATTATCTCTTCCAATACATTTGTCCTCTAATTTCTATCAATTTACATTTAATAATATAAATATTATTTTTAATGATATTTTCAGCACCATAATTAATTATTTGCAAAGATTTTTATGGTAATGCTAAAGTAAAATTTATATTGATAAAATAAATATGCATTTCATGATTATTTTTTCATTTATTAAATATGTCACTTTTTCGCTTTTTAGCAATAATTATTACTCGATTATAAATATTATTATGACATTAGGGGAAATTTCCAAAGATAAACAGAACGTTCCGTATGAGATTAATTCAGGAGAGAGGTTATTCACCGGGCAGAAGTCTCACTACGTGTGCTTCCAAAACTAAACATATTGATTAATATAATAATAATAAGATGACTCTTCTATTAATTGTGTGCGTTAATTTTGCATCAACAGAAAAAGGCAATACATAATTAAATACTCCCTCCGTCCCAAATTAATTGCTCAATTTTGACCTTTTTAAGTCAAATTAACTATTTTTAGAAATAATAATTAAGCATATATAAATATATTTCTAAAATTATAAAAATTAGGATTAGTAATAAATTGTATATACTTTCTTTTGATTATAATCTCTTCACCTATATTTTAGCAAAAATAGTAAAAAGATTAGTTTTAAAAATGGTCAATTTGACTTTAAAAAGTCAAAACTGAGCAATTAATTTGGGACGGAGGGAGTAACAGTTATAGCTTTAATTCTGTTAAAATCTAATCAACAATAAACCGTCTGACAAGTCCACCAACTAAAGGAATGAGGAGTACATCGCACGTGCAATAAAATCCATGCAAAAAGAGCTCACAGATTCTCGTGCTTTAGACAACAATACCCTTTGAACATAAACTAATTTACGATGCAACTATATCAGGCTACGTACCATGCACGTATACTTATAAGAGAAACCGACTTCCTCCTTCCAACATTTTCTTTTGAACCATACTTTTAACTAATTGAATACTCTATTATATGTTACTACATCTTTAAAAAAGATAAAAAGTCATTTTAAAACATAATATAGATTTATTAAACTCTTTTTGAAGACGAGAAGGGAATTAATTAATATCAAAATTATATATTATATGGTGATATATTTTTAGCATCCAAATTAATTAATAAAAAAAGAAAATATCGATCAACATACACTAGTAGGAGGGAATACTACGTACATTCAAACAGTTTCAACGTCTTTTCTTCAACTTTTTTACAAAAAGACAGAATCAAAGACAATGATACGCCCTTGACAATTCCATCATGCGTACAGATTATTTGAACCTACACAAAGAAACTTTCTAAAACAACACTAAAGACGCTTTCCCAAGCTAGATCACAATCAACGGATACACACACACACATACATATATATATATATATATATATATATAAAGAGAGAGAGATACTACTACTATATTATATCTAATAGAAGAGAGAGAAAATCTGTCCATACTCCCAGGGGGCATGTTTGGTTGGTAGCTAACTATTTTGATTTTTATTTTTGATAAACTCCTCCAGTACTTCACGTCATACGATTGGCACAACAATTAACGTATTCAGCGTCGTCGTTCTGAGGACCAATGCGGGGCAGCTGGGCTGAAGTGCGCCGAGACCACTCTCGAGTCAAGTAGTTCCATTATGGGTGCGAAACTAACACACCTCGGCACCTTATATTGATTAATTGACGCACCCCTAGAAATTGCATAATCCATAAGCTCCTCAAATGTCCCATTTTTCACCACCCTTATTTCAAGCGGTCCGATCGAGTTGTCCGCGACTCGACCTTGTCGGTACACCGTGTTCAACGATTCCTCCATTGCTAAACAACACCGGTTCAACACCTCGTGACTCGGTGGGTTCGACGGATCTTTCACTAGCAATTCCCAATAAATAACATAATGCCCCGGTATGGTTTTCGTGTCACCATAGCTAGTGTATTCCTCTATGCTAGTATTAAATTCACGTAACAAAACCGAGGCATTATCAGTGGCTCTTTGTAATTCCGCCTCGTCCGTTTTGTCCGCGTCGATGCTTAGCAAAACGTTTTTCCTCCTTATAAACTTGAACTGAGGCGCCGAGTTATAGAACCCGGTGACTCGTAGAATATCGCCAACTCGGTAACGACACAGCCCGGCATAGGTCGAAATCACAAGTTCATATTCCTTCCCCACTTCTAGGTCGGCGAGGTCGACGAGGCGGGGCGGCGAGTCACGTGAGAGAGTCACTGGAGAGGACGGGCCGTGGGGGAGGAACTCAAAGTATCCCATGTTGGGCATGATGGTGTAAGAAACATCAGATGGCTTGCACACTGGCTTTAAATTAAGCCCAAAATAGCACTCAGAGGATGCATACATGGTGCAATATTTTGGCAACTCGTCACTATAATAATCAAGTGTTGGAATGTACTGCGCCATCGCACCCGTAACAATCACGTCCAGATACTTTGTATTTGGCCAAATTCTTGTGATAATCCCTTCCCAGTTCTCATCCGAGCACTGTTGAGTAATGAACTCGGCCAATTCCGGGTCGGGTTTGAGTATATCGGACATGCGTGCTCTGATGGACGGGTCTGTAACTTTAGGATTCAAAGTCCCGGAAACAATGTCATGGGCCAGTTGTGGCCAATTGAGTTGGAGGAAGCGAATGGCTCGAACTAGGCCGGAGGCGAAGACGGCACCGATTCGAAGGACTTGTTGGCGCATAAGGAGGCCACATAGCATCTGAGAGTACATGCTTTGGAAAGAATCGGCACAGAGAATGGCCTCGTCAGGACTGGTGTAAACATTGTAAGGGTCATATGTCCTGCTCATGAATTGTTCACTCTTGTAATAACTGGTCAGCACGGGACGTGCTACTAACCCGCTCGGGGTCTTCGTTTCCGCCTTTATAAACAGAAAGTACAAACCCTTCCCCTTGTCCAAATTTGGCACATACCTGTTACAGCCCAATATTTTTAATCAGCGAAAAAAAACAGTAAAACAAATTAAATCAATGATGGAATGGACGACCTAGAAGGTTACTAGAAATTTTATAATTAACAATTAAACATTAAAATTAATTACAGATTCATGACAGGCATGAGAAGGCTGTATAGCTTCTGTCTACGGTCCCATTCTTCCGCAATCGTTGGCATGAGCTTCCTTTCCCCAGCAGATGTCCCAGAACTGCAAATCCCAATTCCTTAATTACTAAAAATTCACATGCACGTGTATATGCAAAATTTTGTTACTTTTGCTATTTTGTATTTCGTCAAAATTAATAAAAAGTGGAGTGGTAACAGAAATTCAATATAGTTAATTATTACCTAGTGAGAAACTCGGAGATGGGATGGGAAGACAGTATGGGAGAACGGTCACCATTAGCGATCCGTTGAATATAGGGCTGAAGGTCCTCATAACTAACAACCGGCACCTTTGACTTGTAAGTGTCCCGGTCCGTGGCACCATCGAGGTGGAACGTTTTCAGGTACTCTGTCTCGGCATTTCGGCTCAATATTTCGGTCAAAACGTTCTCTTGAACCGAGTCTGGATTTTTCGTCATCTCTTCAATGAACTGAAGAGGCTTGGCGTCTTTCTCGCAGGCAGGAGGCCCAAGAGGAGAGAAGATTGTAGAGTCAACCGCCATGAAATCGGGTAGATAAATTTACACAGAGAAAATGAAGGAGAAATTGAAGGTGTATAGATGTGAGATAATTGAACAAGTAATAAAAGGTGGTGTGCTGTGGTTTAGCTCCATGAGATAGAACTTGGTTTATATAGGAATTTTCGGATCACGCATAAAGTTTATTTTTTGGTAAATTGGTCAATTTGCCAATTAATAGAATGTTTACACACATAAAACTAGCATCGCCTACGTGTCAGCACTTTATTGATCAATTGATTAAATTACCCAAAAATGAACTTAATACTAACCACTTCCGGAATTTTCTTCTTAAGTTGCCACATCACGTGACACATAGGAGAGCCGGTCGAATAATGTTATGTACTACATATGTTCTTAAAAAGTTATCGTTTAAGGTTTTTACACATGAAGTAAGAAAGTCATTTAATACTATCATTTACTTCTTCCGTCACTTAATATAAGAAGTTTTAGATAAAAAAAATTTGTCCCTTAATAAATGACGTTTTAGAATTTCAAGTAAGTATTAATGACTTAGTTTTCAATATTAACCAAGTATTAAATATAACTTAGTTTTCAATTTTTTGGATCATCACTATCCTTTTATGGAAAGTTGAAAACTATTAATACAAGGGAGAGAAATTCTTGAGATAAGTGAAGAAGGTAGGGGTGTTATAAGAAAGTACTTCCTCTGTTCTTAAAAGTTGTCATTTTAGAAGAAAAAATTTGTTTTAATTTATTTATCATTTATAACTTTCTAGTAAAATAAATTATTTACTTTCTTATATTATCCATACCTTCTCTCAGCATCTCAAGAAATTCTCTCCCTTGTATTAATAGTTTTAAATTTTCCATAAAGGGGTAGTGATAAAATTTTAAATAAATTTTAATTGTTAAATAATAGTATTAAATGACTTTTTTAATTCATATGTAAAAATTTTAAACGATAATTTTTTAAGAACAAAGTTGATAAATAATTTATTTTTTTAAAATTATAAACAATAAATAAATTTAAATAAAATTTTTTTAAACGATAATATTTTAAGAAGGGGATGAGTATATATCCTTCTAATTAGGACTTTGACGGAGCATTGCTCCATATCGACATTCAAATATTTGTTGTCTGAGACCTTGTTTAGGTAAGGGGCGACAAGGGGGCCCATCAAGCGTCAGCGTGGACAGGTATTGGGGGACAGGTGGGACGGACGATGCTACCAGGTCAGCATTGTCCAGCAAGGACATTTTGTCCGTACCCTGACCTCACTACTCTTTTAGGGTGAGTTTGTTGGTCACGGACAACGACTCTCAGCCGGCGACTCGGCATTTCACTGTTCACTCCATGCCATAGTTCCATGCTACAAAACACCAAGGTATGAATGGAGTATATAAATCTATATCGAGTTCTATTTAATTAGCTGATTTTTATTCCTTGCATGCTAATTACGAATTGTCAGAACACTATTAGACTTATTTTCTTTAATTTTATATTTTATACTAAAGGACTTTGTTTAAATTTATAGCATGCAATCTTAAATAAATATTACCCATTCTCAATTAACAAATAAATAAAGAAAAAAAAAGATTTATTTACAAATTTTGCAAATATTAAAGAGACGTTGTTCATTAATAAGTTCTTCGTTAATTTAGGAGTGCGTTGTGACAATATTAATAATATTTAGATGACAAATTTGATATATTGTGTTATTTAATATTAATATCAATAAGACAATAATTGACAAATTAAACCGTTTTTTTGGAGGTATAAGAAAATATACAATTCTCATTTATCCACAAAAATATGTGTTTCTTGTTTCAGTTTTAGACTCTTAATTTATAGAGATAGAGGGGCAGGGGCGAAACCAGGATTTGTTTTTGGGGGGGGGGCCAAAAATTTTTTTAACAACATAATATATATTCAGAAAAAGAACTTCAATCACACCACAACATTTCCATATTTTGATACATTTTCTAGGATCACATTTCAAATAATTAATATCTCATTCTTTACCTTCAATTCACGTTGTTCTTGTTCAGAAGTAGGCAGAGATGTTTTAACATTAGGCTCAGGGGTAAGCATAGATATGTCAACATGATTTGATTGCTTTCTCTTGAAAAATGAATCAATAATATGTGATTTTCCCATGATTCTAATTAAACAAAATATAAAAAATTCAATTAACTACACTACAAGAATGACTTAACCAATATTATTGGACCATTTATTGAACTTTTTAATAATAAAATTTTCATAAACTTACAATCAAATAAGTAAGGTTTTAGTTGGTTACCGGAAAACAAATTGAATATGATCACTCGTTAAACTTTTAAAATGTAAAATATCAAGTTTCATAAAATAAACAAAAAATAAAAAAAATTAAATAAGGGTTTAAGTTGGTTACTTGGATACAAATGTATCATTTAATTGGAATAACACATATACAATATTATGCTCCAATTATACAAACTTAGAATTATAATAAATTTAATTTTTCCAACCTTGGGGTGGACTTTATAAATTTTTCAAACCTTGGGGGGGGCCATGGCCCCCTCCAGCCCTATGCTAGTTTCGCCCCTGTAGAGGGGGACGGCAAAGGGTGGAAGTCTTTGCCGTTATAATTATGTATGTTGCTTGTGGGGGTGGTACGTAACAGAGGCCGGCGGCCTCAAAATATATAAGCTATGAGGATTATAGTACTTATAATGTTAAATAGAAAGTTAATTGAAGTTTCATGCATAAGTAAAGTAATTAAGGAGGTAGCTAGTCGATCCTGGAGAAAAATATTGTCACGTGGACATTGATCCTCGATAGATTTTGTCATTTACCTGTGATTAGAATTTCTGCTTTGTGGAGTACTCCATTTATTTGTTTATACCTGACCATAATCTATTCTCATTTCTTTATAATATTATTATCGGCAGGTCATCACGATATATGCCATTGTTTTCATCGCTTACGTAGCCTATATACAACTAGTAATATACTACTCCGTTGTTTAATATAATACGTTTTAGAGAGATTTTTTTGTTCTTTAGTATATAATGTTTTAAAATTCCAAGTATTAATTATTTAGTTTTTAATATTATTCCAATTATTAAATATAATTTTGATTTTTTTACTATTTTTTTGTTCAATAAATAACAATCTCTTTTTCTAATATAAGGACAATATAGACATTTGATATTATATTTAATGTTATACAATTATTTCTTTAATATTTATGCACAACTCTAAAAAGATATTAAGGGACGGAGGGAGTATTCATTTCAATCCATGATACTACTTAGGTTACTAAAAGATTGTCGTTTAAGATTTTTGGCATTAATTAAGAAAATTATTAAAATTTATTTGAAATTCCATCACTACCCTTTTATGAAAAGTTAAAAACTATTAATACAAGAGAGAGAATTTCTTGAGACAATGAGAGAAGGTAAATGTAAGACCCCAACTTATTATAAATGAAATTAAACTTCCTCTATTTATTATTTTGAAATAGTAAGGGTTGATTTGATTAATGTGGTTAGTTATGGGTAAAATGCGCAAATATTTCAAATAAGCAAGTGGTTATAAAATATTCATTGTTGTCGGGGAATATTCGTTTGGTCGTGGAATATTCTTACTGTCGGGGAATATTCGTATGACGGCGCAGCCTTGTGTGGGCCCCATAACGAAAAGCGATTGGATGCAGAAAACGACAAATATAAGTTGTTTATAAATAACGGCGTAGTTGTTACCGTTAATACTGTTAAAATACCCGGTGGTTAAAACACAGTAGCACATGGTATTACACCAATTATTGATTCTTACGTAAGAAGACATTACTTAATAATTGTTACAATAGTTACTATTTAATATTTTATTTTTTGATTCAATAATTGCTACGTTGATATTTTATATTATTGTTGTTTCAATAATTGTCATTACACAGTATTTTCATTATCAGATCAATAATTCATATTATTTGAATAATATTATTAGATAACATTATTGGCAATGTCTAGAAAGTTCTGTCTAAGGAGAGATTTGGTCACCTAATTACGCTCCAGTAAATAGAAATCCTTATTGGAAAGCCCCTCTTTCCTGGGAACAGCCTGGTTGCCTGTATTGTGATTCTGTAATATTAATTGTGAATAATTAATTATTAATTTATATGATAAGGAAAATATTCATTTTATGTGGATATAGATGGAGAAAATTTTTAATGTGACAATTGTTGAAAATTGATATTTTATCTTTTCCGATAAAATAATTTATTTAAATATATTATTATATTTTAATAATATAATAATGGTGATATTTTTACAATGAATGTGAGATATATGAATATATGAGGAGGAAAAATATTTTTGTTATAAAAGTTGTTTAAAACATGTTAAACATGTTTGTGGGCCCATTTCTTGACTAAAATTTGATTATAGCCTGTAAAATCGTCCGTTTGTGATTTTCGGTCAGTTTCTGTTTGGAATTTGGAAAAACCTTCTTCAGTAAAGTTGTAGAGAATGAAATTTCATATGGAAAAGACATAAGGTTCAAATTTTTCTGACAAAATGGCTATTTATTATGAATTATTGAAGTTCCGAAGTTCCGAAATAATTGATTTTTGGAAGTTTTAATTATTTTTAATATGAAAAACGTTTTTGTCATTAATTGTGGGTCTTGCATGTGATGTAAATTGCTGAATTCAGATCTAAGAAAGTGGGCGTAAGAAATTTGTTAATTATATTATTATTTTATTAAATTTTCTGCTTTGGTGTTCTAAGCATTTTCTTATAAATAGGGTGCTTAGGTTAGAATTTAAAATCACACCAGAAACTGAAGTTTTCTCACTCTATATTATCGAGCGTATTCTTGTGAGTGTTTTGATACTTTGAGTGTTGCTATACGGTGCAAGTTCTTTCAGTGTTATATCTGATATTCCAGCCAGAAGTATTATTCTTTTCAAGGTAAGAGATGTTATTTTTTTAATAAATGATATTATTTCTTTCAATATCATTATGCCGAAGTATTGGTAAGATTTTTCTTGTGAAATTCTTGTCTTTTAGTGTCGGGGTTACTATTCACGTATACGACACTATTCACGTATACGATACTATTCACGAATACGGCACTATTCACAGAAAAATTAAATTTTTGTTTTTGTCCAAAATATCTATTATGGATACTAGCTTTGATTGTATCCATGTTTTGATCATTCTTGAATTTTACTTCACTATGATTATTTATAAAGTATTTTTAAACTTGGTCTGTTTAAAGTATGAATCTTTAATATTTGTTCTTTTGTTTCACTGGATTCGTTTTTTTAAAAATATTTTTCATCATCCTCAGTCCTAAAAGATGATATTACTGAATATCTTTGGCCTGTAGTGCAAAGATGTTTGATTTTTTTATGAATATCTTTGACCCGTAGTGCAAAGATGTACAGGTGTTGAGATGAACATGACCGACTGATGAATATCTTTGACATGTAGTGCAAAGATGAATATTTGATTCAAGATGTATATTGATTGATATTACAGGGATAAAATATTGATGATGGACTTTTAAATTCATAGATTATGGTAGATTTCATTCTTTACGTAACTCATCTATGAATTATTATTTCCGCTGCGAATATTGATCTGAAACTTGTTGTCTATTGTATTTCATCAGATTTTTTTCTGTTGAATACTAACGATAATTTGTTCTATATTATCTTAGTCATAATATTCTTTACTGGGCTAGTTGAGCTCACCCTTTTTCTTTTTGTTCTATTTTTCTTCTTAGGAGGCGAGAATGTAGCGAGTTCTAGTCGGGGTGTGGAATGATGGTTCTAGAGAGTTGTTTTAGTAGTCCTCACCATTTTTGTAAAATAATATATCAATAATTGTAATGAAAACTTATTTGGGTGTGAATATTGTCTAGATGACAATATTTGTATTTAAACTCACAGTTTTTATGTTGTATTAATAAAGTTGTAGTTGTTTCTGTACCATGTTATTGACGACTCAAAATGGATGATGTATAACTATTTTGGGGGCGTCACAGTAAGAGTGATATAGAAAAATAAATAATTTATTCTCTTAAAAAGTTGTAAACGACAAATAAATTATAACAATTTTTTTTTCTAAAACGACAATCTTTTAAGAACGGGGAGTAACAATTTACACAAAAACAAAAGATAAACTTGAATAGATTTTAATAAAAAAGTGTTATTTAAGAAAAAAAATACAAAATAAGGAGAATATTCTTGATGCTTGCTCTCTTTCTCTATATATATTAATTTAGGTGTCAGTGATGTACTACAACCATTAGTATATATACTCCATAGCTCAAATCCTATCATTTGTTTATCCTCCAACTACTGGAGTCTTTTTTATTTTTCTTTTTTGGAAAAAAGCAACTGCTCGAGTCTTTTGGCCTCAGATCAGAGTATGTCACTACTGAATTAATTAACATTTTTTTAATATTAAAATATTCACTACTTTACAAAATTAAGAGAGAGAGAGCGCGCATATATCTATCTAATAAAATATAAATGATTTTGAATTTTTCGCTCACTTAATAAATCATCTGGGCCGTCCAAAGTTTGGGATAAATCCCACCGTTCATATATATATCTAATAAAATATATCTATCTATCTAATAATCTAATAATCTATCTAATAAAATACAAATGATTTTGAATTTCCCGCTCACTTAATAAATCATCTATCTAAAAAAATACATCTATCTATCTAATAATAATTTAATAAAATACAAATGACTTTAAATTTTCCGCTCACTCAATAAATTATTTTGGTCGTTCAAAGTTTGAGATAAATCATATTGTCCATACAGTGCCAGAGGCACGGGACCCAGCTAGTATATATATATTAATGTAAAATTATGACTATAATGGAACCAATTACAATGTAGTACGTATTATTATTACTATGGAAATAGTAATAATTTTTTCTTAAATCAGCTGCTAGCTAGCATTCTGGTTCTCCAATATCAAGTTCTTACCTAATCTTCTTCATGAGAAACAGAGACATTTTTTACAAGACGATAAAATAAGAATGAACCATGCATATATACACTAATTGTAGTCATACACGCTAAAGAAATCTTACCTATATCAAACGTGACGCTAAAGAATACCTCAAATCATTCCAAGCAATCGATCTCAATACAAAGTTAAACCCTTTATGTTACCGGTTCGATCGTTCGAATTAACCATGGAAAATATAAATATATCACATGCATATGTTGAATTCTATTTCTCAAATACGAATTTGATATTGTCAATCCTTGTACTTACACCGGACTGTCAAATCAAATCAAATGAGTTTATAAGCACATGATGGGGGCCCGTGAATATATAAATTTTGAATATATCTATCTATCTATCTACACACTCAAAAGACGATAAAATGATACTAGCAGTAAAAGAGTATGTACTCATTAATTTTTATGAAATGGGAGAAACCACCTTTTACAAATTATCATGATGTTTGCTTACTAATGGTAATATGAACAACTGAGCCATTCGACCGTTTATTTTTATCCAAAAAAAATATAAAAATTAAATGGGCGCTCCAACTACGTTATGAAACTGAGGCAGCATTGGTCTGATATTTATGGAAAGAGACAGAGACAGAGACGTAAAACCACACGACTTGGTTAATTTAGTTTAGCTACTGACTCCTTATATAGACATATATCTCCGTTTGTGAGATAGAAGATCAATAAATGGGTGCATCAGTGCTGTATTCAGTCATGCATAAAATCATAACTTAGTTTTAAAGTATACATGTACACACGTGTATATCTGTAATTTTCTTACAAACCTTAGGGATGCGTTGTTTTTCTTTATTTCAAATTATTTTTTAAGAGGTAAGTGGTCGATTTAGGCAGATTTCTGTTAGCATTAATTCCCGACTTCAGCGATAATAATGAGTAAATTTATATATATATATATATATATATATATATATATATATATATATATATATATATACACTGGCTAAAATGTGAAATTCACCTTCCGATTTGTCGCGGCATACTAAATTTTCATTCTTGCCAAACCAATTGGTTGAATTCCATGTCCCTTCAATTAAAGCTATCTCTCTCTATGTGGGGCATATATATATATATATATATATATATATATATATATATATGGGAGCCCTTCCATAGCAACCGGTTGCTGTGAGTACTGTGCAACATCCCCTTTTTGTACCGTTGATAAACTTATTGGAAGGCTGAGATGAAACATAAATTTATCCCAGCCGGCACAACTTGTACCGGCTTTTATTTTAATATGAGGACCCCACCACAGTCAACATGTTGTCAGTTTATTGAAATAAAATGAATATTTAATATTAAATAATGCTCGACCGACACAGCTTGTACCGGCTCTGCCTTTTTTTATAAAATACTACCAACCGGGACAAGCTCTAACGGCTGTAAAAAAAAAAAAAAAAAAAAAAAATCAAAACCGGGACAAGTTCTAACGGCTGTAAAAAAAAAAAAAAAAAAAAAAAAAAAAAAAAAAATCAAAGCCGGTAGAGCCTCTTACGGCTTGCACAAAAAGAAGTAAAAAAAAAAAATTACACTATCACAATGCACAACCGGGACAAGTTCTAACGGCTGTAAAAAAAAAAAAAAAAAAAAAAAAAAAAAAAATCAAAGCCGGTAGAGCCTCTTACGGCTTGCACAAAAAGAAGTAAAAAAAAAAATTTACACTATCCACAATGCACGAGTGAATTTTGACAAATTATTAAGAAGGCATATGAGACTATAAACCCAAAAGTAGTGGAAAGAAAGGCAAAAAAAGTTTGGAAATTTTTTATAACTCTTTCATTTAATAACAAATAAAGAATTATAATTCAAATAAAAAATAATATCCTATTTTATAATAAGAATTATTTGCTATTTTTATAAAAATATTTTATAAAAAATAAAGAATATAACCTATATAAAGTTTTGATTTTTTTTTTTTTTTTTTCCAGCCGTTAGAACTTGTCCCGGTTGGTACCTTTTTTTTAAATTTTTTTTTTTCCTGTACCGGCCGTAGGAAGCTCATACGGCTGGTATTAAAAAAATTAAAAAAATTATGTTATTCAAGCAACTCGCTGCTAAACAGACTCGAACACACAACCTCAAACTCCAAACCCACGTCATATGACCACCCGAGCACCACGGGCCTAGCTGTCAATATCAGCCAAGGAAATCACTTTACATTAAAACTTCACCATCCCCCAAAAATCTAAATTGTTGCATTATTATTATTATAGTACGATTTATTATTATTAACAAGTCTATATAATACATATGGGGGTTTGATATTTAGAAATAAGTTAATATCTATATTTATTAAGCAATGATTATTACAAATGATTTTATATATTAAGCAATGATTTTATTATTAAGAAATGATTTTATACAATAATAAAACTAGTGAAGTATAATAATAATGTCACACTATCGAATTTATAAAAGTAGTGAAGTATTATTATAATAATAATAATGTGATTAGCAATATTATAAGTTCTAACGATTATACCAATACTAGTACTGCATAAATATATCAAAAGAAATAGTACATATTACATGTTCATTTTCATAAAAAAGAAAAAAAAACATAGAATGATTAATACAACCGACGCCTATTTTTTTGGCTCAGGAATCCCTAGCACTCGATAGTGGTTTCGCTTATCGTGGTCTGTTTCAAAGCCACAAATTGCACATTTTCGATGAGTTTTAGATGGAATGATTTTCTCGAGTGCACTCTTGAATCTAGATTGTTTTTTGCGGCCCTTTGTTTGAGAAATATTAGGCGGCAAAAACTCTTATTCTTCTTCTTCCACCTCTGCATCTTCATCGTCATTATCGTATCCCATATCATGATTTGGATCTCCAACTGTGCAATCAATGTCGTCATCTGCCAGTTCAGTAATATTCTCATCCGGATCATACTGGTCAACCAACTCTTTTCCTCGTGCATTCAGCTTAAGAACAGTTTTGTAACCTCGGACTGAGCAAGCCGCTTTGCTCGCTAACTCCTGGTAATCAGCCATCAAATGATTGTAGCGCATTCCTTGATTTTGTTCGAAGTCAGCAGGTGTGGAGTTAAAGAGTAAGTCTTCACCATTGCTTTTGTTCGCGTCTCTTGTCCACCGATGAAGGATCATGTCGGTCGGCATATCAGATTTATTACTTTCAACTTCACTAACAAATTCAGATGTATTATATGACATTTTTAAAAACTTACTTGTGAATAATAGTGATGAATTTTGCTCGATCAGAACTTCAACAATTTTCTGAAGTGAAAGTGGGCAACTAGATGATGATACCGACCGACATGATCCTTCATCGGTGGACAAGAGACGCGAACAAAAGCAATGGTGAAGACTTACTCTTTAACTCCACACCTGCTGACTTCGAACAAAATCAAGGAATGCGCTACAATCATTTGATGGCTGATTACCAGGAGTTAGCGAGCAAAGCGGCTTGCTCAGTCCGAGGTTACAAAACTGTTCTTAAGCTGAATGCACGAGGAAAAGAGTTGGTTGACCAGTATGATCCGGATGAGAATATTACTGAACTGGCAGATGACGACATTGATTGCACAGTTGGAGATCCAAATCATGATATGGGATACGATAATGACGATGAAGATGCAGAGGTGGAAGAAGAAGAAGAAGAGTTTTTGCCGCCTAATATTTCTCAAACAAAGGGCCGCAAAAAACAATCTAGATTCAAGAGTGCACTCGAGAAAATCATTCCATCTAAAATTCATCGAAAATGTGCAATTTGTGGCTTTGAAACAGACCACGATAAGCGAAACCACTATCGAGTGCTAGGGATTCCTGAGCCAAAAAAATAGGCGTCGGTTGTATTAATCATTCTATGTTTTTTTTTCTTTTTTATGAAAATGAACATGTAATATGTACTATTTCTTTTGATATATTTATGCAGTACTAGTATTGGTATAATCGTTAGAACTTATAATATTGCTAATCACATTATTATTATTATAATAATACTTCACTACTTTTATAAATTCGATAGTGTGACATTATTATTATACTTCACTAGTTTTATTATTGTATAAAATCATTTCTTAATAATAAAATCATTGCTTAATATATAAAATCATTTGTAATAATCATTGCTTAATAAATATAGATATTAACTTATTTCTAAATATCAAACCCCCATATGTATTATATAGACTTGTTAATAATAATAAATCGTACTATAATAATAATAATGCAACAATTTAGATTTTTGGGGGATGGTGAAGTTTTAATGTAAAGTGATTTCCTTGGCTGATATTGACAGCTAGGCCCGTGGTGCTCGGGTGGTCATATGACGTGGGTTTGGAGTTTGAGGTTGTGTGTTCGAGTCTGTTTAGCAGCGAGTTGCTTGAATAACATAATTTTTTTAATTTTTTTAATACCAGCCGTATGAGCTTCCTACGGCCGGTACAGGAAAAAAAAAAATTTAAAAAAAAGGTACCAACCGGGACAAGTTCTAACGGCTGGAAAAAAAAAAAAAAAAAAATCAAAACTTTATATAGGTTATATTCTTTATTTTTTATAAAATATTTTATAAAAATAGCAAATAATTCTTATTATAAAATAGGATATTATTTTTTATTTGAATTATAATTCTTTATTTGTTATTAAATGAAAGAGTTATAAAAAATTTCCAAACTTTTTTTGCCTTTCTTTCCACTACTTTTGGGTTTATAGTCTCATATGCCTTCTTAATAATTTGTCAAAATTCACTCGTGCATTGTGGATAGTGTAAATTTTTTTTTTTACTTCTTTTTGTGCAAGCCGTAAGAGGCTCTACCGGCTTTGATTTTTTTTTTTTTTTTTTTTTTTTTTACAGCCGTTAGAACTTGTCCCGGTTGTGCATTGTGATAGTGTAATTTTTTTTTTTTACTTCTTTTTGTGCAAGCCGTAAGAGGCTCTACCGGCTTTGATTTTTTTTTTTTTTTTTTTTTTTTTTTTTTTTTTTTTTTACAGCCGTTAGAACTTGTCCCGGTTTTGATATATTTTTTTTTTTTTTTTTTTTTTTTACAGCCGTTAGAGCTTGTCCCGGTTGGTAGTATTTTATAAAAAAAGGCAGAGCCGGTACAAGCTGTGTCGGTCGAGCATTATTTAATATTAAATATTCATTTTATTTCAATAAACTGACAACATGTTGACTGTGGTGGGGTCCTCATATTAAAATAAAAGCCGGTACAAGTTGTGCCGGCTGGGATAAATTTATGTTTCATCTCAGCCTTCCAATAAGTTTATCAACGGTACAAAAAGGGGATGTTGCACAGTACTCACAGCAACCGGTTGCTATGGAAGGGCTCCCTATATATATATATATATATATATATATATATATATATATATATATATATATATATATTCCCTTGACAAAAAGTTTATGTGCAAAATGTATAAATATTAAAGATGTATATTTTTAATATTTATACTTATGCCTAAAAGTAATAAGTAATTATTAATTAAATATAATGATAAATCGAGAATATTTTATAATTTTATATTATTGTTTATAAAAAAGAGACTTTTTTATGAATTGGATTTTTATATTTTCTTGGGTAGAATAGATTTAATATATAAATATCCATCGCATACATAATTATAAGTATGTATAGGTAGTTGGCTGGTAGCTAGTACTTCTGTGCATGATGCGGAGTACTTTACCTCGAGAAAGAAGAAGGAAGAACCCAGTACTCCTGATGTTTCTAAAATATACTTAATACTCCACACGTTTGTATACATGCATGTGGAAATCGTAGTAACTCGGTCGGTCGGTCGGTCGGTCGGTCGGTCCAAGGTATCGGAGTATAGCATAATTCCATATATTGAGAACATGGAAGTTGATTTTAATGACCGTACGTTCATGACCTCTCAACTACCATGCATATAATTACATGAGTCCTACTACTAGTATATAGGGTAAAAAAACAATTACGTAATTGAGTGCTCAATGTACGTACGTACGTACTAGTAGTATATAAGGTAAACGTACGGTTTCCAGCTTCTCCGTAGATTTGGATATATATTAGTGGAGTAGTAGTTTATGGAGTATATAATAAGTAAACGCAGCTGGTTTAAATTAATATGGCTTTGAAACCCTAGATGATATTTTGATGTATAGTATGGTTTGTAGTAGTAATATATACATTTAAGTCTTGCATGTCCTGTAATCATTAAATGTAATAAATAATGTTTGCATGGGAAATGATAAGATCGATGTTTGCAGACCCATAACTCATCGAATCAAATATAAAGTCATTCAATAATAATTGACTTTTAAAATAAAAATTGACTTTTTTTCTATATTCCTAATTTTTTATTTCTCATAAAAGAGTAATGATAAAATTTTATATAAATTTTAATTATTAAATAATAATATTAAATAATTTTTTTAATTTATATGCATAAAATTAAAACATTTATTATTATGGAATGTAGATAGTAATTAATACTAATGCTACAATAATAAAGAATGCTAAATTCTACTCTATATTATGAATGGATAGGAATGCGATCAATTTCAGTTCATACGTAGGTAGCTCGTAAATTCCTTCTTCATATATCGAGTATTCCCTCCGTTCTTTAATATAGGTCGTTTTAGAGTTATGCACAAGTATTAAGGTAATGATTATATAGCATTAATTATAATATCAATTATCTATATTGCCTTTATATTGGAAGAAGAGATTGTTATTTATTGAACATAAAATAGTGAGAAAATCAAAGTTATATTTAATACCTATGGTAATATTTGAAATTAACTAAGCAATTAATATTTACTTGAAATTCTAAAACGACTTATATTAATGAACAAAAATATTTTTTTAAAACTACTTATATTAAGGAACGGAAGGAGTATAACGTATTATAAATCGACAGACAAATATACATCACTTTCAAAAAAAATTCATATATGTGACGAATCATTATGGTGGAAAGACATTGAGAGACATTAATTAGAAAAGAAATGCATGCATGTTTCCCTTGACTTGAAAAAAGATCAATTACTTGTAGAAATTTAAAACATGCAACTATGTATGATCTTATTAGATTGAGCATCTTATATTCAGATGCTTAATCTAATAGAGTTCAAGAATTAGATTAAATGACAAAGCATGCATAAATTAAATGTGATCTTAAGTTTAGTGTGTATATATATATATATATATATATATATATATATATATATATATATATACACACACACACACACGGAAAAGATCAAGTTCATTTTCTTTAAATAGCATTCCGCCTTAAATAACATTCTTTTATCAAAACGACGTAGTTTTGGAGGGACGCGGTGACATTTTTGTAAATACGCGGTGGCATTGTATTTACAAAAATGCCACCGCGTCCCTCCAAAACGACGTAGTTTTAATAAAAGAATACTATTTAAGGTGGAATGTTATTTAAGGAGAATGCTCTTGATCTTGACCGTGTATATATATATATATATATAAATATATATATATATATAGAGTCCGGATCCAGTCCGGGATCCCGGACTCTACTAAAATACGGACCTTTTTTTTTTTTTTTTTTTGCTTTTTTTTTTTGAAACAACTAAAAAAAAAAAAAAAAAATTATGGAATTGAAATTTTTCCATAATACAGTGTTTTGGGCGTGATTTGGATGCCTATAACGAAATATGTCTGTACAGTCTGGGCAGACTGTACATACATTGGTTGGTGTAGGTAATAAAAACACGCCAAAAACACTGTATTATGGAAAAATTTCAGTTTCATAATTATTTTTTTTTAGTTGTTCTACAAAAAAAAAAAAAAAAAAAATTAAGGGTCCGGATTTGATCAGGTCCGAGAGTCCGGACCTGATCAATTCTGTATATATATATATATATATATATATGTTGTATGATATATATAATTTTTATTCTTTTTATATATGCTGCCATACGTACAGTGTGATGTAACCAGTGAGGTCATTAGTGAGAAATTATCACAAGCGAGGCGTTTATATACGTGTGTTGTATGGTGCAAATCCTAATTTACAAATAACATTAATGACCTCAAGAGCTGATTATCTATCCCTAATTTTTTTGTCTTTTTGTGCCCCTTTATTTAAATTTTGACACATAATTTTTTTTAATACTAATTAATTCTAAAATTAAATAAAAGAATATGTATCAAAATTTAAGTAGAGGGACACAAGGGACAGAAAATTTGAGGACAAAAAATCTGCTGACCTCAAGTATACTAGCTAGGCATGTCAGTCAATATTTGCGCTCTACCTAGCTAGGGGTAGTGAGGATTAATAATTATAGCTATATCTATAAAACAGTTAATTTAAAAAACTATATGCAGTTTTAATTAATATTAGCTAGACATGGTATTAATTACAATCAATTAAAAATAAAAATAATAACATGTTAGAATTAAATTTTTATCAATTTAATTATAGTAGTATAAAAATAATTATAATTTATCTATTATTTTTTGAACGGACAAAAAACTAATACATACACATTTAATATATAATGTTTAATTGTCTCCATGCACAGAAACAATTTAATGTACACTTTTTAACCGTATTTACCTTTTTAAGTGTGAGAAGTGGTTAAGCCAGCGGGTGCAAGCAACATTGGGGTAACCATGCACGATTAATTACTCAATAATTAATTAATAGGTCATGAGTATCAATTCAAAATCAGAACAACTTGGCCACTGGCATAAGATGATGTGTAGCACAGTCAGGTTATCTTATTCTTTCTCTTTTTCTTTTTTTGCAAACGTACGTTTATTCTGAGAATTAAAAATCTTAATCCAAAAAGACTTTGATTAAGATTATGTTAAAGCTCTTCTCTTTTGATAAACTGCTAAAAACAGCACAAAATCTATCCATGTGAAATGAGAGCGTTCACATTGGTTGTCTGGTTTATTATAATTATTGATAACAATTACTTAGTATGAATCAGCTGTTGTGCTCCAACCCATACCATGCACTTCCATTTGGCTTTTAAAGCTTAATTCCTCTTTTAAATTAGCAGCACCGTACGTACTGCAGGAAATACACAAAGCTATATAAATTAAGCCGGACATTTCACTACCAACTTTATAAATGTTTGGTCATTAATTCCACCTACGTACTCTATGTATACCAGTAGATCGATCATTTCTTTGTTTTATTTCTGGATTTTACGACTTTTGGTTTGCTTTTTAACTCAATTTATTATCCTATTCTGATCTGATCTAGCTACTCAAATATTGTCAATCACATACATATATATTAGCCTAGCAACTTTTTTTTTGAACACTGAGCATATATTTGATTCGATCGGTTGATTTCTATTTTATTCCAACATATATATATATATATCCTTAATTAATATTAATGCTGATGTATTGATTTCTATTTTCTTTCAACATATCTTTATTGCGGATTCATGAACTGATATTGCGACATCTGCAAAGTTTTTAATTAGCTGCAAATGAATAATTAATTACTAGTATATATTAGCAATGCGAGTAATAATTAATGTTTGTTTAACACAATAGTACTCAGCTTTGTAAACAAACATAAAGAAAGAAAAAAAGAAAGTTTTTAAAGGAAATTAATTAAAGAGAAAATCAAGCTCATGAGATGAGACAGGAGATCGATGACTAATCAAATCATGTCTTGTGGGATCATATTGCTTTTTGCGAAAAGGGACTTTTTTTATGTGAGGACTTCCTTTTTTTGTTGAAGGGTTTTTATCTTGAGAACTACTAGCATTTATTCTGTCTAATTAATTCCTGTTTTAATTTGGACATATCATGGAGGACCACTTCTCATGCATGCATGTTTACGCTTCTTGTCTCTCTCTTTCAAGCTCTCGGCTAGCTGTCCCACGCGATCATATTTCCTAATTAAGTACCATTTGTCATAGTTAATTTAACAATTATATATATATATATATATATTTATATATATATATATATATATATATGTGTGTGTGTGTGTGTGTGTTGTACATACATACATGTACCTAATAAAAATTCTTATAATTAATATTTTAGTTAATTTTAAGTTAAATGTTTACTTACCTTAAATAATTTATTGTTTACTATAATACTTTTAGTCATATTTATATTCTCTATACGTATTTATGGAATATCATTAGTCATGTACACAAAATTATATAATTAAATGATAGTAATTTAAATTAAAATAATTTTATTATCTTTCTTAATATGCCAAAAAACTTGATCAAAACCCTTATTTGAGACGGAGGAAGTACGTATTTAATAACATGGATTATTTGAACCCCTATCGATAAACTATGACCTTAAGATTCTTGCACTGACTTTTTGTTTGACGACTACTCCTTATATTGTGTTTCAAGATTGAATCACTTAAAAATAATTACTTACAAGTTGAGTAATTTTTTACTACATTATTACTCAGAATCCACGTGCATGAGCCATGAGGATTATGGTGAATATCAATGCCTGCTGGTAGCTGCCTCCCTTTGGGAAAACACAGAGGAAACAATTAGTTTGACCAAAATCACACTATATTGAATTTACAGTTCATTTCAACAAACAAATGATGCTGTTTTCTGGGATTTTACATATCTAGCACCCGGTTACCCAGGTGGACCGATAATTCGTAACACAGCAACCCCCCAAAAAAGTTAAAAATATTTTTTTATTATTAAAATAAGGGGGAAAATGAAAAAGAACGTTGAATTAATACTTAATGAATTTACAAATTATTTTTTGGATAAATTTGGAATAAAAACGAATGAACTAATGGAACTACATTTTTATATAAAGTATAAACCAATTATTTGGCATATAATTAATGTTGTGATGAATGTAGACGTAGATTCCTCTAATTAATCAATTCATGAGCCAGCTGTGGTGAGACTACTGTTTGACCTTTTAGTAGAGTAGGGCACATTTTACCCCGGACCCCCTCCATCTGTAATGATTCTGGTTTAGTTACGTGTATGTAGATATTTTTATGATTTAGGATTTGAACAACCTATTCTTTCTTTCTATTCATACAATACATAAACATAATTAAAGAGCTTGGATTCTGAGCTACCTAGGTTTGACGAGTTTCGGCCCACATTTCACGGATCCCATTAGGGTTTAATAGCCTTTTATTACATGAACTATAAAAATACTGCAAATTAAACCTAGCTATATGAACTTCACCCTACATTTCACAGAATTTGTCACTAAGTATGGTTTACTAAATAGGAGTATAAGATTTAATATTATTCAAGCTGCTTGCTTATATACATATATAGGAATAGGACCTTCTATATATATAGGATGGCAGTACGAATTTGGTCAGCAAACCATAAGATTAATCTTGGGAGCAAAATGAAAAGACGGGCCCGACCAAATTTTAAGCAAGTATTCTAGCAAGACATCAGAAAAGACCAAAAAAAGTACTCTCTTCGCCTCAAAAGCTAAAATAGTGTAGAAACCTCAAAAGTTTGATTTTATAACTTTATCAATAATTAAAGATATATACAGGGCTAGTGGACAAGTTCAGGACATAATCACTGACGATGGATGGAAACTGCCTCAGTCTCGCCCCAGCATTGTAATTCTGTTTAGGCAGTCTTTTGATCTCAATATAAATTTTAATGTCAACCAAGAAGACTCAATTCAATGGTACTCCACCCAGACTACCAAAGTCAGCTTCTATATAATATGGAATTCTAACAGATCTAAAAAACCCCAAGTCCAATGGCACAAACTGATGTGGCATAAATTACAGGTGCTCAGATACTCCTTTTTTATATGGATGACTGTTTTACGAAGGCTTCAAACTCTTGATAAAATTGCAAAGTTCTCTCACATTAAAAGAAAATCGTCTAATTCCGACGGAACTAATTCGACGGACCTATTCCTTCGAAGATAATACTACTTCCGACGGATTATTTAGTCGAACATAATTCAGTCGAAACTATAGTAATTGCGATGGATGTTTGTCGAAAATAGATATATCCATTTGGCCATCTTTCCCGCCAGCGCCAATCTTATATTCGACTGAATAGTGCTTATCGTTGACGAAAATTACGTCGAGGATACATTATGTACGACGGACGTAAGTTCGAGGGACATTCCGTCAGAAATAATTTTTAAACCTAATTAATCAGCTCGTCTTTCCCAGTCGCCCCTCATTCTCTCACTTTGCTCTCTCTCTCTCTCTCATTTCTCTCTCATTTTATGCACTCTCTCACTTCATTCTCTCTCTCAGTCTCACTTCTCTCTCACTGCTCTCATCTCCACCACCACCTTCGCCGCCAACACCAACGGTTCCACCACCACCACTACCACCACCACCTGCAGCTACCATCGTTGTCGGTTCCACCACCATCACTGTCGATTCCACCACCAGCAGACGCCACCACCATCGTCGGTTCCACCACCATTAGTGCCACCACCACCACCAGCCACGCAACACCAGGCATCACCGTCGATTGCACTCCTTTATTTTACACATTAATTCAATTTCAAGGTTAGTTTTCTGCAAAATATTAGATTTTTAGGGTTACTTTGTTGCAAATTGTTAAATAAAAATTATTTTTGGATGTCTGAAAATTATAATATTTCTGAAATTTGTATGATATTTCTAAAAATTGTGGCATAATTTGTATGATGTTGTTGTTGTGAATTTGTGGGTCGAAATTTTAGGACCTGTTGTTGAAATTGGGAGTCTGAAATATGAAATTTGGGTCTTATTCTTCTTGTTTATATTGTTGAAATTGGAATTTTGATTTTGGAATGTGGACTGCACTGCATATTATTTGGAAATTGCAGAATATTGATATTATGAAGTGTATATCATATCAAATTTGGGTTCCTTATCATAATGTAACTGATTTTAGGACTGTTTTTAATCTTGATATATTTGCTATTTTCGATTGAATTTATGACAGAAATTCTGTCAGAATTATGAAATTGTATAATATTTGTGGGCCCTGCATGTATTGTATTAGTAATTAGTTTCCCAATATTAATAAATCATAAACTAAGTATCATCTACTTAGTTTCTAACTACTAAAATAAAATAAAATAAATGTAATTTAATTTAGTTTATTAAATAAAATAAATTTTAAAAATAAAATAAATAACATAATATAATACAAAATAGAGTAAAATAAAATAAAATAATAAATTAAATTAATTTGAATAAAATAAAAAAACTTTGATTTAATTTAATAAATAAAATACAATTAAAAAAATAAAAGTAAATAAAAATAATAAAATAAAATAAAATAAATTTAATTTAAATAATCAAAATTAAATTTAATTTAATTTAAAATAAATTAAATTTAATAAAATAAATTAAATTTAATAAATTAAATTTAATTTAATAAAAAACAATAAAAATTATATAATATAATACAAGATAAAATAAAATAAAATAATTTTAATTACAAAATTAAATTAAATTAGAACTTTTATAATATAATACAAAATAAAATAAAAAGTAATAAAAAATTTAATTTAATTTAGTTTTATAAATAAATAAAATAAAATGATTTAATTTAATTTAATTTAATAAAGTAAATTTAATAAATAAATAAGCCAATTATATAATATACTACTAATTAAAATAAAAAAAATATAATAATAAACTAAGTATGAGTGAATGTCGAACAATAGTCTCTATAGATTCCAAATAACATTTTTCATAAACTAAGTACCACTTACTTAGTTTATCATCATTGGCAAAATAAACTAAGTATAACTAGAAGTGAATGTCGAACAGTAGTGTAACAACCCCAAAATAGGTCCATTCTATTCAACCCATTCTGAGTCGCCAAATACATGGTACAGAAAACAACTACAACTTTATTACAACAATTGTCGTGCAAAATACAACAACACATATGCTGTGAGTTTGTATACAAATATATACCAACTGTGACTCATGTCCCAACCGTGGACAGCACCTCATACTGACACCTTACATAAAGGTATAGTCGAAAACTGTTTTAGAAATTAGAATCTTTGGGAAGTGCTCAAGGAAACCTTCGTACATGGGAGGCCATGCGTCTAGGTTATTATAGATATCATATGGCCACAGAATTATCCTTGGTTGACCCAATAGACCCCAAAGAAAAACAAGAAGATTACTATCATATTCTTCCCAATGGCAAGTCTTCTCCTGACATATCATTATCTCTACTGTCTCTAATTGAGAGTTATGTTTCAAATAGACTCCAAGATCATATAGATAGTGCTGGTAGATATATTTAGCAAGTGGATGAGCACATCCATGTTTTATGATGACACGAGGTGGTATGTCACTAGACATCTTGTATGACAGTGGCAAAACACCCTTCCAAGTTAAATTCACCTCACCCTCAACATCTATAGACCACCGTTCTATTCCCTTGTTATTTCCTCGCTCGACCCAGCTACACTCGTATTACCTGAAAGGAATTGTGAAGCAAAAGGGTGAGCACAACTAGCTCAGTAAAGAATGTCATGACTAAAGATAAATAAATTATCAATAACCTTCAACAGTAATAAATCAGAGATTTAGAACATATGGTATATGATAAAAAAAATTCAACCATAGTTGCAGCGGAACGAGCAATCCATTAGAAGAGTCAAATAGACTATAAAGTCTATTATCTTATCCATGTTAAAAGTCCATCAACAATGTTTTATCCCTATAACATCAATCAACAATTCCTGTCCACAATCACATATATAACTCATAATCGTAATTATTGTTCTAAATTCCTTTTCTCATCCAGGACAAAGATAATTTTTATCACCTGAAACATCAAAGATCATGGTTATACTAAATCACAGTTCATGTTCATAATCATACTAATAAATTCATCTTTGCACTACGGCCAAAGATATACATCAATAAGTCATCTTTACACTACAGGCCAAAGATATTCATCAACAAGTCATCTTTGCACTACAGGCCAAAGATATTCATAAGTTGGTCATGTTCATCTAAACACTTGTTCATCTTTGCACTACGGGCCAAAGATATTCATCAGAAATCATTCATCTTTGCACTACAGGCCAAAGATATTCAATTATATCATCATTTAGGACTGAGGATGATGAAAAAATATTTTTAAAGAAACGAATCCAGTGAAACAAAATGACAAGGATTAAGGATTAAGGATTCGTACTTTATTTTATCCATGTCCAAAAATATCTCAAAAATAATCATAGTGGTGTAAAATTCAAGAATGATCAAAATATGGATACAATCAAAGCTAGTATCCACAATAAATATTTTAGACGAAAAGGGAAAATTTTCATTTTTCGATGAATAGTGCCGTATACGTGAATAATAACTCTGACACCACAAGATAGTAATTTCACAAAAAAAACATCTTCCCGCTTCGTGAATAGTACTTGTGAATAGTAACTCGTGAATAGTAACTCGTGAATAGTAACTCATGAATAGTAACTCGTGAATAGTAACCCCGACATGAAAAAGTTCCAAATTTGATAAAAAGTTCCAACCAATATTTCGGCATAATGATATTGAAGAAATAATATCATTTTAGAAGAAAATAACCTCCCTTACTATCCCTTACCTCGAAAGACAGTACCTCTGACTGGAATAACACTGAACGAACTTGCACCGTATAGCAATACTCAAAGTATACTCAAAATACTCACAAGAATACGCTCGATAATATAGAGAGAGAAAACTTCAGTTTCTGGTGTGATTTTCAATTCTAACCTAAGCACCTATTTATAGGAAATTGCTTAGAACACCAAAGCAGAAAATTTATTATAATAATAATATATATAAAAATTTTCTACGTATTCTTAGAATCTGAAAATCAGAATACAAACCACATGCTACCTTCTAGAAGAAGTAAAAAAACGTTTTTTATAAAATAAATAATTAAAACTTCCAAAAATCAATTATTTCGGAGCTTCGGAACTTCAATAATTCATAATAAATAGCCCTTTTGTCAGAAAATTCAAATCTCGCGAGTTTTTATAGGAAATTCAATTCTCTACAACTTTACAGAAGAAAGTTTTTCCAAATTCCAAATAGAAATTGGCCGAAATCCACAAACGGGCGATTTTTCAGGCTATAACCAAATTTCAGTCAAGAAATGGGGTCCGCCGACACATAAAACATGCTTTAAATATTTTTGGTAACAAAAATACTCCTCTTCCACATATACTCATATATCCCACATTCATCGTAAAAATATCATCATTATTATATTATTAAAATATAATAATATATTTAAATGAATTATTTTATCAGAAAAAGATAAAATATTAATTTTCAATAATTGTCACATTAAAAATTTTCTCCATCTATATCCACATAAAATCAATATTTTCCTCATCATATAAATCAATAAGTAATTATTCACAAATAATATTACAGAATCACAATATTGACAACCAGGCAGTTCCCAGGAAAGAGGGGGCTTTCCAATAAGAATTTCTCCTTACTGGCGCGCAATTAGGTGACCAAACCTCTCTTTAGACAGAACTTTCTAGACATTGTCAATAATGTTATCTAATAATATTATTCAGATAATATGAATTATTGCTTCGATAATGAAAAAAAACTGTGTAATGACAACAACAGCAATATAAAATATCAAAGCAGCAATTATTGAATCAATAAAATAAAATACTGAACAGTAATTACTGTAACCATTATTGAGTAGTGCCTTCTTACGTAAGAATCAATAATTGGTGCAATACCGTGTCCTACTGTGCAACAACGCGTATTACTTTACTTTACCCACCGGGTATTCCAACAGTGTTAACAGTAACGATTACGCCGTTATTTATAAAAAAACTTTAATTTGTCGTTTTCTTCATCCGACAGTTATTTTGTTACGGGACCCACAAAAGGCTGCGCCGTCGTACGAATATTCCCCGACAGAAAGAATATTCCACGACCAAACGAATATTTCCCGACAACAATGAGTATTTTATAACCACTTGCTTATTTTTGAAAAAAAATTCATATATCACCCTTAACTTTAACCTTTTATCAATTTAACCATTTACTGAATTGTAAATATAAGAAAAATTGAATACTTTTATTTCATAAAATTCGGGGTCTTACAAGTAGTCTCTATAGATTTCAAATAACAATTCTCATAAACTAAGTACCACTTACTTAGTTTATCATCATTGGCAAAATAAACTAAATACAGCTAGAAGTGAATGTTGAACAGTAGTCTCTATAGATTCCAAATAACAATTCTCATAAACTAAGTACCACTTACTTAGTTTATTATCATTGGCAAAATAAACTAAATAGCATTTGCTTAGTTTGCCACAATTTTTAATATATAAATGAAATAATACTCTCCCTATATATATGTACTCTTTCTTGTATGCAGGTTTCGACATACCAGTTGCAGCTAAATAGTACTCCAACCGGTTCTTCGGCAACAATTAAAAAAAAAGGGTCGTAGTTCCTGTTTGTGTCCTATACTCGAATAATAAAGGTAATTGAATTACTGCAGACATTCCTCATTGTTCCATCATAACAGATGGCAACATCCGGAAGGAGTGCCAGTAAGTAGTTGAACAAAGTTCTAGGTTAAGAAACTCTCTAAATGATCGAACGATCACTTCTCCCATAGGAATGAAACATCTCCCCATATGGGTCCAGTCCATAATATAAACAGCTTCTCACCACTTCGAATTCCTCAGATGGGTAGTTCTCACAGAACGTCTCACCTCTTGAATGAGAACTATCCATTTAAGGAATTCGGAGTGGTGAGAAGCTGTCTATATCATGGATTGGACCCATATGGTGAGATGATTCATTCCTAGCAGAGAAGTGATCGTTTGTTCATCTAGAGGGTTGCTTAAGCTGAAACTTTGTTCAATAGCTTAATGGAACTCCTTCGGGATGTTGTCATCTATTTTGATGGAACAGTGAGGAATGTTTGCGGTAATTGAATTAACTTTATTATTCGCGTATAGGACACAGCAGGAACTACGACCCTTTTTTTTCACGGTTGCCGACTCAAGTAGAGATTCCACATAAATTCTCATAAACTAAGTAGCATTTGTGTAGTTTGTCACAATTTTCAATAAACTAAGTAGCATTTTCAATTATATATGTACTATACCTTGAAACATAAAAACCTGTTTGACATATACTCAATAGGGGTGAATGTCGAACAGTCCCCAGTTTGGGACTGTTATTGAATGTTATGTCTCTCACTTAGGCCGGTGCAAATACGAAACGGTACATTTTTTGTTATTTTGAGGATTAATCGACTGTTATCTCTATATACAAGTGTTTGATCTTAAATATATATATATAGAAGGCTCTCAAGGATTAATTGTTTTAATGTATGTAGAGGAATGGAGGGACCTATATATATATATTATTAATTATAACATGATGATGATGTAAAAGAAGTAGCAAAGGATATATATATACTAAATTATAAATTAATTATCTCTCTTTTTTTCTCAATACTTAATTTCTCATCAAGGGTATGCTTATGTCATCCAGGGGCGGAGCCATGTAGGGCTGGGTTGGATTGTAGCCCGGGTTAAATTAAATTTTTATTTTTATTATTTATATATCTTAGCACAACCCAATATTTTAGCCAACAAACAAAAGCCTAAGTAATCTCAAAAAAAAGGAACGGGACAGGATACTCAGTACTATCGAGCAAGGAGCAAGACTGCAAGAGGACTAGAGGAGCACATCTAGGGCTAAGAAAGAGGAGCACGAAGCACATCTGCAAGATTTTTGCCATATCATTTTTGGTCGGTCACCGGTGAAGCTATCAGGAGATGGGTACCGAGAAAGGCAGATTCTTTTGTATGGGCTTCAATTGGTAAGGCAGTGATTAAAATTTCCTTTTGCTTAGACTCTGTTTGTGTTTATTGTGGATAAGAGTCATTTGAACTGTATTAAATTATACTATATGCATTTGTTTGTGTGTGGTAATTCTTAAATTAGACCTTATAGATTGTGGGTATTATGATTTTTTATAATTGGATGTGATATCAATTGCTTTGGAATTCAATGATATTGTATTAGTAGAACTAATTGAGCTTTAGTTTGAAGCTCCATTGGGATTTTTAAGCTTGATTATTCATGAATTTACTCTGTTTGTACTTTAGCTAAGTCCTGTTTAGCTTTAGCTAATTTACTCTGTTTGTGCTTTAGTTTGAAGCTCTTGTATTAGTAGAACTAACTGAGCTTACTCTGTTTGTGCTTTAGCTAAGTCCTGGATTTGGCGATGTAGACAATTCAAACGATTTTTATGAAATTTTCTTTTGCGTGTCATTTGTATTAACGCAAAATCATAACTGAATTCAGTTCTTTCAAGGCTTCATGTTGGATAACTGTGTACTTGCTAAATGGTAATGTAGGGTTTCTTGCATCTAGGTTTGATTTTAGTGGATAGATGTGATTTTAGTGGACATAAATTGCTAGCTATTCTAGAAACTTGGAATGTTATTTTTCGTGTATTGGTAGGTATGTAAGTTCAAAGTTAAGAACCTAAGATGGAGTGCTTCTGAATTGGAACACAGTTTATAAATTTTAACCTAATGTGCGCCTTCCTTCATCTTTCATTCATCTTTCATTCAACCTTTCAATTGAATCATTTTTTTTGTTAAAAATCCAGTTGTTAAGCAATCTTATAAGCCACAATGGAAAGTTAAAGAAGCAAGAGAGAAAAAACTTTGTTTTCTTTCTTTAAACCAAGAGAAAGTGCATCAATGATAACTAGTGAAGGGCATTCTCCATCTAATGTTAATATCTCATATCACCAACCACCCCTTTCCAAATCTCAAAGAGTTGAAATTGATCTTAGTACTCTTGAACGGGATCCTGGGATTCGGATCCCTATATGGCAACATCCTGTTAATCAACGAGATGAAATTAGGAGAGCTTATATCAAAATGGGTCCGTATCAACCTAAGTTGGCAGAGTACCGAAGGACTAAATCAGGCTCACAAAATCGAAAATTTCAATATTCGTGGTTTGAATCCTTTCCTTGGTTAGAGTACTCTCCATCAAAGGATGCAGCATTTTTTTTCCATGCTTTGTTTTTCAAAATAAGGTGCCTCTTCATCCTGCATTCATTACTGAAGGGTTTAATAGTTGGAAGAGGGTTAATGATGGAGTTAGATGTGCACTTTTGATGTATGTGGGAGGTCCTACTTCACCACATAGGAATGCAGTGAAATGTGTTAAAGACTTGATGAAAGTAACTGGACATATTGACAAAGTCTTGAATACACAAACTCTAGAAGAAGTTCAGAAGAATCGGTTGCAACTTACAGCAACAATTGAGAGTATAAAGTGGCTTAGCTTGCAAGCTTGTGCATTTAGAGGTCATGATGAATCTCCAACTTCTAAAAATTGTGGTAATTTTATAGAGATGATAAGACTTATGGGCCGATTGAATGTTAACATTGGTGATGTAGTCTTAGAGCAAGCTCCGAAAAATGTTAATTATACTTCACCGATTATTCAGAAATAAATTTTGCATATTTTTGCAAACAAAGTTAGAAGAACGAAATATCTAATATCCTTGCTCGAGCTAATTTGCATATCCTTAATATGTGAGGTCAAGTGTACGATGGTGCTAGTAATATGTGTGGTGCTTGGAACGGACTTCAAGCTCTATTTCTTAAATATTGTCCATACGCATATTATGTACATTGCTTTGCTCACAGACTACCATTAGCATTAGTTGCAGCTTCTTCAAAAGAGATTTCTGTTTGGCAATTTTTTTCGAAACTAACAATTATTATCAATCTCATTGGTGCTTCTCCCAAACGGCATACTGAGTTACATTCTGCTCAAGCTATTGAAATTGCATGTATGATAGCTTCTGGTGAACGTGATACTGGTAGAGGCATTAATAAGATTTGTAATCTACATCGGAGTGGAGCTACTCGGTGGAGCTCTCATTTTGATTCTATTTGCAGCTTAATTGATATGTATGGTGCAACTATATCAGTGCTTGAAAGTATTGTTGAAGAAGGATCCTCTAACTCTATGCGTGGAGAAGCTGGTGGTTGTTTGATTATAATGAGGTCTTTTGATTTTATTTTCACTCTATATATTATGCATAAAATTATGGGGATTACTGATTTGCTTTGTAGAGCTTTGCAGCACAAATCTCTTGACATTGTAAATGCCATGGATCTAGTCTCAACTACTAAAGCACTACTTCACACTTTGAGAGAAGTGGGATTTGATCATCTCCATGAGCATGTGCAATCAGTTTGCACACAAAATGACATTGACACACCAGATATGAATGCTTCATTCAAAAAGGCTACCGGTCGTTCATGCCAATAAAAAGAATCGATGACAGTTTGCTAACATTATTATTTTGATGTGTTTAATTCAGCAATAGATTTTCAGCAGGAAGAGTTGAATTCCAGATTTAGTGATGAAGCAGTGGAACTCCTTATACTTAGCTCAGCTTTAGAACCGAAGGACAACTTTAAATCATTCAAAGTTGATGATATTTGATAGCTTGCTGAGAAATTTTATCCAGAAGATTTCAGTGAGCAAGAAATGCATTATTTGAGATGTCAACTAAATCATTATAAAATTGATGTGCTCCGTCATCAGAGCTTTCAAAATATGTCCACCATCACTGAATTGTGTCGCGGATTAGTTGAAACAAATAAGTTGCAGACTTATAATTTGATTGATAGATTGATTCGTCATATTTTGAATCTACCTGTTTCCACAGCCACGACAGAACGAGCATTTTCAGCTATGAAACATGTTAAAACTGTTTTTCGCAATATTACACGTGATGTATTATTACAACTTTTTTGGGAAAAGGCTGGGCTTTACAAAAATGGGGTTAGGATTGACGAAGATATGCAATATATATTAAGAATTTGATAATTTTAGCAATAAAATAATAATAATAATAATTTCACAAATTTCATGATAAATGGACTCTACATTTATGTGAAGAGTTGCATATGAAAATTTCATGCGAAATTACCAATTTCTTATATATTTCTCTTATTCAAAATACAAAATTTTGAAAGTGTGTAGAAGTTCCAAATTAAATTATCAAAATAACTTTTGAAAGTACAAATCTCTCATTTCTCAAGAAGATAATATTTTTAAATTTTTTTTATTTTACATTTTTAGCAAGTCGATAGGGGCCTAGGGGGTGTTATTATATATGTACAGAAGAAGAAGTGCATAGAACACTTGTTCGTACTTATTCTTATAATCTTGTTCTATAACTCCACCAGAAGAGTGTAATCAGCTGACCACCCACGGCCCACCCCCAATAAAGAGTTAGGTGGTGTTTGATAAAACTGAGTATTAAGACCTGAACAGTTTAGACGTCTAAATAATATAGAGCATCTGAATAGAATTGTATCTGAATAAAAAAATGTTGTTTGATAATTATTTTTTCAAAATATCTGAATAATATGTTTTTACTATTTTAACCCTCTTCTTCGCATTCTCCTTCTTCTTCCTCCTCCTCCCCTATCCGGATCATCCCCGCCCCACCCACCTCCCTCCTCCCTCGCCCCTGCCCCTTACTCAGATTCATCGAATTGTGAGCAAGAAGGCTTACGGGAACACAGAGATCGGAGGTGAAATCGATGGAATTAGAGCAATGGAACTGCGGCTCCATTAAGGTGTCGACGACGGAGGAGGTGGAGGATGAATTGTTTGGATATTGAGAGAAATTATTAGGGGGGTGGCGGTGGTCGGAATCAGTGGTGGTGGTGGCGGAGGAGTAGATTTGGTCGTTGGAGAAGTCTAGAAGGTCGTCAATTCGGAAGAAATCCGGCGCTGTGAAACCGTACATGTCCATCTCCTATTTATAAACTCTGCTCAGTTGAAGTAGTAGTTGTACTTCTCTCTGTTAGAGCTTGTAACTAGAGAGCGGAGAAAGAGAGGGTTAGGGGGTTGAGAAACAGACTGGAGAATTGGATTTGGTATGTTGGTAATATTGAAAATTGATAATATTGAAGAGGGTATTTGTGTCTAAAAAATAACAAAGTCATTAAGAGGCATGTCTGAATAATTTAGATTTGATTTTCTATCTCAACCATTTAGAGGCATTAAGAGGTAACAAAAAAACAAACAAACAACATTTATCCTCTTAGCGAATAAGAGGTGGTCTATTAAGACCTCTTAAGAGGTAAACAAACAGCAATTAACTCTCTCTCTCTCACTCTCTCTTTTGTTCTCATTCTCTCTCATATAATATAATGGGTTAATGATTGTGAGGAATGAGCATGAAAGGAACTTTATCTTTGGTGGTGAAGCTTGTTTTCTTTTAGATTTTAGATACAATCAATCGTGTGGTGATGGATTGATGAGTCAGATCTTTTATTTTATTTTATCGACATTTGACATGATCAGAACGAGAATTTTTGCTATTTAGTGTAGTATATTACTCCCTCCGTCCCAAATTAACTGCTCAGTTTTGACTTTTTTAAGTCAAATTGACTATTTTTATAATTAATAATTAAGCATATATAAATATATTTCTAAAATTATAAAAATTAGGATTAGTAATTGTTAACGCCAAGATCTTTCTTCACGTCCCAATCACGAAAGACGTCCTGATCCTGCACAGTAAACACGACAACACCACAAGCTTGACGGCCGGACCGCCGGGGGATAGCTCAGGCGTGAGAGTAAGTATGTCTGTTCACAAGGTTAACTCAAGAGGAAAAAGTCTAGTGCAATGTGAGTATGAATTGTGTTAATCTATGGTTGTGTGTGTATATATATATGAAAAACGTACCTTCTTGTGAAGACTTAGTTGATAGATTATATTCTCTTTGCCCGATTTTCCGTGCCACCCACTACCTCTGACACAGCCCCCGTGATCTGATGGTTCCTGCCAGGTGTGTACAGTTCACCCACTACTTCTGACCTCTGTTTTCTACCGCCGGCCGTCATCTGATCCCATCCACATTAATGCATGGCAGTAATAGCAGTCAACCATCATGCTTTTTCATCATCACAAGTCAAAGATGGAGATATTTAAACATCTGTTGAGTTAGCCCACTGATCCGACCCAACAAAGAGGACCCAACTGAAATGACCCGGTAGATTAACCAAGTAACTCAGCTCAAACCCTTTGGTCCAATATCTAAAATATCACGCCCCAACATTGCCCCCCAGTCTTTTATTAAACAAGATGTTTAATGAAAGAGTATAAATGGCATCGGTTCAGGACAAAAAGAATTATAATAAGACCAATAAAGGCCCAAAATACGGCTTACCGAAGCCCCTCTGGTGAACATCAAATAACAACGTAAAGGATTCATCTTCGCCGACCTCTACAGAAGTACCAACTGAATCGCCTCTAACTACCAAAGCTCAAGCCATAGAATGAAATATCGGTTCGGTAATAGCGTGCGTCCGTGGTATCGATGATCATCGTAAGGAGATAGTTCCATCATGGACATCGCTGCCCATTATTTCGAACTAATTGACCAATAATGGTCATTTGCAAGCAAACACTATCTTCGGGTGCCTCTGTCCCAAATATAAAGAAACCGAAAAAGATACCGAAGAGGATGCCGAAGTGAATACCAAAGAGGAGTCCGAAAAGAAATCCGAAGAGAATGCCGAAGAGAATACCAAAGAGGAGTCCGAAATGAAATCCGAAGAGAATGCCGAAGAGAATACCGACTGAAGGGATAACGCCATCCGGAAGTCTGTGTTGGCGAAAGAAAGAATCAATCTTGATATTTCTCTCTTCAATAATGAATGTCTTCGGAAAGATATCGACAAGATCGAAGAAGAACTAAAATCGACCAAGGTCACTCATCGGGTCGTCACTGATATAAATGTCAATCTGTCAAGCTAAAGATCAAAGCGTCTGACACATCGTCAGAAGCTCGAAGAAGAGCTCAAAAGAGCTTCGGGCCCTTAAGAATTTGAGTCCGCCACTGACCGAAGATCTTTATAAGAAATCCAAGTAGCATATAGAAAATCCGCCGATCTGGGTGATAAGATCGACCAGATGCAACACTGTAGTAGATGAAATCTGCTGAAGTAAAGGCAAGAAAAGGCTCGGGCCAAGGTAGATCCATATCTTTTAGACTCTTCAGATGGTGACGATGACAAGGAAGAAGCCTGAAGATGACCTCTCCTTATCCTTAGCTGTAGAACTTTCTGTAAAAATTCTAATTCTTACGTGAACAGTTAATATTTAATAAAATATCAACATCATGCCTTATTATTTCTTGTCAATAATGGATCATCAATCAACTTGAAAACTGTGCAAGTGGCTCTTATCTTAAACCGTTAGTCAATAATTAAGCAAATTATATAACAGTTAAGAACAATAATAATATAATCCGAACTCAACACTTGAACAAAATAAAGTAATGCATACTTATCGTTACCGAAGTGTGAGACAGGTCTGCTTCATTGGGAATTTGTTTACCCCAAAAGGCCTAACAAAACCAAAAGATGACATTCGCCTACCACGAAAGGCCTGACGAAGTCTAAAGAACGACAGTTGTCTACCACGAAGGGCCTGACAAGATCTGAAGGACAACGCTTGCCTACCCCGAAGGGCCTGAAAAGGTCTAAGTGATGACACTTGCCTACCACAAAGGGCCTGACAAGGTCTGAAGGACAACGCTTGCCTACCCCGAAGGGCCTGACAAGGTCTAAGTGATGACACTTTCCTACCACGAAGGGCCTGACAAGATCTGAAGGACAACGCTTGCCTACCCCGAAGGGCCTGACAAGGTCAAATAGTGGCGACAATTGCCTACCCCGAAGGGCCTGACAATGCCAAATAGTGGCGACAATTGCCTGCCCCGAAGGGCCTGACAATGCCAAATAGTGACCACCTGCCGAAGAGGCTACCATCGAATGGTCAGCGAGTCCACCCGAACCTCCTAACACCGATGACGTTTGCCTACCACGAAGGGCCTGACAAACTCATAAGGACCACCTGCCGAAGAGGCTACCATCAAATGGTCAACGAGTCCTCCCGAACCTCCAAACACCGGGGTGGCATTTACTGTGCCTGTCAGACTATGGATGAGCTACCGAAGTCCCTTATGAATGTTGTAAACTTCGATCCCATGAGCTGGCGTCTGTTAACCTGATCCCTAGGCAATGGACCCAGTACGACTACCCCCCAGACAGCAAGAGGTATAGGAGATAAAATCGAATATAGCCTTTTGATGGCTGATGTGGGATCGAACCATTTGGCTGACAAATATCCACATGAACCCTCCGAACAACATTTGCAACTTCGGACGGCACCCAAAATTCCTCAATAGTGGGAGATGGGTCCAAAGTAGAATACCCGAAGTCTTTCTGGGCTGAATCCCCAGTTCTTTCAAGAATATCGCTGCCGAAGTGCTTTGTAGGTCAACAACTTTCGGGCCAAATAATTGCCACAAATATCTCTGTGAACTTCCCGAAGAACACACTCTGCTTCGGATGGAACCAAATGTTTAAGCAATGATGACGAAAAAGGTCCTTTGATAAAGATTCTCATCAATGAGAACAAAATCGACACTTTTTTACTTGGTCTTCTTTGCCAGTATCTGATCCGAAGAAATGACACCATCTGTCGTCAAAGTTATAAGCATCTGTAGTGGTTAGCTTCGATAATGCATCGGCGGTGGAATTGTTATTGTGATCGACCCCTTGATAGTCTGCTGAACTGATGTCCGAAATAGAATATCCATCTGCATGCAATGTCCACGAACTCTGCTTCTGCTGAAGTACTGCAACGGCTCTGTCAGACTCCTTATCTGGAGCTGCAACTTTAGATGGATTTCCCCGAAGACAAGTGCCCCCAGGGCGGTGCGCCCTTAATGGATTCTCGGGAGTGTGATTTCTGGATCTACTTCGGTGAAATTTTTTGTCACTGTAGTGAGGATATTCAAGGCAGAATGCCTTATTTGTATTATGAGGTGCATGCTCCCTGGATCAGTTTCTTCATCTGCTGCGACCATAATCCCAAAGACCAATAGGGCGAAGTACCCTCTTCGGTCGATCAAGAGAATGGTTGTTGGGTCTTCGTCTACTCTGCTTCGACCATAATCCCGAGGACCAATAGGGCGAAGTACCCTTCCTCGGTCAATCAATCAGGAAAATGGCTGTTGGGTCTTCGTCTACTCTGCTTCGACCATAATCCCGAAGACCAATAGGGCGGAATACCCTTCTCGGTCAAACAATCAGGAAAATGGCTGTTGGGTCTTCGTCTACTCTGCTTCGACCATAATCCCGAAGACCAATAGGGCGGAATACCCTTCTCTGTCAAACAATCAGGAAAATGGCTGTTGGGTCTTCGTCTACTCTGCTTCGACCATAATCCCGAGGACCAATAGGGCGAAGTACCCTTCCTCGGTCAATCAATCAGGAAAATGGCTGTTGGGTCTTCGTCTACTCTGCTTCGACCATAATCCCGAAGACCAATAGGGCGGAATACCCTTCTCGGTCAAACAATCAGGAAAATGGCTGTTGGGTCTTCGTCTACTCTGCTTCGACCATAATCCCGAAGACCAATAGGGCGGAATACCCTTCTCGGTCAAACAATCAGGAAAATGGCTGTTGGGTCTGCTTCGATCCCGAGGAAGGACTCGAGACATGTCTTTAAAGTGTAGACTTCTTTCTAACTTGATCAGTCTGTCAGTCTGACCATTTCGGTATAGGATTCTAAGCAATATGCCTTCTACCCTTTTCCGACCATGGTCAGGTCTTCTTCTCGGCAGCAAAAATCAATCTTCTTCCAGCATCATCCTGGGCTCTCGAACGAGAACCCTCAGAAACCTGCTTGGAAGCAGTACCAGCCCGAGCATTCTTTGAAGGACCCAATCAATCCTTGACAAATACTCATTGTGTAGACGAAATCATAGCCATCAGGTATCCTTTAGAGGTAACTGTTCTACTCTTCTTCACCATGGATTCCGACGTAGAGCAGCTACAATTTGTGATTGAAAACTTCAAGAACATTAGAACACAGCCCTCCTTCTAGCGCCAATGTTAACGCCAAGATCTTTCTTCACGTCCCAATCACGAAAGACGTCCTGATCCTGCACAGTAAACACGACAACACCACAAGCTTGACGGCCGGACCGCCGGGGGATAGCTCAGGCGTGAGAGTAAGTATGTCTGTTCACAAGGTTAACTCAAGAGGAAAAAGTCTAGTGCAATGTGAGTATGAATTGTGTTAATCTATGGTTGTGTGTGTATATATATATGAAAAACGTACCTTCTTGTGAAGACTTAGTTGATAGATTATATTCTCTTTGCCCGGTTTTCCGTGCCACCCACTACCTCTGACACAGCCCCCGTGATTTGATGGTTCCTGCCAGGTGTGTACAGTTCACCCACTACTTCTGACCTCTGTTTTCTACCGCCGGCCGTCATCTGATCCCATCCACATTAATGCATGGCAGTAATAGCAGTCAACCATCATGCTTTTTCATCATCACAAGTCAAAGATGGAGATATTTAAACATCTGTTGAGTTAGCCCACTGATCCGACCCAACAAAGAGGACCCAACTGAAATGACCCGGTAGATTAACCAAGTAACTCAGCTCAAACCCTTTGGTCCAATATCTAAAATATCACGCCCCAACAGTAATAAATTGTATATACTTTCTTTTGGTTATAATCTCTTCACCTATATTTTAGCAAAAATAGTAAAAAGATTAGTTTTAAAAATAGTCAATTTGACTTTAAAAAGTCAAAACTGAGCAGTTAATTTGGGACGGATGAAGTATTAGGTTCGGCTTCTTCTTTTTTATATAAAATTTTTATGTATAATTTATTTTCATAATATTTTATTTATTTTTTTGTTTAATTCGACTAAAATTTAACATTTTTCTTAAATCTCAAGAGCTCAAGCGCCAAGAGTGTAAACGGACCGAGCAACAGAAAAGAATATGTTTTCTTCTTTAACTCGCATCAACCCATCGGCTGAGGGGCAATTTAGTGGCCACTTAACTTTACTATAAATAAAATGTGTTGTGTTCACTGTTCTACAAAGCACCAAAAATTGCACTGTATTCATCTCCTCCTAATATACAAAACACACAATATTCTTCACCCATTACTATTTACTAAACAAAGGCTATTGTACCATGTGAACCCTCGTATCCACTATAAAATAAACCTATAAATCTTTAAAACCTAAAAATAAATATACAAAATATTTATAAGAAGAAAAAAAATGTGAACCACAGCATATAATTACAGCACATTCAACTAATTGATATAATTGACCACAGATATCTCAAGCAGTCTCTCAAAGTGAGACCTAAATCTCCTTTATGGTCTAAAGACCGGCAAGTTGAAAGGAAATGATACTTCTAGCGCAGTTATTGTTCATTTGTGCTGGAAATATCAGCATCCTTAATTAATCAAAAAACAATTTGAGCTGATCTGTGTACCAATATGCATACATCTTTCAAAACACCAAAGGCAACGACCTAAGTCAGAATTAATACATAACCATTGAAACTTCCCGGTAGAAATTAGGTCCCCCGTTTTTCTCCTTCCCTATATCCATCATCCCCTACTGCTAAATGCAAAGAAGCAATCAGCTTAATCCTTCCATTAAGCACCGAAGAATAATCCTTATAACCCAATATTCGCGGTGTCCAGAAAAAAGTACCATTACAAGGGAAATTAGGATGTGTGCAACTCTCTTTCTGGATTAAGTAATACAGAAATTCGAGCCTACATTCTGAAATCCAACACACAAACTGTGTTTTTATTAGTGCAAGCTGCAACCTTGTCACCCTCCTTGTTCCAGCAGACCTCAAATATGCTCCCATTGGCATTATATGTTTTGACAATCTTGCCTTCGTTCAATGACCAAATGTTAATGGATTTATCCCTAGATCCACTGGCCAAGTACTCACCATTCGGGCTGAAAGCAACAGAGTGTACAGCATTCCTGGCAATTCAATCAGTATACACTAGTTAAGAAATTACTAAAAGCATGACTACATAAACTGATATCTGAAAAGGGAGGGGGAGTTGCAATGCTATAAACCTCAAGCATAGTTATCATAATCGCATTCGATACATATCGCAAGGTGAATCGAAAATGACACCATATCATACGATTTAATTACGATACAATACATATCCGATTTAATCAAAAATGATACAATGTACGGATATTTTTTAAAAGTTAGCAACATACTTGAAAAAGTTTTTATGAAGATTTAAAAGAGTAAAAGCAAAACTTTTAAGCTTGCTAACATTTCAAATGAAGAGGTTTTTTAATGTCAACATATTTTATATCGTTTATAAGTCTCTAAACATGTTTTAGAGTTTCATATGTTCTTCTACAAAATATAGTTTTATTTTTCACGTCACTTTCCACAAGTAGAATCTCTACTTGTTAATTTGATTTATTCTCTTTTATTTTATAGTTTAAAGGTGAATCTAAATTTTCGTTTTCTCTTATTACTCTATAAACATTACTAAAATAATATCTTTATAATCAATTTAGAGTATTTTGACTAAATTTTATTTTTAGGTTATAATAATATTTACTTTTTATATATAGTCAAAGCTAATATGTTTGATTGTTCAATAAATTGTGTGTTTTATATGTTTAAATATATATTTACCATATTTTTTATTTTATTTCGAATTGTACGATACGATTCACGAAACACAATATGAGGGCTTTCGATACACGATACGATTTACGATTTGACAACTATAACCTCAAGTAACAAAGCATAAAAAGGCAACAACGGAAGATCCATAGAGAGCCAAGGTTGTGAACAACTGAACATCCACATCCAAACTGTAGACAAATTTAATAGCCAATACCAAATCGGTACGGATGTATTTAAGTCATTAACTGCACACAAGTTTTGAGATGATTCTCCCTTTTTTTTTTGCCATTTAAATCAGCCCATCAAAACATGTGTAATACTTATTTTAAATTTTTTTTTAGGTACAAGTATGATGGTGGGATATAGTTGAGAATTTTCGGCTGACAGTCCTGGATAAGGACATTAGAAATCAAACTTATTATTACATTATTAGAGAAGACGATTGAAACATAAAGCAATTAAGTTGCACAGTGTAAGTAGGTTCAGCTAAGAAAAACACATCCTTTTTGTTTTCCTAACAGTAGTTAAGTCATTCAAAACAAGCTACATGAATAAAACTCAATTTTTTATACTCGTATTTTTGATAAATAAGCTAACTACATCATAAAACTAACGCAAACAAAATATTCCTTCACTTTCCAAAGGATAGTTCTTTCAGATGAAGGTTTTCACCTAAAAATATTCTATCGACTAAATGGGAACATACACCAAGATATTTTCTAAAAAACCATTAACTATTAACTATTTAACCTAAAGAAATACTCTGTGGAAGCCTTGTAAATATGGTACCTGTGGCCATTCAAGCTGCACAGAAGTCTCCCTAGCTCAACATCCCATATCTTCACTGACGAGTCAAATGATGCACTGGGAAAATTTTGAAACAAAACATAATTAGGGAACATGGAAAGCCAAGAACATAAGCAGCAGATATAATGCAAATCTACAATTATAAAACATTAGAAATCTCTCACAAGGCCTTGGCGCCTTGAACGAAAGTGTTAGAGAATAACAACGCGGCGAAAAACAAAAGCAAAGAAAACAATCGCACTAGACACAAGTTTTATGTGTTTCACCCAAAACGTTTGGCCTAGTCCACAATCGGCGATTAACAGTTTTACTATCTCTTAGAAAATTTGTACATCATGATCCCCTCCTTATATAATGCAATATAAGTTACCTTAATTCATCCGGACCTATCGGCCCTCAGCTCAAGAATGGGCCCAGTTACTTTTTAGATAGCTTTACAATCATCTCTGAATTAAAGTTTGGATCAGATTTCACCAATAACATAAAATAACTTGTTTAGCTTTGACACAAATATTCCAAAAATTTGCAGTTTTTTTGGGCTTAAGTGCCAATGTCCAGATAATTTTGGTGAAGTATATTAAAATTAACTACACACACACAAGGAGGGATTCAAAATCTATGAAAAGATAATCATGGCCTTCACAATCTCTGACATTAGATTCAATTCCAAATAAGTGAAAGGAAACTTCGTACAAGTAAAAATCTGAAACTCAATAATAAGTTGGGAGTGGTAATAAAGGAACAGTTGATAACAATTTCTCAAGATGAGTTTACAGCTGAAGTGAAACCTCACATTAAAATACAAAGTAGTAGATCAAGTCATACATGTTAACTTACAATTTACAAATACAACCATTTAATATCAAGTCACAATACTGAACCCAGCTTTATACTCCCCTCCGTCCCAATATAAAAGTTCTGATTTTTTGCTCATATTAAGAAAGAGAATAAAATGACAAAATTGTCTATATTTAAATTTTCATTTAATTGCATAGTTTTCTGCACATAACTATTGATACTCCATAAATATACATAGAGAATAGAGAATAGAAATATGATAATTAATACTAAGGGTATTTTTTTGCAAATTATTGTAAAAAATAAATTATTTAAGGTAATTAGACATTTAACATGACTACCTAAAATAGTTATAAGGACTTTTATTCTCTGATGGAGGGAGTAATTAGTTTTACATAGAAAAAGGAAAAGCATACCTTGCCAACACAAGTTGCTTATTAGGATTGTTTGTGCCTTGTCCAGTGGGACTCCATCTGATTGTATAAATCTCCTGCAGAACGTCAATGTTACAAAAAACTATCAAGGTCATATTGACAATAAACTCAAAGCACAGAAATTACAAAGGGAGACAGACAAAAAGGAAAAACGACAGAAAATATGAAAATGAAAAGAAATAGTCGGACACACCTTAGTATGCTCCCTTAAATCATGAACATACTTGTCCTGTTTCATACTCCATATCTGTGCATCAAATATCAAAATTCAGTTACAAATCCAAAACGCTAAAAACAAAAACTGAGAAATAAATCTGCTATTATTGACAAGCATGGTGATGCTGCTTCACTCGATATAAATCCATAAACTAGAGCCTGAGACCATGTATCTACAAAACAGACATGCCACTCAGACTGCAAATTATACATTTATGGTAGAGAAAAATAACCTTTGTGGTGGTGTCATCGGACCCAGAGGCTAACAGTGAACCCGTTGGATCCCATTTGACACTATTAACTTCAGCCTGAAACCCAACAATGTCAAAAGATCAGCTTCAAGTCCTGTAACCCGAATTTCTTTCAAGTTTCAATCCATAGTTTCTCATGTATTCCCTCTTTTCTCAAAAGAATCGCTGATGTAGAAAAAAAAAGTTGATAGAAAGTTTTTTCATCAAAAGAATTATTGAATTACATGATTCAATTATTTTGTTAAGGTACATAATTCAAAATTATAAAACTTTGTGGACCTCATGTCAAAGTACTTTATCTCATTATAGAATTATATTTTTCTGGGTTCCACTATTAGACAGAGTATAACTCTTAATCTTTTATGTTAAATCTTGTACTTTTTATCTTGGACCCTTAATTAGAGAAAGAGAATTGACTTTTATAATCTTTGTTAGAATATAATTGTGTCAATCTTTTAAGGACAGACGTAGTAACACTCAGATTTTCTAATTGGTACTTCACGAATTGTCATTACCACTATTGAAAGCCAAATACAGAACCTTACAAATTAAGACAACCAAACAAAAAAAAGGAGCTAATAAATGGTAAGAAGTGAGATAATTATGGCTTAATTGTGGAAAATATTTGTTCAAATGCAACCAGAGATGAAAGATAAATACATCTAACCAATCCTTAGTACCTGGACTTGGAGGCCTGTTAAGCTGAAAATATTATATACTTAGTTTGCTAGAGTGCATATAAATAAAATTGAAATTATCATGCAGTAGATAAACGCTGCATCAAGAATAATGATAACTTGTTCACATAAATTTGCACATAGAGAGCTATAAAATTAAGGTAGCTTGATGCAAGGCATGACTAATTAGGCATTTGATAGCTTGGATGTACCTGATGCCCAGAAAAAGTTTTAATAGGACGCTTCTCTCCAATCTTGCAAACATGAATCATTGTATCTGTTGAGGTTGCAAATGATACATTGTTTTGCCAATCAGTGTCAAGTGTTGGACCTGTAGTTAAGAGGTTTATGAGTTCAATTTTAAGAAAGAAAACTATAAAGAAGGGAAACAACAACATCTAGGACTAAATTAACTATTTAGGACCTGAATGAAATTCAAATTGTTGTTTCAATTCATTAGCCTTCACATCCCAAACGATGGCAGTTGTGTCCAAGCTTCCGGTAAGAATGTAATCACCCTTCTTGTTCCACTTCACAGAGAATATTGGTCCCTTGTGTTTGCTAAGAGTACTTCTCAGTTCACCTGACGAGAGATTCCAACCATGAGATAAGCGGTTATAGTTCTAAAGAACGACACACTAAAAAGGCTCTGTGCATATACAATAGCATTATATCAAGGAAAACATAGATATTAATAGCCAAAAATCAAAGTAACCAAAACATACTGCAAAAACTTTCAGAACTTCCATAAACAAACCAGAGTACTCAATAAAATAATCCTAGACAGTTGAAATGAATTTGTGCAGAGAGATATCAAATTAGAAAAGTCATGTAAAAGACAAAAAAAAAAAAAAATATATATATATATATATAGAAAACCAACTCCAAACCAATAAATTGTGGCGGACAATGACTCAATGAGCAATGTCTCAATAAGCATGTGACTACTATAATATAGAGATTTATTCATAGAACACCCAAAAAAATTAAAAGAAAAGATAAGAAAAAAAGCAGGCCATTTTTATTGCTATTACACTTGATGTTCCATTATCTATGCAAAAAGCTTTATCAGCTGGGAGTACAACAAAAAAAACATTTGCCTATGCATGTAATAACAGCTCACCGTCTGATGTCCAAATTCTAGCATGTCCATCATAAGAACCTGTTGCAAGTAGTGACCCGTCCCACTGCATTGAAGTATGGGAAAATAATTAATCAATCATGATTCATAAGAAAAAGGAATACAAACACTGAAAGAAAAGAAACCACTGGTTCGTACCTTAAAACACTTTTTTATCAACAACCAAAAGATAAACTAAAAGAAAAATTAAAAAATAATAATAAATTAAAGGATAGCAGAAATGCATCTCTGTTGGAATCACAATACTCTGAACCTGACAAAAAAATCACTGCAACAAATTCTCCTCATGCTCACACTCAGTAGTGATTATTCCCTAGCTCAAAAATGGTCTTAAGAAAATCACATGGAATACATCTAGAGAACACGCATACAAACTACTAGATTTCTTTTATGGCGTATAAGCATCCTTTTACTACTCTAACACACGTTGCTTTTACCACTTTCCAGTTAAGGAGACAAAGACTGATCTAAGGATTGTCTTGACTGCCAACCATATCCTACTCCCTTCGTTCCTAATATAATACCAATATTGACTTTTAAACAGTAACTAGAGCCATTTTAAAATTCAAAATTAATATGCTTCATTGAAAAATTACAAAACAAAAAATCTTATAATTAGTAGTATTATCTAGATAGTTTACAACTGTAACACCCAGTCCCATATCGAAAGATAAGAAAAAAATTGTCTTTATATAAGGAATTAAGTTACTAACAATATTACGTTCAGTCATACCTTTTAAGTGAGGCTGTGATGGCCTAAGTTGACCCAAGAAGATACTATTGGACTAGTAGTTTAAGCCTTGTTTGGATAGATTTAATTCGATTCAGACTCGGGATTTAACCCAAGATTTATTCTGAACTCGGAATTTGAACCGGGTTGTTTCGTATGTTATCATAGTCGACTCTCAAAAGCTCGAATTGGGAGATCCGATCGAGTTGCCGGAGGTGGGGACACGAAGACTGATGGTATTATCCCATAATGGAGAAAGGTCTGGAGGTAGGGACACGAATTCAACCGGAATTATCCCACAATGGCTAAAAAGGAAAAAAATTGTGGACCCGTGTGTTGTGATCGATTCTGACGAGGACGTTTAAAATTTAAGTGAAAGAATTTGTAACACTCCAATCTCATATCAAAAGATATGAGAAAAAATTGTGTATATAAAGAATTAAGTTACTAACAATAATATCTTCAGTCATGATCTTTTGGGCGAGTCTGTGGTGGGTTAAGATGACCCAAAAACATACAATTGGGCTATTAGTTTAAGCCTTGTTTGGATGGATTTAATTCGATTCAGAATTACCCAAGATTTGTTCTGGACTCGGAATTTGAACCGAGTTGTTTCAACAACTTTCATCATTGTATTGACCAAAATTAGATTAATCTATATCAATTTTGATTTTGAGAGTATCTCAAACTAACTTTCAAAAAGTCAATAATGGTGTTATATTTTGAAACGGAAGGAGGAAGGAGTATATGTTTAAATTCTAAGCCTGGATATCAAATTCAATAGAACCACTTCACTCCAAATCTAGATAAATTGGCAAATAAGATGAAGTGATATCAACCAATGCCATTAAGAAAATAAGCCAGAAACTATAATGACACTCACATTCCAATCAAGTGTTGTAATGTCTTTGTTTCTGTCACTTGCTTTACCCTTAGCATGTTTGAGTACAAGCACATTTGAAGGGCCACTTTGTATACTAGATCTGTTAATCCTTTCTGCAATACTCCAAATGCGTACTGTTGAATCTCCAGACCTAGATAGAGACACAATGGAAATGAAAAGGCAAATATTATAAGCAGACCGCTACAAGTTTATGATGCAAGTGCGGTGGTATAAATGCATGTTCTTTTTTGTCAGTCCTTTTGGGTGTGTTTTTCTGTTAAAATTACCAGAAGCGGTCATGGTTTGTATATTACTTCACATACATAAGAGAAAAAAGTTGATTTTCGGGATAAACTCATCTCAGTTTGAATGCAACAAAACATATAGTACAATATGCAAATTAGAAGAAATATAATTAACCATAACGGTTGTAAACAATTTTTTCTATATAACGTCATAAGTATAATTGTTATAAGTTATAACCATTATGAATTGAATAACGCACATAGCACATAACACAAACCAAAATGGCAAATGATAAGAATTATGTCATTCTAGTGGCACCAAGTGGGAGCCAATCTTGGGTTTTGAAAGCCCCAAGGAGAAGTGATAAATAAAACCACTAAGATGGACCTAAATATTCCAACTCACGGGACATTTACCACTTTTAATAAATATTATCAACTTTAGTGTTGGCCTATTAGATAGTTATATTGCAGATTCATATTATAGTTTTCCAAGAGATATGAAATTAAATGTGCCACATTAGTCCAAAATTCCTAAGCACACTATAATTTTATCCATTGCTATAATTCATCACATAAGACTCGCCAAATCAGTTCTATAGGTTAAGAATGCAGAAACAATAATCTGCAGTAGTTTTTATACAACACAGTTTCAAACAAGTGAGAGCAAGAAGTAGAAGAGCATTAAGGTTTGTAGATACAATAAAACAACAATTTTTTTTAAACAGATAAAAACATAAATAAAGGACTATTGTTAATTGTCATCAAGGAATCTAACTTGACACGCAATTACCCACCCAGATGCAAGAAGTGACCCTGCTGGACTCCAAGCACAAGCACAAACCTAGAGAAAACAAATAAATAAAGAATGCACATGTTACTGCAAAGGCTAAAGAAGCTAAATAACTAAGAAGGAGAAGGAGAAGGATATATGCATGAAGATTAGAGATGGTGTTCAAACCTCACGAGTATGTCCCTCCAAAATTATAACATTTAAAATAGGAATTTCACTGGCCTGAGATGTTGAGGTAGTGGAGATATCCATCGGTTCTGGTCCTAGTAAAAATCCAAAAATATAACATATTATATTTGGACCATTTTGTTGATAAAAATGTAAATAGCCTACTAAATTACATGTAAGCAACGCCTAAATTACATAGTATAATTCCTAAATTATGTCATCTACTAGACAGACACATAATGCTCAAAAGCAAACAAATTTTGTTATTTTCAAATGTTAAACAGGGATGCCTAAATTATGTAGTCTAATTCCTAAATTATGTCATCTACTAGACAGATACATAATGCTCAAAAGAAACAAATCTTGCTATATTCAAATGTTAAACAGGCCTAGATTATGCTATCTAGATAGATATATGCTCAAAAAAGCAAACAAATGAACCATAAACAAAGTGAGTTTACCTCCATAGATCCCATTTTCTTTGTGTTCGACATTGGCCTTATCTTCTTGATACATAACCATTTCTCTATCTGTGAAATCCTCATGATGTTTTTCTCTGTCCTCATCTATTTCTATTCTGTCTCCCACCTTCTCATGCTCTTTCTCTTTATCTTGTTTTCCCCTCTCAGATACTTGGCTAGCCTCTTTGTCCTTCTCATGTTCTTTCCCCTTATATTGTTTTTCCCTCTCAGTTACACCCCTAGGTTCTCTTTCGTTTTCCCTGTCAAATACCTTGTCTATATCCTTTTGTTGACTTTTCTTTTTCTCATTTATCATTTGCCTCAGTTCATAGACATCCTTTGTGATGAGATCCAAAGGTTGAATAAATGAGAAATTTTCATCCATATCAGTGTCGCTCTGGCATACTTGAAACAAACAATGATCAGCATAAATGCATCATGCAAACATTTTTAAAATATATATATATATATTTAAAACAGTTAAAAAATAAATAAAAGATGTAGCCATGCTAACACTACTCAAGTTTGCTTCCATCTCTAGGTACTGGAGTCCTTTCTGTATAAATTTAATAAGTGCTCCATGTGGAACCAAATTGCCGTCAATTGGGAACTTGTTGATATCTGCCTCATTTCCAAAAACAAAAGTTGAATGCGTTAAACCTGCGAGAGAGTATGACAGTAGCACATTCAGTATATATATATACAGGAGATAAAAAGCAAAGCAAAAATAGTTCTTCTCCAACTTGCCATGTGGGAACTCAGACTATGGATAAAGGTAATATTTGGCCCTTTTAACCTATCAATTCAAAGCAAATCTGATTGCTTATCCAAAGAGAAAGAGGGGGAGAAAGAGGGGGAGGGGGAGGGGGAGGGGGAGGGGGAGGGGGAGGGGGAGGGGGAATAAGAAGAGTTCAAATTCCATAGTAAGTCTGTTGTCATTAGATAGTAAATGAACCACAACTATAACCATAATGCGTTATTTCTATTGATCCATAATATGTATTCAAGGTTATGCAGATCAAAAATATTTTTTAATCAACAGCTAGCTATGCCCACTGAAACAACACATCTGTTCACTCACATGGCAGTTGGCACTTGTTAGGTTGTATAGTTGACAACTTTAACACTACTACTGTTTATCAATCCTTTTCCTTAGCTCATCATACGCTGATAAATATTTCCTCCATTCCAAAATAACAGTCAAACATCCCCTTCTGTGTGTCACAGAATAAGAGTTTTCCTTTCTAAAATAGGCTAAAAAGTGATATGGTGATCAAGATTTTTCGTTAATGATAAAATGCTTAAACCTAGCTTTCATCTAATACCAATATTTAAATTGGGTTAGAAAGCTTAAACATAAAATTAACAGCTTTTCTTGAAATGCATGGTTTTTAAAAAATAGGTATTCTCGTTTGGAACATAGGTAGTACAACTTTTTCAACTGTTCTTCACATAATTAAGGAGCCCATGAAATCTGGATGTATAAGCATCCTTTAGGATACTCCTAAGATAAATTCTATTCAAGAATACTTTTGAAAGAACAAATTCAATACAATTAATCTATTTCAGCCTCCTTATATATTCACCACAAAACCCCATTTCTACTGTATTACCCAATGACCCTGCTATTTGCAGGAACCTTGTTCAGGGTATCTACTTTACTTTTTATTATGCAAAGAACCATCTGAAACTCAGATAGAATTGAGAAATTATGCATGCATGTCTTAACTAAGCTAACTATTTTGAAATGTATGTATGTGTCTCTCTCTCTCTCTGTCTATATATATATATATATATATATATATATATATATATATATATATATATATATATATATATACAATGAAATTACTTAAGAGCTTTCTCCAATTAACTGCTTGCAAGCCCTAAGGCAAATTTTCCAGTAGTCAAAAAAAGACCACAACTTTAGCTCCCAATTATTCCCAAAAAAAATAAAATAAAGAAGCACTACCAGTTTTCATGGATCCAAAAGCTTCCACCATTAGTACCCCGAGTTAACATTTAATATGCAGGCTGTGTATATAAATATTCTCATAAAACTTAATTATAACCGGGTGAATACAACAAAAGCTCATAATCCTTCTCACAACAAATTCAAAACGGGAATTTCCAAATAAACCCTAGTAATTCACATAGAATTGGAGAAGATGAGAGGGACCTGATTCCTGAAGATAACGGTAAACGAGGTAATTCAATTCGACAGAAGTGATAGACGTCATCTTCCCGGAGGTTAGCGAACGAAAGCAGAAGAGAGATGCTAAAGAATCATGTAGTTCAATTAGCTTTGAATTTTACAGAGAAATATGGAGAATGGAGTTCACCGGTAACGATTCTCCCAAATCGGCGTCACCTTCTCAAATTTTAAATACTTAGCAGGGTACGTTGCCAATCGCGTGGGGCTACAAATATGGAAAGGATTAAAGAGTATTTATTTTTCTTCAAATTATTTTATTAAAAACTATAAGTTTTTAGTTTCTTTAATAACTAAAAAAATTTGAAAACCAAATGAAATTAAAATATATTGCTTTTAAAGTGTGTTAAAAGTATCACTCCATTTCCATGGTTAAAAGAATAACTGAGTACTAAATAAATAGCAACATGTCTATAGTAATTAAGTAGAAATAATATATTTTCAAATTTGATGAAAATTAAAATAATTTTATATAGTATAATTATTTCTATTGTACATTGTATAAATAATAATATTAATTAAAAAAATATTATTTTTAAAAAATAATGAATCACATCAGTTTTATTTTGAAACTATCATTAATTGACTACGAAAAATAATGCCTTTTTAAATAATGTTTTTGATGCCTTTTTTTCTCGTTGGCCTATCTAATCGTGCAGAGATTGTATTTTTAATATCATCGTTTTCATCCAAAGTTGATGGAGAAGACGCTGTTGGATTTGACTTTCTAGTACTTTTCTAATTTTTTTCACTATTATTTGTTCTCCATTTCGGTGCATCATTTAATATTCTCCAATAATGCATAAATTCAAATGGATGGTTTTGGATACTTTGAACATTTCTAATGCTTGACATATCTATTCTTAAAATTTACAAAGTATTAAGTATAAAATATAAGAATACATTTAATGAAATTTTACATGAAAAAATTGAAATACCTTATTTTGTTCACCTACACCGCTTTGTTGCATTCTTTCAATTGAAACATAATATCCACAAAATTTATTCACCGCAAATTGAATTGTTGACCAACGTTTCGCCAAAGCAGCAAAATTACGTTTAAACTCAAAAATTTTGTATTCATTAAAGTATTCGTGAACTATTTCCCAATATCTTTCATGTTTCTGATCGTTTACTTGAATTGGATCCATACTTACATTAAGCCACGTGTAAACAAGAAGGACATCTTCATCAATTGTGTAATTTCCTTTTCGCCCTGTTCTTTTATTGGACTCATTTCCGGGAGTCTGAATTGGTACATCAGTTTGAATTGGAAATTCATACAACAAATTTGGATCATCAAGTGAGAAACTTTCAGATAATAATAAAGAATAATACATCGGAGGACCATAATTTTTCATCTAAAAAATAAATTAAAGAGAGATTATCAATAAAAAATAAAAAATAAAATATAATAAAAATACAAACTATTATTAACAAAATACTTACAATTGCTAAATGTTGAAGTTGTTGATTGAGAGATGGTAAAATGTATTGAATTCTTGTACATATTTATAGATTTTCAAATTAATATTTTTTAATTTCTACTTTTTTTTATTACCGTTCTGATCAATTTTTATCCGTTGCAGCATCTGCCCCCTTCATCTTTTTCAGTATTTTCTTCTTCAACATCCCTTCATCTTCTTTTTCTTTTTTTTATTCAGCTTTTCTCCCATTTAAATATAATAAAATTATAGTTCACGAGATTTTGGTTCATTGATTTGGTCGGTTTGGTTCACCGAAAAAATCGCTCGACTATATTTAGTCCATTTTCTAGAGCAAAATCTGCATCCTAAACTAAATATAATCTAGAATTTTCGCACCTTCGGCCTCCTCGAGTTGCTCTTAGGGAGTATATATAGACAAAATCAGGGGCTACATGAAACGTCTTTTAAAGATATTTCATTTTGTTCCTTTTTCAGCCTGTCATTTTTTTTAGCTAAAAAATATTTCATTGGCTTTTAATAATAATTATATTAAATAAATTCACATTAATTTAAAATTTAAATATACTTTGTTGTTGGATCTCAAAAATCAAATTATAAACAGAGGGAGTAGTAATAATTTTATAATAAAAATTTGTGCACACAAAACCTTACAAACTATGCGGTCTATATTCATGATAAAACAACTATTTCATTAGTGTGAAATTCATATATTGTGTATCAGAGGGTCATTACATGAGTTAACCCCAAAATCTTCAATATTGTATTTATGTTACACTACAATGACAATGATGTAATAAAGAAGTTCACTTGAAATTTTTGCATGAAGGAATCTTCTTCTTAAGGAGAATTCTAACAATAATTTTCAATATTTTCACCCAATTTCTAATGGAAAATTCTACCTCCCACAAGATCGATCATTTTCTCTCTCAATCTCCTCCTTGTTCAGTTCTCACTTCACTCATCAACTTACAACACACCTCGACAGTACTTCATCAATTGTGGGTCAAACTCAAACACCATAGTCAACGGTCAGAACTTTATCGGCGACATCAACTCCGGCTCCTTCTCCTCCAGTTACGATGACACCAATCCATCAAATGACACCTCCCCCTATTATCAAACAAAATGAATTTTCAAAAACCAATCTTGGTACAAGCTAGAGTTAGTCCAACATAGGACTTGCATGGTACGCCTTCATTTCTATCCCTTTTCATCTCAAAACAATCTCCTAGATGCTTATTTCAATGTCTCAGCTTCTGGTTTTTTGCCATTATCGAATTTCAGAGTCCTAAGCCGTACTAATTCACATGTCATTAAAGAATTCATTTTTATCATCAATGTTACAAAGTTCAGACTTTTCTTCACTCCTTGTTAAGAATCATCTTTTGCATTTCTAAATGCAATCGAAAAATTTATCGTCCACAAAAGTTTCATTCCAGATTCTGCCACTCATGCATGTTGCCCCTGAAGGAAGTAACATTAATTACAGGGGTTCGTTCTCTAATCTTTTACAGCCAGTTTATAGAATTAACGTTGGAGGTCAAATTCTCTCTCCTGATAATGATACTATGGAGAAATTGGATCCCTGATGATGATTTTTTATTTTATTTTAAAGATGCTGCAAAAAATAATACATTAATACAGTAGTCGTCTTAAGTATCAGGAAGGAGTGGCAACTGAGTATATTGCTCATGAATTCTGATTTTGTGTATAAGACTGCCAAAGAATTGAATATATCTACCGGTGGTCTATATGAATTTTTCAATGCAACATTGCAGTTTAATGTAACTTAAAATGCTACACATTTTGTTCGGGCTCATTTCTGTAACATTATCCTTCCACCCCTCAGTTTTGCCAAGTGTAATTTCTATATTTATAGCAAGTTGAATCTGTTCCTTGAGTCATACAAGGTAATTCCCCACTTGGTAGTCTCATTCTACTATGATTTTGTGGTTGATTCGGATACTTCTGGGTTATTAAGCATCAGTATTGGTCCTCGACATGATTCAGACAATCAAACAACCTTTCTGAATGGGTTGGAGATTATGGAAATAACATATTTTAGAGCAGTCAATTTGGAGGAAAATTAATAAGCCGAAGAACAAGAGTCCGTTTATAATAATTGGTGTTATTGTGGGAGGTGTTGGTCTTATGCTCATTTAGGTGGTGGTCTTATTATTTAGATTGAAACGGAGGAAAGCAAAGGCAGTTGAGACTTTGGACTGCCAGTAGTGAATCTATATGGAGGAAATTCATTTAATGTGTGCACACTGAGAGGACTGCTAATAATGTGAACCCTATTTCTAGTTTAAATCTTTGGTTAAAAGTCTACAAAGGATTTCTTATGGGTGGCTTGAAAGTGGCTATGAAAAGAAGTGAGCCAGGATATGGACACAGGGTTTTAAGAGGATTTCAAACAAAAATTATGGTCTTATCCAGTATTCGTCATCTGCATCTTGTTTCCTTGATTGGGTATTGTGATGAAAGGCCTGAGATTATATTAATTTGAGTTCACGAAGAAGGGCACACTGAGAGAACATCTATATAAAATCGGTAACAAATCATCTTCACTATCCAAATTGCCTTGGAATCAGAGGCTTGAGATTTGGATAGGTGCAACAAAGGGTCTGCATTGCCTAAATACTGGTTCGGGTGGGGGAATAATTCATCGTGATGTCAAGTCAACGAACATCTTACTTGACAAACATTTTGTTGCCAAAGTTGTTGATTTTGGTCTTTCGAGATCAAGTCCACTTGATTAGTACATAGGTGAAAGGCAATTATGGTTATCTTGATCCTGAATATTTTAGAAGTCAACAATTAACTCAGAAATCTGATGTGTACTCTTTTGAGGTAGTCCTTATAGAAGTGTTTTGTGCTAGACCGACCATTAATAAATTTTTACCTTGTAACCAAGTGAACGTGGCTGACTGGGGAAGCTCTTGGCATAAAAAGGGGCTGCTTGAAAATATTGTTGATCCTTTTCCTGTTGGCAAAACTAATCCCAGTTAAGGTTATAAAATGAACTAAAGTTCGGGCTCGATCATACTCGCTTGACTAAAAGTTCCATTTGAGTTCGACTCGAAATATAAATAATTCAAATATGAGCAAATTACTCAAATCTCTTCAAATTATAATTTTTTATTGATACTTGAATTATATTCGCTCGAAAAGTTGAAACGGCTCGGGCTCAATTCAAGATCATGCTCAACTCGATAGCTAAACGAGTCTTAATCAAACCTTATTTCATATTCGATAAATTTTGTGAACCAAATCTGAATAACTCAATACTCGGCTTGACTTAGTTCATTTACACCCATAATTCCAGTTCTTTGAGAAAATTTGGAGAAATTGTGGAGAAGTGTCTCCTGGATTATGGTGTTGATAGGCCTAGGATGGTCGACGTGTTGTGGGACTTGGAATATGCATTGCAGCTTCAACAACTTCAAGAGGATAGCAATACAGATGTGTCATGGGCGATGTTGTTGCCTATTGCTCAGCAATTGCCTTCTAATAGCACCGTTGTTGAGGAAGATGAAATGCCTCTTTAGTTTAGATAATATTTCGGTTATGACTTATGCAAATTAAATTGTCGTGTTCTCCGAGTTAAGGATTGGTGATGCAGATAATTGATGGTCTGGTGTAAGTTTGCTTCCAAAATTTGTTCTTTTTTATTTATTTGTTTTGGTTTATTTGTAATGTGATATGCATTTTATTTGTTTAGCAATAGATTTCAATTCTAGCAAAAACAATACTCGTAAAAACAATAGATTTCAAAAACAAAGATTTCAATTCTAGCAAGTTCATTTGCGCGCAGTCTATACAGATAATTATATAATACTCGTAAAACTAAGATATTGGATGGATTCAAAATAATGCTATAAGATCCATCAGAATTATAAATTTTTGGTTTAAATATAATTTACTATCCTAAATTATAATGTAGATCATATTTTATTTCTGTGATTCACCTTTCAATTTTGTCAATTAAATGATTGAACTATTAAAATTTTCTAATTTCATACAATTGAGTCTATCACGTCAGTAATTCTTGACGTGATTGTCTGGGTGGGGCATAACTCAATTTGTGTCAAAAAAATAGTTTTTTATTTTATAATTAAATATTTTTGATATATTAAAGGTTAAAATCGTCACACCATTTTCTTTAATACAATGAGACTCTTGTATTGAATTCATGGATATCTTCAAATTCCAGGGAATCATCTCCTCAACCTGATCATCTCTGCATCCCTCGCCTCTCCATGACTCTATCCGTACCCTTCTCGTCCTCACTTAATTTTGACGATTCTTCGAGCCAAGTTGTATCCGACCCTGACCTTCGAGAAACACTCGTTTCCAACAACAAACTTATTGCCAAACCGCCTCCCAAGCCCATTCAGGTTACACAAACTGGACTTAACTGGTGTGAAGATCGATTCAATAGAGAGTTTGTTATGTAGCTCTGGGTTGGGTGAAGATCATTGTCGTATTGCTTTGTCGGAGAAAGATATGGTATTGCAAATGGTGGTTTTAGGGGGCGGCGATGGTTCTGATGGTGGTCGGGGAAGTCGGATCTGTGGCGGTGGAGCTGAATCTTATGGTTCGAATCATGGACGTGGTAGACATGACAATTGTAACGACTATTCTACAATCCGATGTCACTTTCGTAATTTCACAAATCTCTTGTGCAATTAGTGGGATCTTATTACAAGATCATAGGGCTTTAATTAAGGTAGGGAATCATTCTTAGTTCTTGGCACAATCAAGCGAATCGAACTTGAAGAATAAAAAAGAGTTTGGGTTAAGGGGAAAGATCTGCCAATTTCATAAATGTTTTTTTCTTTATTGTTCATATTTCAGTTTTATAATTAATTTTCAGTCCAGTCTTCTTCACTATTTTTATCTTCTTGTAATTTCAGTATCAATTTCGAATTTAAATAAATAATTTATATCTAATTTCGTTGGTGTTGTGGTTGAATTTACTCTTGTGTTCCTTTAATCCCCATAACTGTTACAACAATACAGATGCTTATTACCGAAGAATGATTGAAGCAAAACACTGACAATTCTCTTCCAAGTTTCTTCAGATTGGGGAGCGAAGGTTTTGTGAGTAGTAGCGGCTCAAATTTTTGGATTGGAGATGGTGGGGCTGACGATTTTACCCTTTTAACATATAAAAATGTTTAATTACAAAATAAAAAAATTATTTTTGTGACACATAACAGTTGAGTTATGCTCCACCCAGACAATCACGTCAGCAATTTCTAACGTGACAAACTCAATTGAATAAAATTAAAAAAATGAATAGTTAAATTATCTAATTGACAAAAATTATATATTGTGGGGGAAATAAATACTAGATCTGCAATCCTACTTAACATAACAGAGAGATGAATTTTTCTATTGGGATTAATTAACATATTGAAAAAAGGGAGCAAAAAATCCTCGAGTCAATATGGGATGGCATTATCATTCACGGATGGATGATGCTTTGACAAAGTATATGAAATGAAAATGATTCCATGCATGGAGTATAATTTAATTAATTAATTAATGATGTTCATAAAATAAATTAAGCAAAACCTTTTCATATGAATGCGCAAATAGAACAAGCATCAAATACCCATATAGATATATATATAGTGTGGACAGTACTGGATTAATTATGGGCTAATTTCATTGCCCGTAAGTCATAATATAAATTAACTCTTGCTTAGAAGGAGGAGAGACTGTTGGTCTCAAAAGCCTCATTCTGATTCTTAATTAACATTAAAATAAGAACTGGCCGGTTGAATTTAAATTGGAAATTGAAATAATCATTTTGATAATCGTCAGAGAGTAATTCCTGAAATTAATTATTAAGATAGTTTTGGAAATAACAATTTCCTTTAAAAATCATGAAATTCTTCCTCCATTCCACAAAAGAATAAACTCCATTTTGTAAATATTAAGGCAATTTCAGAATATTATATTATTTTATACTAGTATGAATAAAAAGAAGAAATTAATTAATGCTATTATATATGGAACAAAAATAACATCATTTTTGTGAAACAGCAGCATTCTACCTACGTACGTACCCCAGATGGAAACAATAAATAATTTCACCAAACACCGTACCCGCCTTGAGAATCTTATTTTCAGATTAATTTGATTTTTTTTACCAAGCAAATACCACTTCCGAGTGATTTCTGTAACAAAAGAAGTTGAAGCAACGTACGTACAGACCAAAATAAGAGGCAAACAACTTTATCCTCGTTGCTATATAAGTCCATATTTCTTTTTCTACATACACTCACGATATATATATATATATATATGTACGTACGTTAACGTTAACAAGCAAAAGATATATAATGAAAGAATAAAGTACCAAAATCTATAGCTGCGCGCACTACGTACTTGATATGATACACCTCCCAATCCCATGCATGTTGAAATTAAGTTGTAACGTCCATGCAAATGAATTTGGCAAAGGCAATTAATTCACCTGTGACCACGTCCCTTTCTGCTCGGGCCGGAGGCTAGCGTATGTACGTCTTCTCTTTCAACTGTCTCATTTGTTGTTGCTGAAGTTGAATGAAGATCAAGTAGTACTCTACCGTTTACAAAAGTACATGGTTGTGAAACCACCACCAGGAATATCACTGCCAATACTAAACATAAGTGTCTCATTGTTGTCATATATGGTTTTTTAGTTAACCTCCGGCATGTATATCTTCTTATATATATTCCAATTAAACTCTATGTTGTATATATATTGGTGGTCTATACTTACGGATTTTGGGCATCTGAAAAAAGAATGGTGCAGCATCTCCCTGGCCTAAGGAACTGACTTTATATAATTATTAAGGGGTTGGATTGATTGGCAAAGGAATAAGGACGGTGAAGGGCTTTTTGGGCTGGGGCCCCTTCATGATATACGGTTTATAATTGACCAAGACTAATTTTGGTGGGTGGCCTGGAATGGGATTGAATTGTGTGCTTTACTTTCACATTAATTTGGTTGGGGCTTCTTGAAATTCCCTCACACGTTGTGGTTTCAAATGCATAAAAAAAATAAAGAATCCCCGTTATTTTTATTTTCTATAAAAAGAATCTTGTCTAGCTAGCTAGGTATTTTAATTCTCAATTAATTAGCTGCCTATTTTTTAATCTACACTCCTATATATATATATATATATATATATATATATATATATATATATATATATATATAATAAAAGGAATTTTTATATGTATTTTATATTTGGGACAACATGCATGGATGGTTGTGACAAGAATAATTTATTAATGATTACTTTATCAATTTTATCATTCATCATTTTTATAATTTAAATTATGTTTTCCTTTGGTATATATAATTATAAACTTGTTTCGCTTTATCTTACTATATATGTGTGCATTAATTTAAATGGAAATTTATGAAAGAATGTGTAACTCACTTAATAATTTAATTGAAAATTTAAGGTATACTATTAGTCAAAGAACGTGTGCAACTAGGTTATATATATAATATATCGTAGCCAGTCATTCTCAATTTTAAAACTAAGATCATAGTATCTATATATAATTAAATTTGGACGCGTCGGCAGGCATATTACTTGTTGCTATAAACCGTGCAATACGACGTCATTTTCGGAAGAAATTAAGAATCAAATGGCAAAGCGAATTTGGATAGTAACTTTTTAGGGGACAATAAAGTTTTATTAATTTTGTTGGTCAACATGCTATCCTCACCCATTAATGTCCGTCCATTGAAATCCGTCTGGGCATTTTCTTAACTCTCGGTTTGTGGCTATAAAAGGAGATCAAATGAATGGAAAATACACACCAAAAACTCACTCAAGTTTCATTCGAGAGTTGGAAGAAATAGAGTGGGAGAGAGAAGCTTTTGTAAAATTTTAGAAAATAGAGAGAGAAAGATAGTTCAAATAAAATAGTGTTTTATTTGGGTTCTATCACATAGTTATTGTGGTAAAGTAATTTGGGTTTGTACTCTAATTAAGATATCTTTTTATTCTCTCATATTATTCTAATGAATTCTTCGGAGTTTGTCCCGTGGTTTTTACCTCTTAGTTTTAGAGGGTTTTCCACGTAAAAATTTTGGTGTCTCATGGTTGGATATTTTCTACTCATTATTTCCTGCAGTGGTTATTATTTTGGTGGAACTGCAAATTTAATATGTTTGACATATCCGTCTAATTTATCAAAGATAACGGTATTTGGGAGGTGATTTTTTCCCAACAACTGGTATCAAAGCTAAGGTTATTTGCTCGGTTGTTTTTGATAAATTTTATGGAGGAATCAGTCGGAGCCATGATTAAATTGACCTCTTCAAATTTTTTGATCTGGAAGCCGATAATGTAGGATATCCTTTATTGCAAGGATTTGTATGATCTGTTGGAGCTCAAGGGAAAGAAGCTCGCGGATAAGTCTGAGGCCGATTGGAATAAAATGAATAGAAAGACTATTGGTCACATCCGACAATGGATTTATCAAAGTGTGTTCCACCATGTTTCGCAAGAGACGGATGCTCACACTTTATGGACAACACTAGAGTATATGTACGAGAAGAAGAATGCACAAAATAAAACTTTTGTTATTCAAAAAATTTTGAATCTAAAGTACAAGGACGGGAGCAGTGTGTCGGAGCATATGAGTGAGTTCCAAGGTTTGGTGAACCAGTTGTCCACCATGAAGTTGAATCTTGATGATGAGATTCAAGCTCTTTTGCTTCTCAGTTCGTTGCCAAACAGCTGGGAAACTTTGGTGGAGTCTCTAAGCAATTCAGTTTCAGAAGAAAAAATGACTATGCAGATGGTCAAGGACAATCTTTATAATGAGGAGACAATGTGAAAGGAGCAAGGCGTAAATTTTGAGACACATGCTCTTGTCACAGAGAACAGGGGCAGAAGCAATTTTAGAGGATCTCACAAAGGAGATACAAGTCGCAGCAAAAGCAAAAATCACAGGAGCAAGTCAAAGACCAGATAAGGTGAAACGTATCGATTCTTCCATTGTAATAAGGAAGGTCATTACAAGAGAAATTGCAGAATCTAGTTAGACAAATAGAAAAATGGTGAGCATGGAAAGGTTGAGGAGAAGAACACTGCAGCCACAGTCACCGAAGACGTTGTGATTCTTTCATTTGGGGAAGAAGAATGCTTGCATGTTGATGATCAGAAAGTTGATTGGATGGTTGATATTGGTGCCTCGTATCATGCTACACCTAAGAGAGAATTTTTCACAACTTACAAAGCTGGAGACTTTGGGTATGTGAGAATGGGAAATACTGATCAGTCCAAGATTATTGAAATTGGCGATGTTTGCATTCAGACAGGTGTTGGTTGCACTGTTACCTTGAGGGATGTTAGACACGTTCCAGATTTGCGTCTCAACCTGATTTCTGGCATGGCCTTGGACAAAGAAGGCTATGAGAATCACTTTAGTAGTGGAAAGTGGAAGCTTACCAAGGGCTCTATGGTGATTGCAAGAGGCGTTGCTTGTTGTTCATTGTACAAGACTCATGTGAAGGCGTGTTCTAGTGAGTTGAATGCAGTTGAGGATGACTCTTCGCCAAACTTATGACATAAGAGGCTTGGCCACATGAGTGAAAAAGGATTGCAATTACTAGCAAAAAGGTCACTCATTTCTTTTGCTAAAGTGTGAGACCCCAAATTTTATGAATAAATATTTAATTTCTCGAAATATTTTTTTCAAAATTATGGTGTGGATTTGAGATAATGTTATAGTTGTGGGTAATATTTATAAATTTTAAAAAGTATGCAAGTTGTTGTATAATATTTGTTTGGTCGGGGAATATTCTTTTTATTAGGGAATATCCATACGACGACACAATCATTGGTGGACCCCACAACGAAATTATTTTCGAATTGAGAAAACGACAAAAATATTTTTATAAAAATAACGGCGAAAGTTTTACTGTTAAAAATGTTGAACTACTCGGTAGTAAAAATACAGTAATACGTGTGGTTGCATAGTAGCACACGGTATTGATTATTGATGCTTACGTGAGAAGTCACTCAATTTTGTTCAATTATTGTTACAGTAATTGTTGCATAGTATCTCACGTTATTTGATTCAATTATTGTCGATATTTTAAATATTATTAAATCAATAATTGAGACGACGAAGTTATTAGTATTATATAATATTTATATTATATAAAAATTTTGTTTTATTAGTATTATTAATGTAATAAAACAGAAAAGCTTTTTATATAAAACAGAATACTTTTATAAAGTTATTTGTTTTATTAGACAATAATTACAATGTAATATATTTTATTATGCATAGTACATGCATAGTGTTTGCATAGTAAAATCTTTTTATATAAAATAGAATACTTTTATAAAGTTAATTGTTTTATTAGATTTTAAATAAAATATATAAATATAAATATATATGTATATATATATTATTATATTTTATTCCATAGTATCCTTTCTATTTTTCTATAAATAGGATGCTTAGTTAGAATTGAAAACACACCAGAAATTCAGAGAATTCTTCTTCTATAATCTTGAGCGTATTTCTTTAGAGTTTAAGAAAGCTTTGAGCGTAGTGCAAGTTTTTTTCAAGTATATCCCCGCCCTACCCGTCGGAATACTCTTCTTTATAAGGTAAGGGATATTATTTGTTGTACTCGTAAGGGGTATTATTTCTTTCGTATTCATGAAGAGAACTTTTGTTATTCCATTCTTAATTATTCTGTTGGAATAACCTGTATATGTGAAGTACCGCATACATGATGAAATTCTTCTGTTATTCCATTCTTTATTATTATGTTGGAATAACATGTTTATGCGAAGTACCGCATACATGATGAAATTCTTCTGTTATTCCATTCTTTATTATTATGTTGGAATAACCTGTCTATGCGAAGTACCGCATACATAGTAAAATTCTTCTATTATTCAATTCTTTATTATTCTGTCAGAATATCATGTCTGTGCGTTTTTGCATGACCTGATTCCATTATTTATTATTTTGTCAGAATATCCTGTTTGTGCGTTTATGCATGACTTGGTTCCATTATTTATTATTATGTTGAGAATAACCTGTCTGTGCAGTCTATCGCATGCATGGTGAATTCTTCTGTTATTCCATTCTTTATTATTCTGTTGGAATAACTTGTATATGTGGATTACCACATGCATGGTGAATGATCCTTTGTATTTCATTACTTATTAAATTGTGAAAATGATCTATCTACGTGGATTACCGCATGGCGGGTGAAAATCCATTTGCAGTTTCGTAATTTTTCTGACCCTCAAAAATTCTGAAAAGTCATAATATAAGCATTGAACTGTTGATTATGATGAAAGTCATAATAAAAGCATTAAACTGATGAAAATCATGAGTATATGTAGTATTAGTAAGTGTTATGATAAGTTGTGTTTATTATTATATGAAATGTAAGTTTCTTAGAAATCACAAAGAGTTGAAAATCAGATTTTTGGTGAAAATAGAACATGAAATTCAATTGACCATATCTCCTATTATATTTTGAATTTTTGAGTGTGGTCAAGTTCTAGAGTTAGATCTATGAGTTTTTTAACTTATCCAAGTGGAATCACTAGAAAAAGTATTGTAGATTTTTGTGTGGACTGATTTTAGCAAAGGAGTCAAAAACTATAAATTACCAAAAAGCTACTGCCCATAAATTTAAAAGGGCATTTTCGGCCACTTAATTTATGAGAAAAATTCCACCCTTTTGGGACATGGAAATATATGGTATAAAGTACCTCCTGTCCAAAAATGAGCTCATTCCGACTTAAAATGAGCAAGTTATGACCATTTCAATATTTAGGTTTTTCTGACGAAGAACGCTATAATCGGAGTTCTATAACTCCGATGACCATGAAATTTAAACTGGAAGCTCACGCTAACATGTGTAAGATCCTGCCAAGATTTAGGAATTTCTGGAGTTAAACTTGAGGCAGCTAATTTCTTAAGGAATTAATTAGAAATTAATTTTTGAAAAATACTTAAGGGAGTTGAAAAATTATTAAAAAATACTTGTTGTGTATGAAATATATGTATATATATTTGAACAAAGGATAGAAAAATAATAAGTTGATTTGGTAATTTTTTATGAAAATTATTTAGTTACAAACATATGAGTTAAATATGTTATGTGAAGTAACGAAATTGGAAAATAGGATTTTATGGTTTGGAAATCCTATATAGGGTACATGCAGATTTTTTATGAGGGATTTGATCATTGGTGATGAAATCTTATGAGTATAGCATTTTTGAATGATTAAATGCATTATTTGGTAAAGTGTAAACAATTAAAATAAATTATTTATAAGTTTGAGAAGTGATTAAAATATTGTCATAATATTAATAATATTAGATGATGAGTTTTTTAAGTGATTGATAATATTTGGATAAATTTAAAGTCTTTAATATTTATCCTTGTTTTCATTTGATTAATGTTTATATCATTGTCATCATCCTCATGCTTATATTGTGATGAAAGTCATCTTTGGCTTACGTGCAGAGATGGACTTGGTATGATTATGACCAGGGAATATTTGGTATAATTATGACCATACTGTAACGAATGATGTGGTAAAAGTCCTCATTGGCATGTAGTTCATTGGTGGACAGTTGTTGATATGATTATGACCAGGGATTATTCGGTATAATCATGACCATTGATGATTACATGAATATCCTTAGCCGTGGTGCAGGGATGATGTGGTTTATTTATTAAGTTGAGTCTCAGCGATAAAGTTTATGAAAATCTTTTTAAATCATAGAAGATAGTAGATTTTATGCTCTACTTGACTCTTCTAATGGATTGCTTATTCCGCTGTAGTTAAACTTGATGTCTATTGTATTTTATCAGTTTAAAATTGTTAAAGACTAATGATAATTTATTCTGCATTATCTTAGTCATAATATTTCTTACTGGGCTAGTTGAGCTCACCCTTTCTTTCACTGTTCTCTTCAGGAAATAAGAATATAGCTGAGACGAGTCGGGAAACGGAGTGACAGTCCAGATGATAGCATTAGTAGTCTTTACTATGGCATGACATGCAATATATAATTGTATTGAGGACCTAAGATGTGTGTGTCGTATTTTATACGTCACTTAATAATTGATTTTGGTGAACAACATTAGGGTGATGAGAACCCGACCCTGAAAGCGTCAAAAGTGCACCACAGTAAAATAAAGAGAACAGAAATCTTCTTGTGTCCCTTTGGAGACTTGAAATATTTGTTGTTGTACTTTATATGGCATGTATTAATTTGAGTATGAATATTATCGTATTATATACATTACAATATTTGTATTAAAACTCACAGTATATATGTCATCGTATTTTACACAACTGTTGTATAATTAAGATTGTATTTGAATTTTGTACCATGTATCCGGCGACTCAAGATGGGTGAGGTATACCTATTTTGGGGGCGTCACATAAAGGTAGTGTTTTAAGCCCTTGTGATTATTGTTTGTTTGGGAAACAACATAGAGTTTCTTTTAGTAGTTCAGTTAAAAGAAAATCAGAGCTAGTAAAGAGAGTATATTCTGATGTATGTGGACCCATTGAGGTTGAGTCTTTGGGTGGAAATAGGTATTTTGTTACCTTTATTGATGATGTTTCGCGAAAGGTATGGGTATTTTTGTTGAGAACAAAAGACCAGGTATTCTAGTATTTTCAGAGTTTTCATGCTATGGTTGAAAGGGAGACTGAAAAATCGTTGAAGTGTCTTTGTAGCGACAACGGAGGGGAATACACTTCTAAGGAGTTTGCTGAATACTGTAGTAAGTATGGCATTCGACAAGAGCAGACTGTTCCTGGTACTCCACAACATAATGGTGTGGCTGAGAGAATGAATCGCACTATTATTGAGAGAGTGCGATGCATGTTGAGAATGGCTAAACTGCCTAAGTCATTCTGGGGTGAAGCTGTTCGTACTGTTTGTTACCTTATTAATATATCTCCATCAGCGCCGTTGGATTTTCAGATTCCAGAAAAGATTTGGAGCGGTAAGGATTTATCTTATTCTTATTTGAGAGTATTTGGGTGCAAGGCTTTTGCACATATCCCCAAGGAACAAAGTTGAAAATTTGATGACACGTCTACTCCATGTGTATTTGTTGGCTATGAAGATGCTGAGTTTGGATACCGGTTATGGGATCCAGTACAAAAGAAATTATTCAGGAGCAGAGATGTGGTGTTTCATGAGCACCAAAATTATGAGCATTTTGATAATGCTACACAGCCCAAAGATAATAGAGTTCCTGACCTCAGTGAAGTTCCATCTCCAATACATGATGCCACAGTTGGAGAAAGAGGTCAAAATGAAGATATGCACGATGGTGATGGGTCAGATGCAGAGAGTATTGATCAGGGGGAACAACCTGATATTGAAGAACCTCAGCTAAGAAGATCCACTAGAGAACATGTGCCATCAGTCAGATATCCTTCATCTGAATATCTTTTAGTTGCTGAGGAGGGGGAGCCAGAGGATTTTCAAGAAGTCAAGACTTATAAGGAGAAAAGCAATTGGCTGAGAGCTATGTAAGATGAGATGGATTCTTTGCACAAGAATCACACCTATGAATTGACTACACTTCCGAAGGGCATGAAAGCATTGAAGAACAAATGGGTGTTTAAGCTTAAGAAGGATGGTGAAAAACTAGTGAAGTACAAGGCTCGATTAATCATCAAGGGTTTTGCTCAAAAGCAAGTTATTGACTTCGATGAGATTTTTTCTCCAGTTGTGAAGATGAATTTTATTCGAGTAGTGCTGGGATTAGTAGCTAGTATGAATCTTGAGCTTGAGCAGTTAGATGTGAAGACTGCTTTTCTTCATGGTGATTTGAAGGAAGAAATCTACATGGAACAACCAGAGGGATTTGAAGTTAAAGGGAAAGAACACTTGGTTTGCAAGTTGAAGAAAAGTTTATACTGCCTGAAACAAGCCCCAAGGCAGTGGTACAAGAAATTTGATTCATTTATGGTGGATCAAGGTTATAGTAGAACAGTTGCAGATCACTATGTGTATGTCAAGAGGTTCCCGGATGGTAACTTTGTTATTCTATTGCTATATGTAGATGATATGTTGATAGTTGGGCAGGATGCTGATATGATTCGAAGGCTCAAGGGTGAGTTGTTCAAGTCCTTTGATATAAAGGACTTAGGTCCAGCTAAACAGATTTTGGGTATGAAGATTATTCGTGACAGGAAAGCCAAGAGGTTGTGGTTGTCACAAGAGAAGTATGTTGAGCGGGTGCTTGCAAGGTTCAACATGAGTGATGTTAAACCAGTTAGCACACCACTGGCTAGTCATGATATTAAGTTGACAAAGTGCATGTGTTCTTCTACCAAGGAAAGGAGAGATGATATGGCAGTAGTTCCGTACTCTTCTGCTGTAGGGAGTCTTATGTATGCAATAGTTTGTACGCGGCCAGATATTGCTCATGCAGTTGGCGTTGTGAGCAGGTATTTGTCAAATCCTGGCAGAGAACATTGGGAAGCAGTTAAGTGGATTCTCATATACTTAAAAGCTACTTCCAGTTTATGTTTAGTTTTTGGTGGTACGAGTCTAGTCTTGTAGGGTTTTACAGATGCAGACATGACAGGTTCTGAAGAGAAGAAGTCTACTTTGGAGAATTTATTTACTTTTGCAGGGGGAGCAGTATCATGGCAATCCAATTTGCAAAAGTGTGTTACTTTGTCTACAACTGAGTCAGAATACATCGCTGCTACTAAAGCAGGCAAGGAAATGTTGTGGTTAAAACGGTTTCTCCAAGAGTTGGGTTTAAAACAAGATGAGTATGTGGTTTATTGTGATAGTCAGAGTGCAATTAACTTGACCAAGAATGCCACGTATCATAATCAGACCAAGCATATTGATGTTCGTTATCACTGGCTTCGAGAAGTGATGGAAAAGGAATTGATGAAAGTGAAGAAAGTTCATACTGACGAGAATCTCTCAGACATGTTGACAAAAGTTATCACTCGTAACAAGCTGGAATTTTGCAAGGAATTGGCCGGGATAGAATCCAAGTGACGGGGTTACGGAGATTACCTCCTCTAATGGGTTCGGAGGGGGAGATTGTTGGTCAACATGCTATCCTCACCCATTAATGCTCGCCCATTAAAATCCGCCTGGGCATTTTATTGACTCTCTCAGTTTGTGGCTATAAAAGGAGACCAAATGAATAGAAGATAGACACACCAAAAACACTCCCAAGTTTCATCCGAGAGTTGGAAGAAATAGAGAGTGGGAGAGAAAAGCTTTTGTAAAGCTTTAGAAAATAGAGAGAAAGATAGTTCAAATAAAATAGTGTTTTATTTGGGTTTCATCACATAGTTATTGTGGTAAAGTAATTTGGGTTTGTACTCAAATTAAGATATCTTTGTATTCTCTCATATTATTCTAGTGAATTCTTCGGAGTTTGTCCCTTGATTTTTACCTCTTAGTTTTAGAGGGTTTTCCACGTAAAAATCTTGGTGTCTCATGGTTGGATATTTTCTACTCATTATTTCCTGCAGTGATTATTATTTTGGTGGAAATGCAAATTTAATCTGTTTGACATATCCGTCTAATTTATCAAAGATAACGATATTTGGGAGGTGATTTTTTCCCAACAAATTTCATACACCTGAACTTTATGTTCCTAATATATAGATGTGTACATGTGATCGATGTATTAGTATATATGCTGGTGGACACAAATAATTAAGAGAATTTTTATTTTATTTTTGAATATTAAGAAAGAAGATATCAAGTGAGTATATATCACCATTAATATATGACAAAATGTAATAACCTTAATTTCTCCCTTCCCAACTGTTGGGTCATGATATTTTTTCTATTGGGCCGAATGGATTGAACCTACTTATTTAGTTAATCCATTGGGTTTTCACTATTGGGTTCCAAAGTTATTAGACATAGTCATCATCTCATTCCTATTGGGCCCTTACAAGATCGGGTCGGGTCGGGTCAGTGGGTTGACCCATTAGATATTTTAATATCTCCATCTTTGACTTGTAATGATGACAAAGGAAAACTGTTGACCAAAAAAGTCTGCAGATCATTAATGTGGATGAAATTATAACCGACCGACGACATAAACAGTGCAGGAAAAAGGTGACAACCTGCATGCAGTCGGCAGAGATCACTGAGGAGTGGGGGGCTGTGTCTGACGATAGTAGGTGGCACGGTAAACCGGGTTTGAGAGTATAACATAACAAAGAAGTCTTCAAGCAAAAGGTACACACACATATGTAACTGATAATTTTCTCTCTCTCAATACACTAGATAATTTATCCTCCATTGTTAACCTTGTGATCGCCTGTACTGACTCACGCAGGAGCTATCCTTCGACGGTCGAAACCGTCAAGCTTTTAGTATTGTCGTGTTTACTGTGCAAAATATAGATGCGTGTTACGTGATTGAAGCGCGTGGAAAGATTTTGACGTTTACACCAACATAAAGTTCCCCATTAATCTATTTTTCTGATCTAATTCAAAGAAAAAAGAACAAAATTAGATAAAGCTGAGAAGATCAATTGTATTCGATCTGCTTCTTTTACATATGAATACTACTCCGGTAAAAGTCAATTTATTTATTTAATAATAATGAAATTGATTATCTTTCTACTTACCGACCAGACCAAACTCATTGTCGACCACAATTGCTGGAAATTGGGATAATCACATAGCTTATTAATTGCATGCTTATTCAAATGGATAATTAATTTTTTGGTCACTGTACTAGGACTCGATTTTCATTATAATTACCAAAAAAAAAAATTGTTACAATCGTGTAACTATAGTCTAAAAACTTACCAAATGGTCATTACTTAGAATTTTCGTCCAAAAAACAGAGAAAAGTGCTGACTGTGCATAATTACCAAACGGAAGTTAGTGACATTCTTAATTTATTATTAAAGTAATTTAATAATAACAAATGGTCTCTCCCTCTCCCATTCTTAATTTATTATTAAAGGAATTTAAGACGGCGCTAGCTCATGTTGAGGCGGATCCCATGCATCCCAGACAGAGTTGCAGCAATGAGGCAATTAAGAAGTCTCCCATCCCCCCAATACATGCAATGAAAACCGTCAATTTTTATGTACTGTACTACTACGGCATATACACATAGCTGACTTTGGCGAAGGTGACAAAAACAATTAAAGGTTATGATTTTGTACAATTAAAGTGGGACAAACATACTTGGAATCCGGCATTAAAATCTATATATATATATATATATATATATATATATATATATATATATATATATATATATATATATATATATATATACGCACCAACGATCCAAATATATAGTTCATATATATGGTGGTGTTTCTTCGAACCCCACCACATTTGATCTACACTTGAAGCTTTCAAATTTACTTAAAAAGAGTTTCAAGATCTGTACCATTTTGCATTAATTCACACGCGAATAAATTCAATATATGATGATGTTGTTAGTGGCACAAAAGTTAGCAAGGAAGCAGCAGCAGCAGCTTTATGTTGTGAAGCCGTTTATCAACTCTCTTTTAATGTTATTTTGCATCATTATCATTTTTAACACCACCACTGTGGTAGAGAGTTCAAGACCACTAACTGGTTTTCCGTTCACACTACGACGAGCATATTCTGGTCCGAGCCGCCACGGTCACGGTCACTAATCACTTACAAATATATATCTTGACTACAATTAATATATATGCATGTTTAGTAATCGATGTTGAGAATTAATATTGTAGTGTGTGTGTGTATATATATATATATATATATATAGGATCAGGTCCGGACCTCCCGGACGGGAGAAAATCAGGACCCAATTTTTTATTTTTTTTTTGGTAGAACAACTAAAAAAAAAAAATTATTGAACTGAAATTTTTCCATAATACATTGTTTTGGGTGTGTTTTTAATACCTACACCAACCAATGTATGTACAGTCTGCCCAGACTGTACAAAAATATTTTGGTATAGGCATCCAAATCACGCCCAAAACACTGTATAATGTAAAAATTTTAATTCCATAATTTTTTTTTAGTTGTTTCAAAAAAAAAAAGGTCCGTATTTTAATAGAGTCCGGGATCCCGGACTGGATCCGGACTCTATATATATATATATGGGGTTCCATCACAGCAACCGGTTGTTGTGGAGTAACCCTTTTTTAGTCTGCAACCGGAGAAAAAAAATAAAATAAAATAATTGACACAAGGTTAAAAAAGGGATTGCTCCACAGCAACCGGTTGCTGTGGATGGAACCTCTCTCTCTCTCTCTCTCTCTCTCTCTATATATATATATATATATATATATATATATATATATATATATATATACTAGCTGGGTCCCGTGCCTCCGGCACTGTATGGACAATATGATTTATCTCAAACTTTGAACGACCAAAATAATTTATTGAGTGAGCGGGAAATTTAAAGTTATTTGTATTTTATTAAATTATTATTAGATTATTAGATAGATAGATGTATTTTATTAGATAGATGTATGAAAGGTGAGATTTATCTCAAACTTTGGACGGCCCAGATGATTTATTGAGTGAGCGGGAAATTCAAAATCATTTGTATTTTATTAGATAGATATACGGAGAGACTCTAAAGCGAACCTTAAAAAACGAACCAAAGATGAACCGTCGTCTTTGGTGTCTATGGGATCCAGTATAGGGCTTAAGTTAAGGATTTTTTTTAAAATAATTAAAAAAAAGTTTAATATTTTATGGAATTAAAAAAATTTCATAATATAATATTTTAAGAAAATTCGGGAGTCCGGATTGGTATATAGTTGATCACTAGTTCGTTTAGCCATCTGTGTATATATATATATGCATGCCAGGTTCATTCATGTAGCAAAGACAATGCAGGTGGGCAATTTATTATTTTCTTCTCTCTTCTCGGTACGTAATTTTATTTTCTTCCCAATAATATGACTAGCTAGGTAATATATATGATGTGAGATTTTTTTTTCAACAATCCTACTATCACATAAAAAAAAAACTCACATAATATTCACATACATATATATGTATATTATACATATATATGTATATTATGAACTCCTACCTGACATATAAGACCCACAAATATATATATACATGTATATAAATATTATGTGAGCACTTATGTGATAACAGTATTATTATTTTTTTCCGTTATTGTGATGTATGTGAGGTTTCTTTGTACTTGTGCTATAAACAACGTGATTATTGAATTTTGGAAGCCGCCAACAAAGAAAGAAGCGCTAGGGTTATTCTTCTTTTCATTAATATATTAGTAATTAGTAATTATTATTTCATCTACACATTAAAATTTAATTCCAATATTGTTCTCACTCGTTGATAGCTCCCACACGGCCACACTAAGTCTAAACAAAAATATAATGTCCATCTAAACGTAATAAAATCATTAACATTATTTGATCATAGATGTTCTAAATACATCAAAATAAATATCTTAAATTAATTAAGATAAAACTAATAAAAATTATAAATTGTTATGGAACAGAGTTAAGTTTGAAACAGGCATCCAACTAACAAATTCAACCCTTTGACATTACGATTGTTTTGTGTCAAAAAATTCAATACTTATATCAATCTATTTATTTATATTATAAAGCAAGAGAAAATTAGGCAGTTATTTTGGTGCTAGTAATAAATAAAATGCATTTGGTAAGTCTTTCAACTTAAGTCTAATATTATTATCTCAAGTAGAACTCAAAGTCCCAAATTAATCCAACTAGATGATAGTCCGTGAAATATACGGGCTAGTTTTAATAATAAAAGTAATAATTTGTCGGACATTCATCTCAAAAAGAGACTGAAAATACACAATACACGTACTAACGTAAACTCGTATCACACAATTTCAAATTAAGTAATGAGTTTAGTGAATATTAGAGAAAATAATTGAAGAGAGACATACTTTAAGTAATGACACCAATTTGAGTATTATTTACCAACTAATTGAGTTTCAAAGTCCATGATAAACATATTAGTCCAACTGAAAAGTCCCAACATCTTCTATATGTTAACTTACCAATTCGCAACACTAAAAGAACTTGAAAAAAGTGAGTAATTAAATGAAGTTCCCATTACACTGGGAAAAAAGTAATGTACACAGATTCATATACACCCAGTGCTACTATTTTTGAATAGAGAAAACTAGATCCGGTTAGCATGAAGTTTATTTTTTTGGTAAATTGGTCAATTGACCAATAGAATGCTAACACACATAGAGCTTCGTCTGCGTGTCAATACTCTATTGGTCAATCGACCAACTTATTCAAAAATAAAACTTCATAATAACCACTTCCGAGAAAACTACAGCTATAATTACCACATACAATAACTAATAAAAAATACCATTTATAAACATTGGGCTTGCAAATAATATATACACACATTATCACTTTCCACACACAGAGACATACATATAAACACGTACGAGAGAGAGAGAGAGAGAGTGTGCGTGTATATATATATAGATAGAGAGAGGGAGTGAGTGAGAGAGCATACTCGGAGAACTCAGGAGTAGTAGCAAGAGAAGGGATAGGGTATTTTTCTTCAATGATGCAAACAATGACATCATAGTTAACAATTCATCTGTTAATAATAGTACACAACACAATTCCAATTCTAAATTTATCAAAATATTCATCATTGTAAACTCAAACCTAATAGCTGCAATTAGAATTGATTGGAAATCTAAAACCAACTATTTGAAGTCAGTAACTCAAAGACATCTTTTACTTGGAACTTAATTAATCAACATACATAAAAATCAAATGTTTATACAACACAGCCCCAAATCAAAATCAATAAAATGAAACAGACTGAAATGAATAAGAAAAACTCAAGAAAATGATAATTGAGAAAGAACACATGAAGAGTAACTTAGAGCCCGTACTAACTTTATCTACATCAGCTAGCTCTTCAACACCCTTAAGCATTAAAGCCCGAGCTTCAACTCCAAATCTAATATCCTTGGCCGCATAATTTCTGCTCAAACTCAATCTACTATCAATCTTTATGCATATACAGTTAAAAAATCACATTCAGAACATTAATTAAATAAATTGTTGAAAAAAATATCATACACGAAATTAGCTATAAATACCTACACAATATATACAAATGGGTATATTAAAAATAATGTACTACATGATAAATAAAATTATCAAATAGAATTAATAAGTAAAATTCAAAAAAATTGTTACCAATTAATTCTAATTCTTAATTCAACTATGTCAAACTGTATTTATCCTTCTATTCGAAGAGCAAACTAAATTTCAAGAACAACTATAACAAATTTCTATAATTCGTACATACACACATATAAACATTAAAACATACATTTTTAAATTCACAAGTATCAGCTTTATATTTCCACAATGCATCAGTAATAGACTATAAGTATAATCCAACTAATTAGTGGCATTATTCTCAAAAAGAAACTTTTTGTTCTCATTAAGGTCCAATTTGGCATGCTGGAATCTTAAATGAGGAATGGGTTTACAGCTCTAAACCTGTAAAAGTTGTATGCACATGATAGAAGGCAATTACTTTGTTTCGCCTTTGAAAATTTGACAATTTATTGCTACAACTAATATTTACAAATTTAACAAAAATAAAAAGAATTACAAAATTGTCATGCTACAATTATATCTCTAATTTTGGAACATAAGTGCTAAATGAAGTGTTCTTCTGTCCATTTCGAGTTCTAAACAGGGCCTTGGATATAAAGCAATTTCCTTTCATAGCACTTCCTTATATGAGTACATTTCATAGGATTCTTCCAGTTCTGCACTTATATTTAATCAAGTTGCTAGCACATATAGAAGATGAACACTTTTGGCCTTGTTCAGTAAACAGGGTAACAAATTAGTTAGCTAGAAAAAAAACGTTTGTGGTAAGATAACCAAGCAGAATATTCTCAAAATATTTCATTATGCAGAGCCTGAAGATTTGGGAAAATTACAGACTCAGTCTCCAGCAGTATTAAAGAATAAAGAGAGCTTCTACTATCATACGTCAACAACAGTAATACAACACTTGAACAAATTAATAAGAGTAAGCATAAAGTTAGGGAGCCACTATTATAATAGTGCAGATTCATAATTATGTGGCATTATTTCAAACACTTACGGTGCACCAAGTCGGCCAAAGTAAATAACAGTTATAGCACCCAATATTGATAAAATGTTTCATCAAATTCAAAATAAAGAAACTATAGTCGCCAAGACTTGCGTTACCTGATTCCTGTGTGTTGATTTGGTCCCCCAACTGCAATTGAGATAGGAGAAGAGAGAATTTGCAGACAGAGGAACGGAAGAGTGGAACAGATATATCACAGTCATTGAAGTTAAGAAAAACATAAACACTTTTACTACTAAGATTAAATGAACATTAATTATAGTTTCTGTTCATCAAAACCAATCAAAAAATCCAACCAAAATCATCATAAACTGGTTGGTAATTCTCAAACAACGATATATCCAACAAAGAGTTGCAAAAAAAATACTCAAAACCTGTAGCCCAATACCATGTTCGTGCACAGTTGGAGACTTCTAACAATCTCGACTCAAACTCCATCCAATCCAGTCATTTGAGCTTTCGAGTCATCGGACAATCACAACGATGGATGAAACCCTAATTCCCAAATTAAATATTTACAACAAATAAAACAAAACCAACACTTTTGCCTATAGTCAATATATAGTATACAGATATAAATACGTTCACCTTGGTTTTGGCTCCACATATTAGTTTAACGGCGTCTGCCTGAGATTGAAACCTAGTCGGCGAGTAATAATCTCCGTTACACGTCCATTAGAAATTATCGATACAGATCATTGTCGCTTGATATATAGCACAAAACAAAAAAAACAGAAAAGGATCGGTCGAAATAATCCTAATTTGTGAAATAAGAAGTGTAAAAAATATGTATAGGGATAAGTATGAATTGAAGGGACGAACCGAAAAAGGAGAAATGAGAGGAGTGGAAAATCTAGATTTTGCAAGGAGAGAAGAATGAGGAGGAGAAGGAGAAAAAGGATTGAGTTAATTGAAAAGATGGACGAGTGGGAAAGGGAAAGAAACTGAAAGTGGAAGAGGAAGGATAGGAGGAAGATACACCGTCGATTTTGTGGATTGAAGGATGGACTCGCGTGAGTTCTCCAATTGATCGAGTTAATTTTTAATTAATTAAAAATTGAGTCGATGAGTATTTTAATTTCAAATATCCCCCTAAATAGTCGACTCGATTAGCCATGCTCACAATCAAAACTTTTTCACGGTCCAATCACATGACAATTCTTGAAAATTAATTTTTTAAAAATTAATTTATATTATTTTTAAATGATTTACAATATTTATTATTATATTAATTAAAATTTAATAAATTTATATCTATTTCAAATTTAAAACGTCTTAAATTAATTTTCAAAAATTTACTAATACATTTATAATTGGGACGGATGGACTTCATGATGCAGCGCTAAAAAGTCATAAATAAATGTTACAGTAAAGAAAGCATAATTCATAAAAGTCGTGATTTTTTCCCCCACGTGTTTTATTGGCCTGCAGGAAGTTGAAGACAAAGTAGTGGGAATTAAAGGTGTTTTAAGGATTTTCTTAGTATGGAATCGAATTTAACAATCGCATGGCAATTTGTAAACTACTTGGTGCCTTGGTGGACACTCATGCCGTTTACGGTCGTATCCCGCAGCCATGGTGGACGCAATGTTAGTATGCAGCCATTCCTTTATTTATGGGTACTACAAGTCATCACTTAATTGTCTGCAATTATATATATATATATATATATATATATATTTATGTTTGGATTGAAAGAACATAATTAAATAATAATAATGAAATAAAAAATAATATATTTAATTTGTTGCACTGAAAAAATAAAAATTAGGACAAAATTCATTTTGTTCACTTTATTTTTCTTCGGTTCAAATGTTAATGGTATTACATGCTCTTGAAATCCTTGCCATAGTAATAATTAATTAGTTATTAGTATGTTTTGTCTAATTAAAAATGATAATCACTCTCAAATATTCAAAGAGAATAATAATTACAAAGATTTATTCGGGACCATCTGTAAAATACAAGCATATAATATAATGTCCACAAAGGAGTGCCACTAGGGTAATGTTATTATAAGTTAGAATTTTAGTTTTTGAAAAGTCAATAATTTTGTTAATTTTATGGTAAACAATATTCATCATGAATGTTAGTCCACCAAGAGCTAGTGATTAAAACGAACGTTAATTGCATGGTCTTTAATTCTTTGTCGCGGTCCTCAAATTAACAAGGATTTCCCCCATAGCGCAAGCTAGCCGCCTGTTAGTTAAACGATCAAGCATCTCAATATGGTTGGTGTTCAATTTGATTAATAATAGGCTAATAGCCTCCTTTTCGGTGAAACTAATGATATATATATATATATATATATATATATATATATATATATATATATATATATATATATATATATACAAGACTACAATGCATCCATCCAATTTAGACCTGCAATTAGTCTCTTATTTTCAAAGTCCATGTAGACTTCAGAAGCAAAGAACCTCCCTGGTCGGTTCGTGATCACGTTTGTTTGAATGGTACATTTCTCTCTCGATATATATATATATAGTCAATACTCAATAGTAATACGTACCTTGTTCCACATATAAATAGCTAGCTAGGTAGCTCACAATTAAGAACATCCATCCATATTGCATATCACACAAAAAGCAAACTAGTTTTGATATTTCCGGCCAATTATATATTATATATAGGTCTCTCTCCCTCTCTAATTTTGATATTATTATGGCTAGATCACTTAAAAATGTTGGTTTCTTTTTCCTTATAATTCTAGTAGTAATTAATTTGGTTGTGCTTGCGGCCAATGCTCGTCCTCTGAATCCTCCTGCTGTTGCATTTGAAGGTGTTGTTGGGGGTTTCTTTGATGGGTTAGCTCTTGGTGCCATTAAGCCCTCAGGTCCCAGCCCTGGTGTAGGACACAAATTCACCAATTATAAAACTCTCGGAGGAATTAAGGACTCGGGTCCGAGTCCTGGCCAGGGCCACAGTTATGTTACTGGAAAAAACAACTGAAGCTTAACAATTTAGCTCTCCTCACTTTCATTCTTTATTACTATTTCATTTTATTGTTAGTAATGCCCGCAAATTAAGCGCGATTCCCTTGAATATATATATATATATATATATATATATGTTTCATGCATGTATGTATGTAGTGTTATATATAGTTTGTGTACCTACTACCCCTGCACCCCAATTACTGATGTGGGCGTAAGTTTTAGAGTCAATAAAATTTGTACTCTCTCCATTTTATATCTGCCTCTTACAAGTCTCTCATAAAAAGTAAATAAGTTTCCTATTACGAAATAAATATACTCACCTAAATGAAAATTAAATTTAATATATATATATATATATATATATATATATATATATATATATTCAATTGAATCGCCTAAGTAATTAGTAGTATTTTTAAATTATCGATAATAAAAATGATTATGTTATACAAACAACAAATTGAGTTTGAAAAGTTAAAATGTAATTTCTTTTTTTGTGTGGCAATAGATACGTCCATTTGTAAGTATATATTTCATGTGCCTGCTGTCAATGATATCGAATGTAGATTTTAAAAGAAAAAGAAAAAAGAAAAAAAAGGACGACAAGTACACAAGTGTTTGGGCCGCGGGTAACATATACTTGAAGTAGTTAGTAGTCCCATCGAGAACGCAAGTGCCAATCCAACAAGAAATCATTTCCTTTCGATTCTCTCTAAGAAGTTCGGATATTCCGTCCATTCTTTAATATAGGTCGTTTTAGAGTTGTGCACAAATATTAAGAAAAATAATTATAAAATATTAAATATACTATTAATTGTCTATATTGCTCTTGTATTAAAAAAAAGAGTGTTATTTATTGGGCAAAAATAATAAAATAACCAAAGTTATATTCTGTGACCTTGTGATGTTATACTATTAAAATTAATTCTATTAGACACTTTGTAAAAAAGAAAAAAATAGAATTAATTTATTTTATATACTGTGAGAAAGACGATTAATTATTTGACGGAATTATATTTAAGATGGATGCCTTTTGACACACGTACACCTCCTAAAGTAGCCAACAAAAATATTAAAGAAAAAGGCATCAAAATCATAAAAAGAGAAAAAGAGGAAAAGAACTATAGTTGTATAGTACTATACTAAAGAAAATTTAAACAATACGATTAAAGCAAGAAAATTTTTCGTTATAGATGTATAACGACGATTTTTATAAAAAAATATTTTTTTATTATAAATTTATCAATTTTTTTAAAAATAATAACAATGACAATAAACATTTGTTAGAAACTTTATAATTTTGTATTCCCTCCGTCCCAGGATAAAAGTTCTTATTACTATTTTGAGTTGTTCCATGTTAAATGTCCTCTTTCTTTTAATAACCAAACTTTTACACATTTTTTTCTATTATGCCCGTAGCATTAAATATCTCATATTTTTCTTATTCTAATTCTCTCTCCATATTTAATGACATTATTATAGGCAATTTTGTCATTTTATTCCTCTTCTTAATATGCGTGAAAAGTTCACCAGGACTTTTATCCTGGGACGGAGGGAGTATGAAGCAAAAAATTCCTGCCACACCATCAATTTATATAAAAATAATATAAATATCGCTTGCATATGTGTATTTGGTATTAATAAATATATAACGTTTGTGAGATTGTTAAGATAAAAAGACTGATTAGGAGTATAAATATTGGTTGGATTATGTTATCAAAATTAGTACTCCCTCCGTCCCAGGATAAAAGTCCTGGTGGACTTTTCACGCATATTAAGAAGAGGAATAAAATGACAAAATTGTCCATAATAATGTCATTAAATATGGAGAGAGAATTAGAATAAGAAAAGTATGAGATATTTAATGCTACGGGTATAATAAGAAAAAATGTGTAAAAATTTGATTATTAAAAGAAAGTGGACATTTAACATGGGACAACCCAAAATAGTAATAAGGACTTTTATCATGGGACGGAGGGAGTATTTAATATATTTGTGAAAAAAATTACAGTTATTATGTCAAATTCATGATAGTCATATCATGACTTGTGATTTCAAAATAAGGAAATGGTATGTTTCACAAAATATTCAGATTTTTATAAGTAATAAATGATTAAACTTTAAATATTATGGTATTATCACTTTCCTATATAAGAAGAAGGTTTTATTTGAAAAGTGGGGCAAGAGCGCAAAAATAAAGTAGAACGGAGAGGAGTAGAGTATAGGGACTTAGGGAGAGAGAAATTCACCGCCGCAACAAATTAAAACAATTTCGGGAATGGGAGGGAGCTCTAACGATGAAGATTCGGCCACTGACAGCGACAATTCGTGCGGCGACCTACCGGAATCCAATTCTTGCCTCTTCTCCGAAGGCGAGAAAGTCCTCGCTTATCACGGCCCTCGCATCTACGAAGCCAAGGCATTCCCCAATTTCACCCCTCTTTATTTTTATTTTTTTCTATTATATATATATAAACTATATGTATGTTAATTTTTTCCTATTATATAAATATATATATATATATATATACTATATGTATGTTGTTCTGTATTTTCTTGGTTTATGTGCTTGTATTTTGGTTGGTCGCCGAAGGAATAGTGAACATCGAAGGCTAGATTTTCTGTTTTTCTGTTATTTGAGAATCGTGTAACTTCATCTTATTTAGATTGATTTTCAAGACCAAAATTTGTTCCATTTTGCTTTGTATTTTTTATCATGCTGTGTTCATGACGCTGTTTCTTTTGTCTGATTTTACCCTTTTTGCATATAATTCTTTGTGTACGAAGGAGTTCAACGTAGTCTTACTATCTGGGATGTTAGTAAATTGTTCTTTCTTTCCCTAATAATATTTGAAAGGTCTGATTAGGGCTTAGTAGTCATGAATTGCTGCTATGCCCTAACTCATTTTTTTCATTTCTTTTAAATAAGAGGATAAAGATTGTTTCCGATTACTGGAAGTGTAATTAACTATTTGTCACTTCCATATTTATGATGAGTTGGATGCTAATTTTGGTCAGCAGTAGGATGATCTTGTTTTCTGATGGAGTGGTTTTTTGTTCTCAACTTATACTATTATGTGATCATTACCGGAAGCGACTCCCAGGCGTCTTTGCAAAATTAAAATAAAAAGTTGTCATACTAGAGGAAAATAAAATATCTTGGATTTATTAATCTGTACAGATTATTGATTCGATATATTGACTTTTTATTTTATAGACAAAGGGATGGCACAGTGGTTTGGTATTCATCATCCTCGCCCCTGTGTATGTGACGTAGATTCAAGGCTCACCCAAGTTGCTGCTTTCTGTCCCAAAACTTGTAATATCAATAGATTACCTAAAGATTGTGAAATAAACACAGAAGAAAAGTACTTAGTTCTGTCTCATTGCAGCATTACTTTCAGGAAGTGTTTTGCATTTGGATTCTAGTGTTGTATAAGGAGAATTTGCAGTGTATGCTTAGTAACTATTGTTTGGCTTTTGCTTTAGGTTCTTTATGTGCTCAATGAGTGAAAGCAAGTATTGAGTCAATAAACCATCAATCTGATTTCAGTTTGGAGGTGTTGAAATTGCGTAGTGTAGTATTTCGTGTCAGTTCAAGTTATTTTATTTGTGGTTTTTGGACTACTTTCATTCAGCGTCTGTCGTATTTCAGTAATTATACTTTTGTTCAATTAAAATATTTTCTAATTTCATGCTATAACTTCTTTGCTTAATATGTGCTGAGGGAGCAGAGATGTTACGATTTAGCCCCAAATTGCTTACGGTGGATGAAACAATCCGGGTCAAATCTTGAGTACGAAACAAATCTTGGGTCAAATTGTACGAATCGAATCAAATCTATCCAAATAAGGCCTTAAACCAATGTCTCAATAGTATCTTCTTGAGTCATCTTAGCTCACCACAAACTCACCCCAAAAGGTCATGACTGAATGGTAGTTACTTAATTCCTTATATAGGGGTGTTACAGTATGTTATGGAAGGAAGAAAGATTTATATTTTAACTTGCTCTATATTTGGTTTAATGGTCTTATTTGTAGATTGTTTTGGGGTAAAAGGCGCTAGGCGGGAGGCGGGAGGCGGGAGGCGGGAGGCGGGCGGCCGGGGGGCCTAGCGCTTAGGGGGCCTAGGCGAGATTTTTTATTTTAAACCAATTTTAATATTTTATCTTACATTTATCTAAACAAAACAATAATATAAAGCAAAATAATCTATAATAAAGATAATAAATGTATTTGCTTAAAGTTCAAACACATCCATATTGCTAATGTCAAAGTTTAAACTCAAACATACAATTGTTCAAAGTTCAAACATATTTTTAACGTATTAGTTTTATTTATAAACAAGATTGCTATTAAATAATAAAATTTAAAATTTCAAGAATTTAATTCAATATTAAACTTAAGAAACTAAACATAAATTTAAGAATTATATTGAATTAAACTAAATATTACAAATGTATCATCATTTATATAATTTGAAGTTGGTACAAGTTCAAAAAATTACAATTATAATAAAATTATCCATTTTGACTTGATATTGTTCACTTTTTGTTGTGATTTGATATGCTACAACCTGTATTATGAATATGATAAATCATTAAAAAAAATATATATATCAAGATCTGATTTGGGTAGTTATTAAAATAAAAAAAACCTCTCCACCTAGACCCAGCATACCTTTAGGCTTAGGTGAGGCATCAGACAGGGAGGCGTAGGCAAGGCACCAAGGGGGCCTAGCACCTAGGCAGGGCACTAAGAGGGGACCTAGCGTCTAGGCGGGGATTTTTAGAATACTGATTTTTTCTAAGAGCTTGATTGTTCTTTTTGTTTAATCCTCTTGTGCACGAGTATAGGGGCTGAGATTTTTGGGCATAGGTGCCTTCTGTTTTCCCTATGCACTTTGTGTACTGCATGTGTACATGGGATTGCTATCCTTTTTGGTGCTCTATAATATGTTTATTATGTATAAAAAAGGTTCTTTGTATTGTACTGATCGAATTAGTGCTCTCATTTTATTTTGGAAAGGTTCAAAAAGCTGAGACTCGAAAGAACGAGTGGAGATACTTTGTCCATTACCTTGTAAGTTTGATAAAAAAAATTTGTTGACTTTCATTGGGAACACATGATCTTTGAACCATAATATGTTTAGCCACGATTGTATGTTAGAGCTAATAACATCATGGCATCAAAGCCCTACAAAGTCTTCTTATTTTGTGGTTTCTTTCCTATTTTGCAGGGCTGGAATAAAAAGTGAGTATGCCTTTTCTTCTATATCCATATATTAAAGAATTTATTGTGTTCAGAATGGGGTACAGGGAACAGACTGTATCTTAAGGTTAATCTTCTTAGCTGTATAAAGTCTTCTTATTTTGCTTATTACTTTCCTGGCTTGTTTACTTTTTCCTCTAATATTAGTTTCTGATGTTCCTCTATTTTATCTGCATCTAAGTTTACTTTATCCCTTACCACATTTTTACTAGTTACTACATAATTTCATTGGCTTGAGAACATTTTTTCCGCTACTTATCCAGATCCTATAATCCTAATTTTAATATACCACATGTTGTCATGTGTATATCTTAGTTTATAGGGAAAACGGTGTATATGTACATGTATAAAGCACCCAAGTTCGCAAATTGACTTTACGACCTGGCCTTGAGCTGTTTTATTCCACTTTGTGGTTTTGTTTAGGATGAAGATGCAACTTTAGTGAATAAAAACTTGAAACGTTTCAACTGCAACAGATATTTAGTTGATTAGTAAAACCAAGTTACTAATATGAAATATCCTGTGCAAGCCATCAGGGATAATAAGTTGCGAGGGTGTATGAGCAGGTAGGATGAAAAGATCCTGTATTTCTTTCTGTCAAATGTAACAAAAACGTCCACAATCAGGGAAAGTACATAATAATGGATTAGAGTTCCAAGTTCTTATTAGTTGAAAACCTAATGCTATGCCAAAATTTAATAAAATCGAAGTTAGTGTCTTCTTTAGTGAGGATGTGGAAAACTCCCCACATCATATGGCAAAATATTTGGTAATCAGTGTGAAATAGTACATGCACAATTTTACTTTATTAGGTGCCACCGTGCTAGGGTATCTGTACACTCTGAAGCATACTAACTATGAACAGGAAAAAACTGATGTATGGTTTCAGAAGGTTTATTGGAATCCCCGTAATGGTCTCCGAAATCCACTCGAGCAGCAGGAGTGGTTGAGATGTTCAATAAAATCCAGTTTGGGAGTTCAGTTGATCTGTATTCCTGTTTACGTTACCCAATTTTATTTAGTACGGTCATGAATCTGCATGATTATCAGAATATCAGGAGTCATCCCTATGGAGGAAATATAATATGCTTCTCTGACAAGGAAAGGTTGTTTATTTGTTCCCACTAAATGAATGCTTTCTAATGTGTATTCAGTCTGAATTTGTGCAATTACAAATGATATAATGATTTTTCTTCTAATGTCTCTGAGGTTCGAGTTTGTGATGGCGTACGCTTAAAGAGAACACTCTGATTCAAGCCCCAATTAATAACTAATTTGGTTTTGGGGGGGGGGGGGGGTTGTTCTTAATTAGTATTCAGTGATGGGTAATTAGTTTACATTTTTTACGTATCATTTTATGCATTACACTGCAGGATCCATTGATAACATGCCTTTGATGTTATATAAATATTTATTTTTATTTTTCTCTGTGATCATTTAAGTAGAACTCCATTAGGTATTCCCTGCATTATTCTAATAAGACCCTTATACCTTTTTGTGCTCCATCAGTTCCTTCCATAACTGCTAATATGATCATAGAATTCGTATCAAAACTAGAATTAAACTTTATTAAAACTACCTCTCATCTCATGTTACCCCACTCCCACCTGTTCCTCTCTTACTGAATTGCCTAAAGTGCAATTGCCATCATGTATCTGGGAATGGTAAGGTGGTGGATATGATGCTTATGCATGGTGTTTTCCCTTTCTCTAATTCTATTCTATGTTTGTGTGTGTGTGTGTATACATACATATACATACATACAGGCTTTTTTTGTGTGTGGTGATTCATCTATATATTACTCCATTCGTTCCAAAATATAAGATCATTATTGACTTTTAAAAACTATCTAAAAAGTAATACATAAGATTTATTGTTTCGTATTTGTTAATGAATCATACCAAATTTGAGTTTGAAAATATCTCAAATCGACTCTCAAGAGTCCAAAATGATCCTTATAATTTATAATTTGAAAGAAAAAGGCAGATCATCTATCAATTGTTTTTTTTAAGGACTACTAAACTGTCTGTCAATTTGTTACAACTATATAAATGCTAGGCTGCATTTAGTACTGCCCTGGCGTGTGTCCTATAAGTATTCATGAACTTCAAGCTTGATTGTGTGGTTGATATGTTAATAAGACAGAAAATGCCAATTGTACATTTGCCCTAATTCCATAACCATTAAAAGTTTGTGAGTACCGAGTATTGACCATCCATATTGACCAATTTTTCCTTTCATAGTAGCTTACTCCATGGAGAATGTTACTATAGAAACAATAGCTTTGTATAATGCATATATGTCATCATAGTGCTGCTTTGAGTTTTACAGCTCATGTCAAGGGATGCTTAACTGATATTGTAATTTACTTTTTTTCAATTGGCAAAGGTCGACTTTATTAACTGAAGCTTGGATATGTTGCCAACAGTTGGGATGAATGGGTTGGCATGGACCGCCTGATGAAACATACAGAGGAGAATGTCCTGAAGCAGCAGGCTCTTGACAAAAAACAGGGTGCAGACAAGAATCTGAAATCAGTTCGTGCAACACACACTAAGCCAAAAATCTCGAGTGGTACCTTTACACCCCTGCTTGACTTGATTATAATATTTTTAGGAGCTCAGAAAGTAATTTTGCTTTGCTTGATTGTGATTGGATTCATTTAAACCAAAAGCCTATCTCGTTACTTCCCAATCCTGTAACCTCTTTTTTGGAAGTTGCATTTCCCCCAAGAATTTTCAAACGGAGACACGTGTGCATGTATTTATCTTTTATTGGATTCTGCAGATGCCAAATTGGATAAAGAGGACTCAAGAAATACTGGTAGGGTACTTTACTCTTTTCCGTAGTTTTTTTTCTTCTTGTAATGGTGTAGTTATTTGTCAATCTTATGTATTAACACTCTTACCGTCATCAATTTCATCCTTGTTTATTTTTTATTTGGATATTGCTTAGAAAAAGAATTTTCTTATTCGAATATTATTGCAGGGACAAAAGGGAAGAAAAGGAAGAGTGACATAGATGCTGAGGTATGTTTGGATCTGTGATTGCATTTTGTACTCTTCTTTTTCTTCTTCTTCTTTTTCTTTTGTGTCTGAAAATTATTTTGTACGGTAACTGTATGCTCAGCAAATACTTGACCGTGGTCTTTTCTACCCAAATTTACTTTGATTAACTTAATTGGGTTAGTTGTTGTTGAAAAACTTAATCCGAAAGCGTGCTCTAAATTCTAATCTATAAATCGGGGGATCCTCAGTATCTGTTTCCAGTGAAAGTATTCTATGTGGGTAGTTATTGATGAGGTTTTCCTTGCAGTGCATAGTTCCACTTGCATTCTAGCTAAAAAATTTCTTTTAGAAAAAATTTGGTTTCTTTTGTAAAAGATGAGGCTAATCCGCTATCTTAGAAATTTTGTTAACCCCCCTATCTGATTAATACATAATGTTGATGACAGTAATGTTGTAAGTTAGAATCACCAGGCAACCTCTTTGTGCATCTCATGAAAATTTTATGTGTGTACTGCTCAACAGTGCCCATGATTAACGAAGAATGATTTTTCCCCATCTTTAGGAGTCTTGCCTGTTCGTGTGGTTTAATAGAAATGGCAATACGAGTATCATAATGACTTTGTTTGAGCATACCAAATTAATCTGTAGTCCAAACTTCTTACTGATTTATTTAGCTTTATCTGATATAAGTTTCCTTTTCATTATTTATCACCATAACAAATAGCATTTGACAAAATGGTTCTTCTCTTGCCAACTTTAATTGTCCCATTTGGGAAATTGAAGTACATCTTTGGTCCATAAAGTTCTGCTCTAGTCAAACTTTGGAATTGGCTTCAGAATTCTGATTGAAGTTCAAAGTTTCTGTTACACATTTCCAACACAGTTCTTACAAATAAAAAGAAAATAAGTTCAGACATATTAGTACCTATGCATCTATATATGTGTGTTAACATTATGTCCTTTTATTTTTGCTTCGGAATTGAAACATGATCAGATTCTAGTTTGACATAACAGACAGGCAACTATTTTATTTTGAAGATCTAGGCTTCAGTCTATTGCAGTATCCTCCTATTTTAGAAATGATAGTTTAAAGCTTAAGTTGGCTACTCTATTAATATTCTTCATGGAAGCAATGGTAGATCACACATAAGTTGGCTACTCTATTTATATTCTTCATTGTTAAGTCTGTTGACTGTATCTTTATATTGGTATTGATGGAGGAAGTGGTTTCCATAATTGGTATTTGGTAGAAGGAAGATGATATACATGGGGAAAAGCTTGTCAGGATTCAAATCCCGTCACCTCTAAAGAAGCAACTAGTTGATGATTGGGAATCCATTACTCGACAGGACAAGGTACATATGTTTTAGCTTGTCTGGAGTACGTTCTATCATTATATTTCATCACTTGATGATGCTTGCGATTAATTCTGAATGTTAAATATGAATTGTTTACAAGTGAAATTTAGACGCTAACTTCCAATATTTAAATCAACTCACAAGTAGACAGGCCTTACTCCATCTTAGTGAAGTGGGCCATATCAATCCTTGCTTTCTAAATATTTTAGGTCTTCATCTTAACAAGGGCAATCCAGCATGATTTCAGTGACAATGCTGTCCGACTTCTTCTTGTCCTTCTGTTTATTCTTTTTTGACAAGTGTCCATCCCTCTTGATCATTATATGCTATAAAGACTGTAGCATTCTAAATCAGGAAACATTTGATGTAAGTATTCAACTAATTTGGATTTTTTTTTGAAACTAGAAGACACCTAAGGTGGCTTAGTTGTAAGTAACAATAAACTTCTTTATTATGTGCTTTTAGCAAATAACCCAACGTTAACGCATTTTTTGTTGCAATTTTACAAAATAACTTCATAGCATGTGAAATATTGGTTTGCTGATCTGATGGGTTTTGGCAGGATCAGCTACTTATTACAATGATATATATCACATCATTATATTCATTTATACGTGTTAATAGAAATCTTGTTGTCCTAAATGATGCTGAGTGGCTGATCATTTATGTTACTGCCTCTACCTCTGCTGATGGGAGATTTTGGTCCTTGTAGGCCTTTTACAGTCTTCAATCTCTTTTTTTTTTTTTTGCGTTTTTCAGCTTGTATCCATTCTCCTCTAGATTTTTGTCGCATGTATTTGGAAGGCTAAAGTTTCTTCTAAAATTAACTTCTGTCTCAGCTTTAGTTTTCAATTGGCTCTGCACTGTTGACTTACTTCAAATGCGTAAGTCTTATATTTCCTCTTTCTATATATTTTCTCGTTCCAAATTATAGGATCAAGTTGGACTTTTCAAAGTATATTTTCAAATTCAAAATTGACGTGATTCGTTTGACTTTTGAATAATAAATCTTGTAATTAGTACTGCTACAATTTTCATATTGTATTGTTTAAAAATTAAAACTAGATCATATTAATTTTGAATTCAAAAATTTCTTAAATTAACTTTGGAAAGTATCTTCCTCTTCAGCTTTAGGATGAGGTGTTTATTCTAATTGTCTATTTGGGACACAGTTATAGTAGCCTTTGCCTTTTAGAGGAGTTGATGTTTCGAATGTGCAAATAGATTGGCATGCTGTACCTCATTAAGGATTTTTGTATATGGGTATATCTCATCCACATTATGTTTCTCTTCAGAGGAATTCTTGTCCTTCCCTATTGTACTAGTTCTTCTTTCTAATGAACTTTAAGGATTTCTCAAAAATAATAAAAATCTTAAGCTTTGCCTTTTAATTTTTTTTTTGACTGCACTACATATGTTTTCTTCCTTGAATTTTGTTTTGGAGTTGTATAGTGCTTTCCATGTTCAATTTAAGGAGGCAACTAATGGCTGATCCTTTTTATTCTTTATTTTTATGATTCTCTGCTATATGAGAGGTGTGTTAAAAATCTAATATAAATTTTGGTTTCTGAACCATGTATTTATCTGGACATGCAATTCTTTGGTAGAAGTGAACTCATGAGAAATACTATTTTGCAGCTTGTTAAACTTCCTCGTTCTCCTAATGTTGATACTATACTTTCTAAGTACATGGAATACAGGTCAACAAAAGATGGGATGTAAGTTTCATTTATTACCCTTCAAATTGCTTGTTAATTTATTTTATTTATTTGACAGACCAGTTCAGTATTTTTACGCCGTGTCTTATTTATGCTTGAGATATATTGGGTGATAAGAAAAAGAAAAAACAGCGGTTGCTACTTGAGTATTGCTTTTACCTTTCATTTATATGTATGAATACATATGGTTAACAATGTCTCATGTTTCTTGTCCGCAACTTTGTATTTCCTATTAACCTGCGTGCATTGTTGACTATATCAAAATGAAAAAAAATGAACAGAGCTCTTAGATTAAAACTGCAAAACGGTTCCCTGGTAAACTACAAATTTGGATATTGGTTAATCTTAATATTTCCCATGTGTAATCCTTTTCTGTATTGCTAGTTCTGCCAGAGTGCTATTATTGCAATATTGCCAGACAATGTCAGCATCGTCCATTATCGACCTTTTGCTTCCATGGACATAACTATCATAATAGAGGTAGTTGAAAGTAGAGAAGAAAAAGAAAGTTCATAGCCAGGCTTCAAACTAAATTGGCATCTGAACATGATTAATATAATTTTGGCAATTGAAAAATGAATTTGATAGAAAGTAATACAGACTAGAGATTAGGGTCACTGACATAAGCTATGATTGCAATTTTCAGCAGTGTCCTGTCTGGGGATTTAAATTATTTTTGGCCCTGTAATTCAACTCTTTCCCTTCTCAGTTGGCATTCCCATCAACTAGCAATTTCAACTCCCTCTTTTTCTGCTTTATAATAAGCAAGAAAGTATATTACAAAGAAAGCTCTCCAATGTACATTTACAATATCCAACTTCATCTGTCTATAGTTTGTGTCTTCCTTACAGTGAAACGTTTTACTTGAATACAGGATGACAGATCAGGCTCAAGAAATTATGAATGGGTTGAGGTGTTACTTCGACAAAGCACTGCCAGTTCTTCTTCTGTACAAGAAAGAGCGCCAACAATATAGTGAAGCAGTTGTAGATCAAGCCTCCCCATCATCTATATATGGTACTGAGCATCTGTTACGCCTCTTTGGTATGCTCTCGCTTTTCTAGCACCTGGAAGTGATTATATGAATCTTATTTTGTTTTAGAAGCAAGGATCTTTTGATGTGGTCTTCTACTTTCCATGATTTAGATTCTTCTACTTCGTCTCCGCAGTTAAGTTGCCAGAGTTGTTAGCATATGCCAAAATAGAAGAGGAGACATTGCTTCTTTTACAGCAAAAATTGAATGACTTTCTCAAGTAAGAGTGCTAGTCTTTACATTATATGCACAGCCCTCACTGCATTTATTCAGTGCTCGAATGCTAGTGAATGCAATTATAAAATCATTGGTTTCCATGTTATTTACCTTACCCTGATTAGAAAAAATTAGAGGCATATGTGAAAGTCCATTTATTTGGCAAAGTGATCGGTCTGTGCTTAGAGTTTACATGAAGTAGTGCATTTTGAAGAACTCCCCATATTAACAATTGCTTAAATTCTAATGATTTTGAGTGTATTTGTATGTTCTAATTAGTTTCAGTTGATAGTGAGAAGTATGAGATAAAATTTGGTATACATTACGCAATACTTCACTCAAAATACTCTCATATCTGTCTGATAGCTTTTTATTAGCTGTTTCAGTACTCTTCCCCAAATATTTTTAAAAAAATTTCCAATTAAAATGACCCACCCTCTTTTTATGTGAATCTATTACAAGTTTGGAACTTTAAATTTTTAAAGAGAGCTTGAAACTTTGTTGTCTCTACTTCATATATCAATTCATTAGTCAAGTGTTAAGTAAAGATGGTAACTTAAGTTTGGACGAGGTAGTAAATATTTTCTCGAGCTTGATCGCGCATGATATGTTGTTTCATTTGCTTTAACATAATCAGCAAATGACTCAAGTATGTGCCTTTCGTTATGTGAAGTGGATCGCCTGTCCCCAGTACATGAATACATATTCATTTTCTCCACCAGATAAAATTTGGAATATTTCTTTGGTTGAGATATTTCATAGGTGAATTTGAGCTAAAATTGTTTTTAATATCATTTCTGCTGTCTTAAGTATTAAATGTACCTGAACTTTTGTGGAGTCGTGGATGATTGAAACTTGATTATATTAATTCAAACTTGAGGTCCTAAAACAATTTATTTGTATAATGTTTTGACAACGCTTTTCTGCAATGCAGATTTGTGCAGAAGAATCAAGGCACTTTCTTCCTTTCTTCTTATGATGACTCTAAAGTTTTTGATGGAAGTGGCAAAGGGAAAGATAACTGAGGGGAAATTAGTTCTGCCCCACCTGTTATGTAACATTAGCGGCCGTCATCAGACTGAAATCTTTTCATTGTTTCTCAACCATACTGGCATATTGATATTGTTTGGAGAGTCCAGCAAGACAGAGAACCCATATATTGTTGTAACTTGTAACAGTAGAGTTCAATTATTTTTTCTTTTCCACCCCCTAGAAACAAAATTTAGTGGCACTACTTTCGGCCATTTTTACTGTCAGGTGATTTTTACTGTAAGTTCCTCCTCCTATGGAGTTGTAATATGAAGGAACAGTCTTTGTAACTGTGGCCCAGATCACAATAAACATTTGTTGCATTTCATTTCCCTTCACATACAGGGTTCATTGGGATGGTGATCACAGTGTCAATAATAATTTATTATTTTATGGGAAACTGAACTTTGAGACACCAGATCCTCAGATATCTTAAGTTAAGTTTCATCCTTTGTCTATCGGCTCTTACAAGATAAAAGACTGATGCAGTAATAATTCTAGGTATCATCTGGTACTGGTAGGCTTTCTCCATGTCCTTATTTGAAATGACTGTTGTCTGTCTACCAGTACCAAGACGTTTTTTCCGAGTACACAGATGTCCAGTTCTGTGCTTAAAAGTGTTCCTTTCTCTTGGAAGTCTCTCTGTTAGAACTTAGAACTGCTGATATCCAACAAACAGAGTTTATATAATGAGCATTTGTATATGTCCTACAAAAGTGTAAATATCTTGTGAGTGGGTCGTGAAAATATCAGTTTTTTTTCTCAAATCAACTTTAGGTCTAATTGTCATTTGACTTGCATATTTAAAAATGAATTTTCTCTTATAATTTAAATATTACCTCTCATCCAAATTATATGATCAGTGTTGACTTTAAAAAAATTAATTAGAAATATTTTTAAGCTTAAAATTGACATTAATTTATTTAATTTATGATAATATATTTATGAATATCATAAACTATTTAAAAAGACTATTAATTATAAAATTTATTGTTTTCAAAATTTAAATAAATTATGTTGAATTTAAATATATCTATTGACTTTTAGAAAATCAATATTAATTTTATAAAAGAGTATTTATTTTAAATCAACCATTATTACCAATAAACAATTCGCTACGACAATAATCTATCTAATAAAATACAAATGATTTTGAATTTCCCGCTCACTTAATAAATCATCTGGGCCGTCCAAAGTTTGGGATAAATCCCACCGTTCATACATCTATCTAATAAAATACATCTATCTATCTAATAATCTAATAATAATTTAATAAAATACAAATAATTTTAAATTTTCCGCTCACTCAATAAACTATTTTAATCGTTCAAAATTTGATATAAATCATATTGTCCATATAGTGCCGGAGGCACGGGACCCAGCTAGTTTAATAATAATACATCATGGCCTCGGGCCAAAGGCCAAATGAGGACATGATGTTGTATATATGACTATGAGTATAACCAACTTTAGGTTGGTATACACTATACGTATAGACTGACAGAGAGAGAGAAGACTGGACCGAGTAGCTGGCAAATTAGTATTCAATTAAGATTTTTAATTTTTTTTAAGTATTAGACTTTTGTAAAGTTGAATTTGGAAAATATCATTTGCATATTTTGTCGAGTTTTAGAATTTATCAAGTATATACTATATCTATATAATATAATATTAAAAATCAAAATTTACTCTTTGATTTTTCAAAGTTATAACGAGATATTTCTATAATAAAAGTTTGTGTAATTTAACTAATTTTTAATAAATTTAGTATAAAAAAATAAATGATTTGTAAATTTGATAATTATATTTTCTAAAATTATTAGATTAATTTATATTCATTTTAAAAGTTAAAAATTTACCAAAAAGTTTTGAGATTTTTGAATTTTTCATAAAATCTCTATGACAATTTTTTTATTGACGATTTGAATTTTCACTTTTGTATTTAATATTTGAAAGTCTTTAAAGATCAGATTTTGGATATGAATTGATAGTTATAATTTTTTCTAAATTCGGTCAAACTTTACCATTTCATAAAAATCTAAAAAACTATGATTTTTTGAATATCAAAATATTTTTAATAACCTTATAAAAGTCTAAATTTAATACTACTTAACTTTCAAATACATTATAAAAATTACTCCCTCCGTCCCAAATTAACTGCTCAGTTTTGACTTTTTTAAGTCAAATTGACTATTCTTAGAATTAATAATTAAGCATATATAAATATATTTCTAAAATTATAAAAATTAGGATTAGTAATGAATTGTATATACTTTCTTTTGGTTTTAATCTCTTCACCTATATTTTAGTAAAAATAGTAAAAAGATTAGTTTTTAAAATGGTCAATTTGACTTTAAAAAGTCAAAACTGAGCAATTAATTTGGGACGGAGGGAGTATAATTTACGGATCAAATTTATAAACTCTTTAGATGTCTTTATATAAGCAAACTTTAAAATTCTTTAAAAGTCTTAATTTGAATACAACTCGAACTTAGACTACGGTAGAGGTTACAAGCCAACCAAACTCAGTCATGGAAGAATGAGCTTGTGTTAATTCCTCACAAATCATGGAAGCTCTTTGTCTTTCTACTTCCATCCCCAGATTTGATTCATCCAATTCAACAAACCTAGGAAGAAGAAGAGGAAAATTAATTAAAGTCAACTCCTTCAAACCCATTAACCACCAACCCCTATTCTCATCCGTACCCCCCAAATCCTACTCTATCCTCAATTTGATTCGTCCCCGCCACCTCAAATTCGTCGCCAATTCCACTGATTCTCATCACCACCACCACAATCACCATGGCTGCGACGATCACGGCGAGCTTACTAAATCTCAGCAAGCATTTCTTCAATTCGCAAAGACCATTAAATGGACAGATATGGCTAATTTCTTGAGAGAAAATTTGGTGCTGTGTTGCTGTTCTGCGATGCTATTTCTCGCTGCTGCTGCTTGCCCTTACCTGGTTCCAAAGCCCTCCGTGAAGTCTCTTCAGCTCCTTCTTACTTCTATTGCTTTCCCTCTTGTTGCGGTATTACTCCACTACTACCTTTCCCTTTTATTGCTTAGGACTCTTATTAATGATTTTTATTTTTATCTGTCATTAAACTGAAAAGGAGAAGAAAAGAGTTTCTAGAATCCTTCTGTGCTTTTATGATATTGAATTAGTATTCTCTTGTTTATGCATATGCTTCCATGTTCATATATCCCCGAAAAACTCTACGGGGACAGCCAATTTGGACATGATAATTGGACCGTGTGTCTCAAACTCTTGGTTACAAAACAATATATCAAAATCTCACCCCAAACTTGGATCTAGATAACTAAATCAGTGTATTCATATATAGAAAAAAAGCCCTAATTTTGGATTAATTGTTCTTTTTTTTCTCTTTAAAATTTGTACATGTTTTTTGGGGGTTAAAATTGGTGTTGTTTTGTTGTTAATCTTGTGCACAAATGGAAACAAAATCATTGTATGCATCTTTAAGTATAGAGATGAATGAGCACATTGAGTATGAATGATAATTCAAAATTTGATGAGTGTCTGGAGAGTGCAGTGAGATCCGGAAATAGGGATGAAATTTGACAACATTGATGCTTGTGTAGAATATTACATTAAATCTGTTAACAAATAAGGGTTCCAATGAAGAAAAGATCTTCCGAAAAGGGAGGCGATGGGGAGGTTAATTGTGTGGTTCTTTTTTGCTCTTGGACTGGACATACAGTAAGCAATTGGACAAACAGTAAGCAATTTAAAGAATGTCTTAAGAAACTAAGATTATGATTGTATTATCCCCTGATTGTAAGTGGCGAGTCTCACAAATAATCGTTGATAATCTAGATTTTATAAGAAGAATTAGTTCATTTTTGGTTGAAGCTGGTGGTCATGAGAATGTTCCATTTCCATTTTTAGAGAAAGATTGTTATAATCATATTGAGAAAATGAGAAGATTAAGGTTGGGTGATGCTACGACAGTTCAAAACTACCCTACTCCAACATTTGCCCGAATTCCTCATATGTTGCCCTACTCCTAGCATCTGCTCAAAATACACTCCTTAGCCTCCCCTCCTTATCCAAATCTAGAAATTAGCATTATTAGCTTGCATTTTAAGAAAGTAGTTCTGAACCGCCGTAGCATTTCCATCACCCATCCTTAACCGTCTCATTTCTCAATATGATTCAATCTTTCTCTAACAATGGAACATTCTCATCATGACCACCATCTTCAACCAAAAATGAACTAAAGTTTTTATTTGGTTTGATATTCGCCCTATCAATAAAGTCTCCTTTTAAAGTACATTCTCATAACCCTATTCTTCTTATAAAATCTAGATTTTTCTGGGCTCAAAGCATGATTGTGATCAAGGATTATTTGGGAGACCCGCCACTTACAATGAGGGTATAATACAATTCTATATTAGCTTTACATCATGTTTTACTATTTGGACGTTTTTTTAAGACATTCTTTGAATTGCTTATTGTTTGTCCGGTCCTAGAGCATGAAAGAACCACACAATTAACCTCCCCCATCATCTCTCTTTTTTGAAGATATTTTCTTTATTGAGAACCCTTGTTTATTAGCATATTTAATATAGTATTCTACACAAACATCAATATTGTCAAATTTCATTCCTATTTTCGGATCTCTTATCTCATCTATAGCTACTGCACTCTACACACACTCATCAAATTCGAAATTATCATTCATATCATTTTTCGTCAATGTGTTCATTCATCTCTGTAATTAAAGATGCATTCAATGATTCTGTTTTCATTTGTGCACAAGATTAACAACAAAACAACACTAGTTTTTACCCAAAAAACCTGTACCTATTTTAAAGGGAAAAAACATAACAATTAATCCAAAATTAGGGCTTTTTTCTTTGTAGTGTTTTTGTTTGAAGATGATATCAATTAATCCAAACATGTGTGTAACTTTTAGAGAAATTAAATTCTATATATGAATTGCAAATTTTATACACTTCTAGGTTTAAACCTAGATTACTCTTCTTTTTTCTTTTCCATTTAAACCTAGATCTAAAAAGAGGGCTTTCCCCCCTTAAACCTAGATCTAGATCTAGATCTAAAAGAGAGAATGTTTTTTTATTTAAACCTAGATCTAAATCTAAAAGAGAATGATATCTCAAGAGAGAAAAAGTGTTACCTGAGATAGAGATCGTCGGACCTGAGAGGGAGGACAGAATGCACAAGATTGCTGAGATGGAAAGAGAGGACGGTATGCCTGTGCCAGTGATCGCTGGGAGTTGAGATTTTTATATATTGTTTTGCAAAACAAAATAAGGTCATATGGTAAAGAAGTCAACTAAGAGTTGGGGACCCACCAATTATCATGTCCAATTTGGCTGTCCGTATAGAGTTTTTCTATCCCCTATCCTTGATCCCTGGTGAATATGTATGAATGTGTAAGAGAGAGAGAGAGTAATCTATGTTTATGTGTGTGTGTGTGTGAGAAAAGAGTAAGTTGTTAAGATGTTATGGTGAGAAACAATATAGCCAATGACTGATATAATAAGGAGTGATGTAGTTTGCATTGAAGGTGTTGGAAATATGAAGAAGACTAGTATGATCATTAGAAAATAGTAGCAAGGAAACATATTAAAGTATTGAGCAATAAATACGGCGTAAAGAGATTGTGGAGTGGCCAATCCGAGCCCATGTAGTTGACCCTAAGGTGGCATTTGATTCACTGAATAGGTTTGGGGCTTAATGTGATAGGCATTCATATTGTAATAAACCCGTAATGTGATCAAAACTAGTATTAAAATTGATTTGTTTGGTTCGTACTTGGAAATTGTATGATAACGATAATGTCATTACATCGTAGCTTCCACTTGTTTGTTTCATCTAAATAGAGGATGTAATGCAATGAAAGATGCAAATCTAAAGTCCAATGCCACATAAATGATAATCATTTGTTTTTTGCTTACCTCCCTCATTGCATTAAGGACTGCAATGACTCATTACATCCGATTTTGGGTGTAAATAAAATTTCCTAAATTGATTTAATGAGATTATGTCCATAATGCTCTACTAAAACAAACAAGAAATATGTGACATCAATTTAGTGAGCCATTGCATTACGTCGGTGTGACTCAAATCAAATGCCACCAAAACATTTCTAGCAAAGCTTTTTTTGCATCAAATTAACTTAAGATTTACCCGGAAAATATATTCAAGTACAAAATTTGCCCCTATGTTGGTGTACGTTTTATGTTATTATATTATCTATTACTTTTAATAGATCAAGGGCAAGGGATAAACAATGTTTGCCTAGGAAGGAGTTATTATTCCCTTATGCTTTTAGTCTTATTGAGCATGTGTGATCTTCACTGCAGCTCATCCTTGAGGCTTCTCTCTTTCTGTCTTTTTGTCTAGTGATGTTATATATTTGTGTGATTTTTTGGATGTCAGGTATCAGCATCATTTGATGCTCTCATAGATATTGCTGGTGGCAAAATTAATATTCATGTACTTATGGCTCTTGCGGCCTTTGCATCAGTATTTATGGGTAACTCATTGGAAGGGGGCTTGCTTCTTGCAATGTTCAATTTGTCTCATATTGGTATATATCTGAAACTAACTCATTTAGATATTGGTTTATCTATAGAATATATAAAGTTTCTTGTCTTACATGTTTAATGACCACAGCTGAAGAGTATTTTACCAGCCGCTCAAAGGTTGATGTCAAGGAATTGAAAGAGAATTATCCAGACGTTGCTCTTGTGCTGGAATCAAATAACGAAAACTTGTTTAATTTCTCCGATTTGAAATACCATGAAATCCCTGTGAATGACATAGAAGTTGGCTCATACATATTGGTTAAAGCTGGTGAGGTCTGTAAATGCATGTTAATCAATTTAGTATGTTCTTCGTATGCTTTTTATTGCTTATCTTGTTAGCAGCACTAAGATCCAAGTTTATCTGTCGTTTCTTATCTCTTTCTCAAATCTACGGAATCCTAGTTATTCAAACATAGGTTGCGTGAGATTTAAGTTTCTACGGTTTAATGTTATTCACTCTTTTGATAAGATCTATCTGGATATATTTAAAGGAGTCCTGACTCCTGCATGTTATTAGGCATTAGTGGTAGCTCTGGTTACTATCCTTTGTACCCTTGATATACTTAAAGGAGTCAGTAGCAAGATGCAACCTCATAGGCAGTGAGGAAACCCCTAAAAACATAACTAATTGCATGTGCATATATTCAATAGCCCTTTATTGCCTTCAATAATGGTAGTAGTTCTTCTTCCCAATGTGGTTCGGTGGAGTTTGAACACGTAAAATCTACAAATTCAAGGCCTTGAATTTGCATTGAATTGGTGAGAACTGGCAAGAGTGACATTAATTCAAATGATAATTTTCTCAAAAAGTAATGTAGATGTAGAAGTTCAAAGGTGAAGTAGCTTAGTCACATTCTTAGAAGACAAAAAACAATCAAACCCCATCGATCATCCATCTCCTCGAAGGCTCGAACTTAATACTCTTTCTTTAAAAGAAAGGAAGCTCTAGAAAGCAAATGGGAATAAACATCTTCTAACTCAGCGAAGTGGAAAAAAGACTTAAAACTAATCAACTCCAAGTTTGGTATAATTACCCTTCCTGATGCAGAAAATGGTCAATGTGGCATAGGTTTTTTTAAATAGAAGTATTTTTATGTCAGAGCAGATTGACTGTGTATTGAAGAGGTCATAATTTGCTATTCTCATGGAAGGATCAAAAACCCTCTTCAAATAAAACAAAGGTCAAAAGTCGAATAAAACACTCAAGCTTGTAACCAGCATAATGGTGCTGGTATTTGCCCTTCGCGGAGACCACTTTTTTTTTTGATAAGGAGACCAGCTTTTTTCCAAGTATACGACAGTAAGCTGAAAAGTTTGCAAGGCCTTAACTTTGGTTCGCTTTGTTTTGTATTTTCATGGCCAAATGTGCTTAGCCTTCTCTCTTCTTTGAGTGAAGCTATCTAAAGGGATGGGTGGGTGTAGTACAGTTCATCTACATGCTCAAGTGCAAAAATGTTGAATTAATCGTGTTTATAATTTGCCACTTGTCATGCCCTATTTTATTTTACTTGATGATTGGCATCGTGAGAGAGACTTTATTTAGAATATACATGAGAGAGGATTTATGCACTTTCTTTAAATGTTTAATTTTTCGGATATCATTTTTGTTTTAAATTTGTGACGATTTTGTTGCATTCTTGTTCTGAAACCTTTGTTTTCTCTTATTTGTTCAGAAATCCTTGTTTAATTATCTAGGTATTGTTCTTGTTTTAGGTCCTGTTCGGGAATGACTTATTTTAAAATGATTTATAAGTTAAAATATAAGTTCACTTATAAGTTGTGACTTAAGTAAAAGCGTTTGACATCAAATTTGACTTAAAAGTAAGAAATTAAGTTAAAACAAGTTATGAAAGTGTTTGGCTGATAATGACTTATAAGTTAAAATAAATGTAAAGATTACTTAAAAGGACATTAATAAAAAGATACATTGATTCAACCTTGTTTGCCTGTCACCAGTAGCTGGCCTCTGACTTCAGCATGAATGTTGCAAATGCGATCTTCTGGTCATCGTTGACCCTCGCAACATCAAACACCTTCTCCATTTTCATAATCCAGGTGTGAGCTTATTCATGGATCCCCTAAACTCTGGCGGTCTCAACGCCTTGAATTCCTTAAACGAAGTAGCTTGTGGAGCTTGCGGCTGATTTGCAAGTGCTCCCGTTAACAGGTTAACCAACTGCTGAACATGATTAGTGTTGACATCATTGTTGTTGTTATTAGTCGATCCTTCCTGAGGTGGTTGACGGGTTAGGCGTCTTCTTGGCGGCATTTTCTATTTAAGATATATGCTCATTACTCAATTTTTTAAGTATTTAAGACTTGAACAATTTAAAATTAATAATTAACACATAACATCTTGAATAAACATTGATATTTTATTCATTAATAACTTTTTAAAACATATAGCGGTAGCATCACTGCTATTTACATTAACTTTCCTGAACTAATAAGGTTCCAGGATTACATTCCCATCATATCCCATTATTTATATCAACATTCGAGATTTACATCTACTAACTCTTATAACTATTCACATAACATATTATTCTTCCTATCAAGGCCTATTAAGACGTTGCACAGCCTTACTGCGCTCCATGATTTAGAATATTGTCCTACGATCTAACATGTACCATGACAATCCTTCGAACTGAATCGGATAGTAAATGACTCGGTCCTAGGCTCTATCCATCGCTGTATGAAAACATAGTCCATCTCACTCATCTTAGCCTTCTTTGCCTGCACTTCTTTTTCAGCTACATCTGCACGCTGGGAAGCCTCGTAAGCATTTTCAGCTCTGGCTCGCTTGGCGAACTCCTCTCTTAAATCACCCTTCAGCTTTTCATTCTCAGTCAATAGTTGCTTCTTTTGACTCTCTACCTGAACTAGCTCCCACTCCACATTCCCAAGGCGTCCATCAAGATCCTGAACTTCCTTATCTTTCTGATCTATAGTGGTCTGGCGTTCATTTGCCAGCTTCTCCAACTCTCTGACTCTATCCTGTAACTCTATATTGCGGTCGTATATCTCATCATACATCCCATCTGCAATAGAGCTCGGTAGGAACTCTTCTTCCTCTTTTTCCTTCTCAAGGTCCTCCTCCGGATTGAGTCTCATGCTCCTGACCCACAACAATGATCAATGGAGATGGCTCTCTCTGTACCAACTGCTCCCAGACTGTATGAATATCTCGGGGATCCTTTCTAGCTACTCGGGGCTCATTCTCCCTAGGCTGACTGGATCCTTCAACATCAAACATCTTGACAACAAGGTTTTAAGTTTTAGTTACTACTCGGTATTAATCGTGGCACATGGGTTGTTAACACATAAGCACATAAAGTCTTTTATTATTTTCAATGAATTTCTTAATTCATTTCTTAGAACTCGATAAGAGTGTCGCTACTACGTTCTCAATCTCCTATAAGGCTACTACTTAAGGTTTTTCCCCCACCTAAGATTCATTCTGATACTAACCTGTGACACCTCCAAATTTTGGTTCGCAAATTTCCCACAGATTTGGTGTTCACTCTCCAGAATAACACATCTAACTACCCATAAATACATAAATATCATAAATAAAGATAGAAATCTTCCCATAAGGGTTACAACATCTTAAACAATAAACAATTCCAGGTTATCTAACCTTAATACATCAAATGTGAAAACTTAACATAATCAACGTAAGTCTTATACATAAACATCATTTAATAAATAAACAAGTCTTCATCACTTATTTGCCTTGCCTTTGCCCTTACTGGTAGATGACTCGTCAACTCTTTCAACCTTAACTGCAATGTTATTATGCAAGAGTGAGCAACAATTACTCACAAGTTTAACAATAATAATAACAATAACATGCGAGTAAACAATGGATACTGAACAAAAGAAAGTTCGCCTTTTGAATCAAGATTTGAACAGGAATTAAAAGTACATCTGAGGGTCATAAGACCATGAACTATGTCCTAGGTTATTAATGATCTCTACTCAAACCTTTATCAGTCATAAGACTGTATGGACCTTTCTTTTTGTACTCAGGGGATCAACCTTTATACAATATATTGTGCACAAACATTTTAGCGCTTTCGCGTAATATAATTCCCTATATTAGGGGGGTTCATCTCAGCTTTGACATTAGAGTCCGTACCAAAGGAAGTTTGGTTTGGATTAACTTTAGAGTTCAACATTCATCAACTAAGGATTAGTTGAATCAACAAAAGATCTCTAGTCTTATAACAACAATGATGTAGTCTTTGCAAGATGTGATTTCAATAACATTGGAAAACAAATATAAATTTCATACATTCTAGTACTACTTTCGTAAGAATAGAAAGCTTTAATTTGACATAAGCATTGGAATACAATTATAAACCTTGCTTGAACAACAATAAGCTAAGGTTATATTCTTGCTCAATAAAGAATTAGAATTAAAAACTTGCTCAATGAAAGTTTAGAGTTAGGGAACTTGCGTAATAATAAACAAGTTAGGGTAAGGAAACTTGCCTCGTGCATAAGTTAAACGATTACTATTCACGTTCACACATATCATATGTATTCACAACATTCATTAGTTACACTAATATTAACCTTATTGGTTTAGTTCTCACTTTTAGTACAACTTGTTAACTTAGTTTATGTTATGTTTATTACCATCAATCACATATTACAAGACTGAAGTCTCAAATCTTTAGTTTAAACAACATTACATCCTCTCATGAACATCACGTTTTAGCCCTTATACAATTTATCAAATCATCATGCAATTTCACCACATGTACGTTAACAATCTAATATAACATCTTATTATATGTCCAACACATTACCATGCTCATTAGACTAGGTTAGACTAACGGACTGAACACAAAGAAAACCAAAACAGCTCAACTCTGGACACTACCCGCCAGGGAGGCATTTTGCACTGAAGAATGCCGCTGGGGCGGCACAATTTGAACTGGGAACACAGAATCGAATTCTACAACTCGCAACTGCACTGTTCTTCTACCCAAAACTCACGAATTTCACATACAACTAATAAATTTAACAAACCCAAAAGACATAGAATTCACATAATCGTCACTAAACATGCATACACTGATTTTAAACAACAAAACAATAATATTCATCAGATTTAACTCTTTAAATTCATGTTCTTGCTAAAAACCCCATTTTTAGACATTCTTAGTGAATCATCTCACCACATATTTGTTTCTTGATTAAATCAGTTCGTATAACATGCATTGTTTTCGTATTTAAACATATTAATACAATCAATCATCAATTTACAGATTACAACATGGATTGAACACTAATTTTGGCTTTAAAAGTTGTCTTTTTGTATATTTTATAACAAAACTCAAATATCTTTTGTAAAACATGATTTCATGAATCAATTCATACCAAAAATCGTTTATAGCCCTTATATAACATATTATATTCATCTAACAACATAAACAACCATTATTCTAACAAATCATCAACCAAAACTCTAATTTTGACTTCAAAATCATATATATGTCACTGTAAACTCAAAACATCCTTTTTAATCAAAATTTCATGGATTAGTTCACCCAAAAATTGTTTATAAACATCACATATTTGATTATACATGCATATTAACAATTATAAACAACTTTTCAACAATTTACTCATGAAAACTCAATTACAAAGAACTAAAATATATTTTCATGAAAAACTCAAGAACATAATAAACAGAGATTGTAACTTGAATTCTCACCATTTGATTCTTATTTAGATGATAGGAAACCCTCATTTGATTCTCCAAATCTTCTTCCTCAATCTCAATTCTCTCAAAACACTCTTTTTTTTCTCTTTGTGTTCTCTAACTTGTGTTTTCAAAAAACTGATAATAAGCCAATATAATTATACGTATAAACTTAATTGGTGCAACAGGTAGCGGTTAAGTGCTTCATGGCCTTAACTGTTCCCATGTTCTTAAAGGCCATGTTTGGTTTGTGATGAGTTAAAATTATGTACTGCAAGTGCACAACGTCTATTATAAATTTGGCAAGTGCAGGTCGAACCACAGAGACTAGATCAATTCTTTAATATATCCTTATTTAATATTTTAGGCAAATTAGAAACAAGAATGGTGGAGAAGATTTATTAACTAAATTATGCAAACTATTAATTAATAACGAAAACAATTAATGAGAAAAGATACCTAAGAATCAGAATCCACCAAATATTAAACATAATAAATAATTTCTTATTTCCTAAATTAATTCCCAAATTATTTTCTCTTCCCTTTAAAAATAATGATTCATATAATTAATATGGGCAAACATAAGTTATGAAAAATTCACAGATTAGCTATAAACTTATCAAAACCTTGCAATCAATATAAGAATCATATGCAATTATGCGAAAGAAAATATGAAGGCGAAAATAATTAGGCATTAATTTTGGAACGGAAAGGAATTATTATTATGAAATACTTAGTTTCATCATAATCCTAGGTATTAGAAATTTAGTTAGCCATGAAATTAAAAACAAAAATAAATAATATTAGTACTTCTATTTGCATGAAATAAGAACAATAATTAAAAGAGAATTTCTATTATATCAATAAAAGAAAGATACAAATACTCTTTGACAGTAGTTCCACATATGATTGGAATAAGAGATGAGACAAAAGCTCTAAATATCTTGCTCCTTTTTACACCAACGAAAAACTAAGGAAAAGAAAATAACAAATAAGTTACATTTGGTCAAACTAACTTATTGTTAAACTAATAGACATTACATTTGATCAAAATAAGTTAGAAATTGTTACTTATTATTTTTGACTTATAAGTCAAAAAATAAGTAACAATTTAAGCTGCACACGAACACCCCAACAGTAAAAAGTAGCTCATAAGTTGGTTTGACCAACTTATAAGCTACTCCAGAACAGGCCCTAAATCTACGATGATGTTGGTGTATTCTTGTCATGAACCCTTCTTTTTGCATATTCATCTAGACTGGTTTATTATTATTACAAGTGTTATAACATTAATTGTTATTACGATCAGTCGGTGCCAGTAGATTGTGAAGTTTTCCGAGGTAGATCAACAATTACTATTGAGCACTTGACTGGTGAAGTCAAACCAGTGGAAAGGAAAGTTGGGGATAGCATTCCTGGTGGTGCAAGAAATTTGGATGGTATGCTGATATTGAAGGTATACAGTTCGACTTACTTCAACTATCTTCTTTATTCTGATTATATTTTTGTAAAACCAAAAGCTTTTATGTAATTTCCTTGCTAACCACAGCTCTCTCTCTCTCCCCTGTGTCCCCTCCCACGCTGTGTGTAAATATATTTTGCTTGCTTTTCAAACCTTTTGTTAATGCCAATTGAATTGGCTTCAATGTTTATTTTAGTAGTTGTTTTAACCAGTTCAACCTAATTTTTAAAATTAGGCAAAGAAGACATTGAAAGAGTCCATGTTGAGCAGGATTATGCAATTGACAGAGGAAGCTCAACTAAGAAAACCACAGCTTCAAAGATGGTTAGATAAATTTGGTGAACGTTACAGCAAAGCAGTTATTTTCCTATCGGTGGCTATTGCTTTCGTCGGGCCATTTCTTTTCAAGTGGCCATTTATCGGCACATCAGGTAATCTGGAGGGTTATAAAAATTCTGACAATCCAGCCACTCAAGCACCCACTTTGGAAAATATATAAATTTAAAAAATTAATAATTAAGGGAAAGCGCACCAACCCCTCCCAAACTCCTCTCTCCACCCAACCATGGGGAAGGATCAGGTCTTTACCTCTCAAAACAATCAAAGCACACATATCCTTAGCAACGTTTTATCCTTGCACCTTTTATTTCAGAGTAGCTGGAGTACCATCAAGCTATGGCTAGTGGGGCCTCCCACAATTATCTTTATTGTTTGAGTTTTCCTGCCGCCTCATGCTCAGCTTCCGTTGACTTTTGAGTATGATGATGCTACATTTAATAATTTAGTATGTTGACCCATCATTAAGCATGTAAAGCACCAGAGGCGCTCATTGATATTTGACTGGATTTGTTGGAGCCACTGCAGTGCAGTAACTTTCTTTAGATCAATATGTTTTAAACCTCTGTTTCGACTCACACCTCTCTGTTTCCCCTCCCGCTTTAATCAATAACTTCAGTGATTACTTTGATACATTCTGTATTTATAGTGGGGGGAAAATCCTTGGACTTAATCATCTTCTATCTTATGTGATGTTCAATTTACCTTCTGGTCTTTTAATAATGGCTTAGTCCTGTAGTTTGCAGAGGATCATTGTACCGAGCTTTGGGGCTAATGGTAGCAGCATCACCTTGTGCATTGGCTGTAGCTCCGTTGGCTTATGCTACTGCAATTAGTGCTTGTGCAAAAAAGGTATTTCCCAATTTCTTCCATGAGGAATTAATTACATGAACCTTATTTTTAGAACATATATGACATAAAATTCTGTTGTTGAAACTGATCAAATTGTGTCTAGGTTTTAGCAACTTCCCACTTTTCAGGTGTAGAAACTCTTATTATTGTCTAATATTCTGTCATTTAGATATTATTTCTTATAAAAGGTTCTTGCACTTCAAAATTCTTAATCCGAGCATGACTTGAAATATTCCTGAAGTCCTCAAATTCATCAAGGTTTTCTCAAAGAAGTAAAAGTTCCTGTTTTTGTTTTATAACCTGTTCACATTCCCATGCAAATTAAGTAAAGTTTGGACGTAAATTAAAAGTTGACTTTTTAACCTGAAGTACTGGAAAGGCTATTCCATTATATAAGGCAAAGAGGGTATTATTCCTTTCTTTTTTTCCTTTTTTTCTTAAAAAAAAATCTCATGTATTGAAGTATAAAATATTCTTTATTCACACACCTGATTATGTAAAGTCCATGTTTCAAATATACTAGTATATACCTTAAATGTGATAGTGTCATGCGAAGTAGATTCCTTAATAGGACATTCTACCCTTGCAAGTTCATTGACCTAGATTAAGCATTATATTCTCGGGAAAGAAGCTGAATCATTAGGTCTGATTGAGTTTTGAATTAGAGTTTCATATCATCAAACTTCTACTATGTTGTATTCCCTCTGTTGACATAAACTGTTTTTATAGGGTTTATTACTAAAAGGAGGGCATGTACTAGATGCTCTAGCTTCTTGCCAGACTGTTGCATTTGATAAAACTGGTACTTTGACAACCGGGGAATTCACCTGTAAAGCTATTGAACCAGTACATGGCCATGTTAGAGGTAATCAAAAGAAATTTGCTTGCTGCATCCCCAGCTGTGAAAAAGAAGCTCTTGCCGTGGCCGCTGCCATGGAGAAGGGTACTACTCACCCTATTGGAAGGTAGTATTGCTGAAACAGAAACCGGCTGCTATAATGAATCTACTTGTCCTTTTTGAGTTCTGCCATGTCATAATTTTTGGGGTCATAGTCCTATTACTGTTGAGAAGCTAGAATGTTTATTTTAGTTTTTGGGACCTTTTCTGTCACAATTGCTTATTTTGATCCAATGAAGAAAGTCCTTGCTATTTGATTTACTTTCCAGTTTCCATCATCTTTTATTAAGATACTCCCTCCTATTCTAAATAAATGACGTTTTAGGGAGTTTAATTTTATTCTATATAAGTGTCGTTTTGGAATTTCTATGCAATATTGCACTATTTTTTCCTAATTTACCCCTCTATTTAATATGTTTAGTAAATGCAATTCCATGAACCATTTTACTATAGATACAGCCAAAGTTCCAATAACCCATTAATTGCCTTCATCTTTGTGGAGAGAGAAATAATTAATTAGGGATACAAAAGACATTTTGTGTTATTTCTTAATAAGTGTGCTTAACTCTAAAACGTCATTTAATCTGGATAGGAGGGAGTAGTATTTTTGTCCTCCATCTCAAGCCAGACTACATATAAATTATGGATCAAGATTTTAAAAGTTGTGATCAAGAAAAGGAGGTATAGAAAGAAGGTTTAATTTCTAGTTAGGGTTTTAAAGTTTAATATGGCATGCATATAAATTATAAATTCGGACCATTAGGTTTCCAAATTTTGTACATTTCCCTTAACAAAATAAATAAAGACAAAAATAATCTTTTCTGTTAAAAGTAAACAGCAAGTTTCAGACAAACTGGCCAAACTAGTGACAGACCCATACTACTGATCTTCATATCACAAAGCACATTGGATTCTCATACAGTTGCTTGTGCTAATTTGGTATTTATCTTCTTTTTCTTTTCATGCTTTCAAATTTTAGTTTTTCTCTATTCACCAGTTTCTTTGTTTGGCGCAGAGCTGTTGTAAATCACAGTGCTGGCCAAGACCTTCCTTGCGTTTCAGTTGAAAGTTTTGAAAACTTACCTGGTAGAGGTCTTTCTGCAACATTATCAAGAATTGAGGTAATTTTCCATGATGCAACACATTTAGAATATCCCAGTTTGGACCAAATTACAGTTTATTTCTGTCACAATTTTATCTCAAAACACTACGCGTGTTTCAGTTTTATTGGGGGGGGGGTAGATGATTTCGCATTTCCTTTTCTTGTCAGAAAAATGTTCTCGTGTTTTCTTTCATATTAGAAAGAATCTTTTCACCTTACACTGCTCTTTTCGTTCATAAACTTTTTGAAATTTTCTGATAGCAAAATAGTGATGCAGACAATCTGTATCAGCTTAATTGCTTTCCTAATTCTCTGACTAAGATCAATAAATGTATCTATATATTCATATATCATAACAAGAATTTGATTATTCGCAGCGCATAAAGGTTTTATGGAGCCATGCTTTTACTATTTTATGTGCTGGCAATCTATTGTAATCTGAACACCGCATTCTGGTTTTAGTTATGGACAGCTTTTTTATTATTCCAAAAAGGGGGAGAACAAGAAAAGCAGATCAACCATTCCCTGGCTGCGCTTTTTGGGTTCTTAAGAAACAGATTTCTATTCATACATAATTGTATCCATTAGTTGTGTCCTCTTTATGCATTTGCAAATATACTTGTTTGTAGCTTATCTAATAAGTTTATACAAGGCTCTAATTCACAATTGCATAATGAGTTACACTATTATTGAAACCGTAAGGGTCAATTGATATTTTGATCAATACTAAGAGTCAATTTTCATTTTGGTTACTGAATTTTTTTTGTTAAAAATATTTCAAACAAGTCTTTAGTTAATATTCCGTCCAAAAAATAAACTGCAGTAACTGCATGAGCATATCACATGAGCAGAAATAGTTGATGTGTGAATTAATAAATGGTGATATGGCCCATTTGGCCATGTGTAATATCTTGTGCAGTGCACATGATTTTTCATTGAATATAATTTAATTGCACAAATCAAAAAAGGGGGAAAAAATAGGGCTCCAAGTTGCTTCTTCTTCGTTTGATTCTTCTATGCACTTCTTCTTCACCGCCATTAGTGCCCTTGCTCGACTATAATTCCACATGTGATGTGAAATTGTCACCTCATGGTCATAGGCCAGTGCTGCCCCATTTTCTTGGTTGGAGCATCAAATTCAGGATTCGGATTCAATAGCACAAAGACCAAATCTTTCTCACTAGAAAACTTTAGTTGAATCAAATTCAGAGGATCAAAACTGCGGATTAGAACAAAACATCCCATTATGGAAAGCGCCACATATCTGCATGATAATCAACACTTTTGACTTAGATTCCAGGATGGCCAGGACGATGTCCGATATCATTAGTCTTCTACCTAATTCATTGATAAAACGGACTGCGGCAGCGCCACTGGCGGTGCTAGAATCGAGGCCATTACAGGGGGGACAAACCCTTTTGGAGGGAGAGAGATAAGTGACGAAATCGCCGAGACCATCAACGGTGCAACTGATGAATTCAAAGCCAGGACCACGTGTTAAAGTCGTTTGAAGACTCATTAAATTTTCTTCTACATCCACGTGTAAGGGCCCCACTTTCCCCATTTTAAGCACTCCACATGACATTTGTTAACCGTTAGTCTATTCAGCTCTTACAGTCTATTTTTCGGACGCAATATTAACTAATGACTCGTTTGAAACATTTTTTGAAGTATAGTAATGTTAATGTAACAAGAGAAGGTTCAGTAACCAAAACGGAAATCCACTCTTAGTACAATGACCAAAATATCAATTAATCCATTTGTAAATATACTTGTTTCTAGCTTATCAAAGTTTATACATGGCTCTAAGCTTAATGAGTTACACTATTACTGAAAGCGCATTTAAGGATATAGTGATGTAGAGGGGATCTTAAGAGGCATATATTATGTTTACTATTTTTTCTAATGTATTTAATGTTTTCCCTCTCATAACAAGGAAGTAAGTCTACATTGATCTTTTATTATGGTGTAGCCAGCACTTGAAGGTGGTGAATTATTGAAAGCTTCACTTGGGTCTGTAGAGTATGTTGCTTCATTATTTAAGTCGGACGATGAATCAAGAAAGATCAAGGAGGCTGTGACCACTTCTGCTTACGGAACTGATCTTGTCTGTGCTGTTCTCTCCATTAATAACAGGAAGGTGAGATAAGTCTTCATAAGAATGAAAATATGGGTAATTGTGATAATTTTATCTGAAAAAAATTGGTGGTTGTGATTAGAATTTGTGCATAAAATATCTAAACAGGACAGTCACACCTCGCATTTTTCTTAAATTAGTTATCAATCCTATCCCAGAAAAGGGGCACAATGGTATGCATATGCTACTCCATCATAAATACACACATTAAGGTTTGCCTAGGAGTGTCTAGGGACACACTTAAGGTATGCATATGCTTCTTTTGTAGTCATTTTAGCTTTTTACATATTTATGTTGTATGTGTTGGTATTTTATTTTCTTGTATTTTATCCTTTTATTATATTCTATATATTTTTAAATTCTACTGTACTCTTTCTTATTTTTATTCGTTTTATTTTTCTTCTTGTCTTTCTACTTTTAGTCTTTTGGGATTTATTTTCAGCCTACTCCAACTACTTTGGGGTAAAATGCTTTAAGCTGTGAGAATTGAGATACAAAATTGGAGAATTGAATTTTCATTTTTCACTGGCAAAAGGAACATCAACTTCTCACACGAAACAATTAATAATTCCTATATGCCTTAGTAGGTTGATAACAACCAGAATTCTGGATATTCTTTTCAGGTGTTGGTTTATTTAAACATCCATTCTCCAAAATCATACAATATCCTATAGTATAAGTAGGAAACTGACACTTCCATGTGGCTCTTCTCAAATGAATACTGAATGGGCCCCACATTTATGTGAGATAAATACTTGTGGAAATATAATTATTTACATGTGCAAATAACAGTTTCCTATTAAGTTAACCTCTTTAAAAGTAAGTCAACATTTTGACACCAAATTATTCTTATTTTCGAGCCATACTAAAATTTATTTTTGCAACTAACATTTGTAGGTAACACTGTTTCACTTTGAGGATAAGCCTCGTCACGGGGCTATGGATGTAATTACGGAGCTAAAAGATCGAGCAAAACTCCATGTGATGATGTTAACTGGTGACCATGAGTCAAGTGCCTGGAGAGTTGCAAATGCTGTAGGCATCAATGAAGTTCATTGCAGCCTAAAGCCTGAGGATAAGCTGAATCATGTGACTAGTATCTCAAGAGATACAGGTATGGTTTCAACTCATCATCTTCATGTTCCAGTGCAAATAAAGGTTAAAGTTCATTATAAATTTTCCAAGTTTACCTATTGTAGAATTTTCTCTTGATGTTAGAAGTGGTGCTTGCTAGTGATGTGTAGAAATGTTTTTCTCTTGAATATTTTCAATTCGCCAACTGCAGTTATTTGTATACGGACATTTTAAACCAACATGAGATGAAATTAATACTTTCCTTTGTCATCACTCATCACCATAGCGGGGTGACAACTTCGCTTCAACTGAACTCGTTGAATTTGCATCTATCCCCAATCCTGATACACGTGGTTACAAAGTCATTTGTCTCGTATCCATTCTAGAACTGGCATGCTGACTTTACCAGCTTTACAATTATATTTATTTTATCAAGCCTTTTGCTTGCCATTCTTATAGTATTTTTTTTCTCAGTTGGTGGGACTATTAATCAATTCTAGTTTAAATATTGTATGTGTAAATAATTAGCAAAATATCCAGCCTTAATTATGAACTTCCAAGACTTGAATTTCTTATTTTCCACTCCCCATCCTTGAGGTCGTCTTCTCATTTATCTATATTCTTTAAATTTATTTTTTTATTATCTGGAGGCATTCCTAAATGTTGCTATTGTTTTCCTAATATATTTTTTTGGGGTGTGTGTGTAAGAAGTCATCTTTGGGTAACTAAAGTGAACATGTTTTCACACTTTGTTGCAGGGGAAGGCCTTGTAATGGTAGGTGATGGTATCAATGATGCCCCAGCACTTGTTGCTGCCACTGTGGGTGTTGTGCTAGCTCAACGTGCGAGCGCAACTGCTATAGCTGTTGCAGATGTGCTCTTACTGCAAGACAATATTTCTTCTGTTCCATTCTGTATTGCCAAGTCCCGTCAGACAACTTCCCTGGTATGCTTTTTCATCATTGTATGGGTGGTTTTCCACCATGTTATCTCATCATTATACGAGTTTTTTTTTATTTCAACAAGTGTTATCAATATGGCATGCTATGTCTTGCAGGTAAAACAAAATGTAGCACTTGCGTTGCTTAGCATTGGTATAGCCTCTTTTTCATCAGTTCTGGGGTTTCTCCCACTATGGCTAACGGTAAGACGAACTACCTTAACTAGTTGCTACCTCATTGACCTTTTTACTCTGTCTACTAGTGCATTTTAGGAGAGATTTTGTCTGCGTCATGATAATATGGATCTGTATATAAAAAATTAACAACAAAGTTCACATATTATCCTGAATCCTTTTCCTTTCCCTTTTCTTCTCCATAGTTAGTTAGTTAGTCAAGGTATACCGGCATAAAAAGAGTTGTGGACAAACTGAACAAGCTGCTTCTAATTGGTATGTTTACGACGAGACAGGTTGGTTTAGTTTTAAGAGGAGTCTGTCTTCCCTAAATCAAGAGTTTCTATTACAACTTTTGACTGCCAACAGTTTAGATTTGCACCGATGGTAGAAAATTTGAAGTACACCATTTAGTGAGCTCTTCATAAAAACTTGAGCAACATAGGTGTTGTTATGGCATATTATATTATTAGAGGTGGAAGACGTAATAGTTGTGCAACTCTGCTTTTTTTATCTATTATTTAATTGTTGTTGCTTACTTGCTTTGAATAAATGTTATAATAGGTGCTGTTACACGAAGGTGGTACTCTTCTAGTTTGTCTAAATTCTATCCGCGCTTTGAATGATCCCACATGGTCATGGAGAGAAGATATCATGAACATAATCCATAAATTGAAGACTGTAATTATGTTCCTAAGGAGTCGCGGAAGAATACAGAAGAGCCCCATCCAAGCTGTACCCTAAATTATTCTCCTAAATTTTGGTTTTTTCAAATTTACATCAAGTTTCGGACAATAATAATCCATTGTTAGGATTGGATCGTCTTGTACTTGGCAATGGTCTTTGATTTAGGACACAACTTCCCATCCTAAAACTATTAGTAGTAGAAATTAGAACGCACAAACAAAATTAAACGTTAAACACAGAAGAGTCAGTTAGTACGTAAAAAAATTAAGCCTCAAACTGAATATTTAAACATTTTTCCTATCTCAGTTGTCTTTAAATTTTTTCAACTTGGCTCTCTTCCTGCCTTCGCCTGAGATGATGGTGTGATGTGATGGATAACAAAAAGTTTTAACATTTTTTCCCTCTCATATTCTCTCCTCTCTCTCTCTCTGTACATTACCACTACCTTTACTACTCGATCTTACTGATTCCAATGCGCGCTTCGCCACACCATTTCTTAATCCTTCAACAGAAGAATTATTGGCCCTGCTTCATGCACATCCCCATTCCCATTCCAAACCCAATCGCAGTTTGATGTTTTTGATCAAGCCCCGCCATGTAATGTCTCACCTCCTTTCTTATCATCTCTTGCATCACTCCTAAAAACTCCGCATTAAATGGCATAAAAGCCTTCTCCTGATTCCTCGGCGGCATGGTCATCAGCGTAGAACCTGGATTCACTGCAATCGACTGCAGAGGAACCGGCGGTGGATTAGTTGTGTGAGTTGACTCGGAAACGCGATTAGAGAACTCAATCGATTCGATTCCAGGAAGAGACAGTGATAAAGAAGTTGGAGGATCGTTGTTGCTAGGCGACGTCGTTTCCAGCTGTAGGGCAAAAACGCCACCCGTCCTGGCCACAGGTCGGTACAAATGAGACGACGACGTAACGTGAAGACTCGAATCACTAACATCGGATCCGGACGGACTACCGGGGCTCAAGTAAAGCCCCGAAACCTGCACGGCGGACCCGGCACTAACCTATCTCTTTAACGGATGCGGATTCGGTGAGTCGTCGGCTTCATCAGAACTCATGGAAGAACACTTCCTTTTGAGGGTGGAGTTCCAGTGGTTCTTAATGGCGTTGTCTGTCCGACCCGAGAGGAGTCGGGCAATAGTGGCCCATTTATTGCCGAAACGAGCGTGGGCTCTGAGGATGGTATCGTCTTCTTCAGGCGTAAAGGGCCGGTGCTCAACCTGGGGAGAGAGCTGGTTACACCATCGTAACCGACAGGATTTTCCTGATCTACCCGGTATTGATTTGCTGATGATAGACCAATTTCTTGGGCCGTGTTTCTGGACTAGTTGCTGTAGCATTTCGTCCTCTTCAGGACTCCATGGACCTTTGATCCGATCCATGTTGTTGTTGTCTATCTTTGGATTAGACATAAAAATTTAAGATATTATTTTGGTTGAAGAGAGATACAGTAGAGGTTAGAACATATACATACATAAATAATACAAAGAGATGAGAAGGAAAAGATGGGTATATTATACATAAAGGTAGAAGGGATAGGGATAGTGATAACCGGTTGAGGCGGTAAATAGAAAGGAGTTGTAGACGTTATGGGCACCGCTTGCTTCTTCCAGGCAAGCGGTTGCATTTGGTAGACATGGGAAACAGCTGGAAAACAGACACGCGTCGCATCAGAGACCTGCACTGATTAACACATACTACTCAATTACTCCCTCTCAGTATCTTTATGCCAGCGTCTGCTTGCTTCACCATCCAATCCTATTATCTTACGCTTGCATGAGGGTTGGTGAAATTAAAACAATATATGTAGTTTTAATTTCCCCGTCCCCGTCCCCGTCCCCGTCGTCGTCGTGCTTAAGTAGTCAGTACGTAGAGAGTATAAAATTAGAAAATTATCTGAGAGTAACATGCGCAATTCTTTTCCTCAAATTATTTTACTACGTACTATTAGTGTATCAGTTGTATTTTCAACTTTGACACTATCTTTCTGAGTTTTGGGAGAAAAAAATGGAAAATTTAAATTAAAACAGAAAAAAAAAATACAAAATTAAATAAATTTCTTTATTTTATTTTTGAGTTTTTAATAGAAAACAAATTTTAAAAAAAAATTCTTGCGCTTTTTAGTTCTAATGAAAAGAAAAGAAAATTATTGCTTTTATAAATTTATTCTTCTATTAATTATTACCATGAATAAAATATATAAGATAAATTTAATCAAACAAAAAATCTCATAATCAAATACAAATATCCAAATAAATATTAAAAAATAACTTACTCAAAAGTCATCAAACATAATTTATATTATTAAAACTAACAAAGAGTATTCATCAAATTCTTCAAGAAATTCAATATCTTCTCTAACGGTAACCTAAACACTCTTCGTGCTTAGTCTTGATTTTCTAGTAGCCATAAATACACCTCATCTATTTATGATTATTATTCCTTTTCTTTCACAATTTCTTTTAACATAATTTGTAAAATATTAAATTATTACGATACTTAACAATTTAAAATAAAATTAGTAATATTAATACTTTTTATCAATGTTATAAAATCGATAAGTATCTAATACTACAACGAAAGGGGTTACTCTCATATATTCTTAATAAGATTAGAAGACTAATTAATTAAAAAAGTTTAATTAATTATTTTTAATAAGATTATGAAGTCTAATTAATTAAAATAAAGCTCTATTTCTAAATAGTTGAGGAAGGTTACCTATATCTATAAATAAAAAAAGTCTTATTATGGATTAAGGTTAAACATTTTATTCCAAGAGTTGAGAGAGTACACATAATTCATAGGGTTCTTAACACTAATATACAACAATTAGAAAGTATTTATAAAAATAATACATACACAAAATAATTACAAAAATAACGCAATTCATATTAATAAGGAAACCTAAAATTAAGGAGAAATATCTGCCATAACTAATCATTCAAATTCAAATATCTGGGATCTAACCACAAAAACAAATTCAAATATTCAAATTTAAATTTCATAGGAAAGATTGCACAAATTTTGTACTTTATAGGAGGTGACGGAAGCAATTTTCAGAAGAGGTGAAAGCTTTGGAGAAAGTAGTAATGGTGGCTTCGGAGGCGGCTGTGATGGCTATGGAGGAGGTAACAATGGCGGTGGCGGCGGAGATGGCGGTGGTGGCTCAAGTGGTGGTTACAGTTAGAGACGGTGGAGGTGGAGGTTGGGGCGGTAGTGGCGGGAGCAACCATTTTTTTGGTAGTAAAAGGAAATTCTCAAGATACTGCAGATGAGAAGATCATTAGTAATGTCATGGTAACCAAACTTTTATAACAAGGTAACCAAATTTTTATACTAAGGTAACCAAACCTTGGTAATTACTAAGGTAACCAAACTTTTATACTGAGATAACCAAACTTTTATACTAAGGTAACTAAACTTTTATACTGAGGTAACTAAACATTTATACCAAGGTTACCTTGGTATGAAGGTTTGATTACCTTGGTGTGAAGGTTTAGTTACCAACTGCACTATGAAAAAACTGATGGTGTGGAGGTGGATTGGTTACCTTAGTATAACAATTTGGTTACCTTGGTAAAAAAGTTTGGTTACCTTAGTATAAAAGTTTGGTTACCTTAGTATAAAAGTTTGGTTACCAAACTTTTATACTAAGGTAACCAAACTTTTATACTAAGTTAACCAAACTTTTATACTAAGGTAAACACCAATCAACAAAAAAAGTGATTATAAATTCATAATCAAACGCACATTTTGCATAAAATTAAGATCATAAACCAAACTTTCAGAGGAGGTGGAAGCTTTGGAGGAGGTGACAGCTTCGGAGGAGGTGGTAATGGTGGCTTCGGAAGCAACAGTGATGGCTATGGAAGAGGTAACAATGGCAGTGGTGGCGGTGGCGGCGGAGATGGCGAAGGTGGCTCAAGTGGTGGTTACAGAGTCAGCAGAATAGAAGAAAATGAGAGAGAAAATGACAAAATGGCGCCTTCATCTTCTCTCTTCACTGTCGTCTTCATCTTCTCTCTTCACTCTTCAACTTTTGTATTTAAATATGAAAATGGAAGAATAGAATTGTAGTAGCGTACAAAAAATAGAAGTAGGAGGAGATGAGAGAGAAAATGGCAGAAAAGAAAAAAATGAGAGAGAAAATGGCACCTACCAAAACTAATCCTCTAAATTAAGGAATCTTAATTACACTAATATTACCATGTCAGCCATTACATATTAATCCCTTAATTTAAGGACCTTTAATTATGTTAAGATTGAAAATAAAAATAAAAAAGTGTAATACTTTTGTAATTATTTTTTATGTGTATGATTTTTGTAATTATTTCTAAAAATGTACTACTATTTGTAATTTATTCTAATTCATAATATAGAGATAGAATCTAGGATTTTGTCAAACACTCATCTTTTTGAATACTCGATCCTCCTTGGTGGATGGCTAACGTTGATCAAAGAAATGAATCAAACTCGGTGTATTCAAATTGAACGTAAAAAAAAAATTGGAAATGAACTCGTACATGAGAAGCTAATTTCTACAAGGGTATGAATATGGTCTCTTTTTTCTTTCTATTGATTGATAATTATGCACAAAGTATGTACGATCATAGTGATGATTTGTATAAAAAAAAAATTAAATTCCATTTTATTTAAGATGTTCTTATTTATTTAATTTTATTGTATTTAAATTTGACTAGAGAAGTCAATGTTGTTTAAAGAAAAATCATGTATATATTGTGTGATAATTTTTTACGAATTATAAGTATGAAACATATCAATATATAAGATATTTATTTACGTATGTGAGAACTAAAATATCAACATAAATATTTGAGATACTTATTTACGTAAGCAACGACTAAAAAATTGATATAAATTTTCTTTATTTATTCAACTCTTTTTATTTTATAAAAATATTCTTATTTCAGTTTAATCAAAGGATTTGATCGATTACTAACGTTTGTTGCGTTTAAAATAAGTTGTTATTAGATGAATAAAATTTTCAAATGCGTTTGAATTTATAAACTCTAAACGCATCTAAGTAACTAAATATACACTAATTAATTTATAAAAAAATTTAAAAATTTTAAATTGCAATATAAGTTTATCTAAAATTTCATAACAGTATTTTTGAATTAGTTATACTTCTTAAATAATTTTTAATACTAACTATTATATTTATTAAAATTAAACAACAAAAATCAAAGAAGAAAAAAAAATAGTATTGAAACAAACAACCTGCTCAGTTTTAACGTTAAACAACTTCCTCCTCCTCCTCTTATTTATACAAAATCCTCCCATTTTCAAATTTTTTAAAACTCCATCTTCTTCATTGTTTTATCAACCATCGAATCAAAGCTCTCAATTGTAATAGATAAAAATAAATTGGGGATATGAATTATAATTTAAAAAATTAAGGATAATATAAAGATTATCCTTAATTAAATTAATCAGTATGATATTAACAACCGAAGAAGAAGAATATTAGATTATGACAAGTAAGAACAAAAGAGAAATGAATTGAAAATTAGATACGTATCCGATTCTGTCACTTGTACGGCGTACCACCCACACCTACTGCTGCCGCAACCCAGCTTTTGTCTTGATTCCAAAAGACTTATTGAATTATATATAGTCCATAGTCCCACATAAATAAATTTTGTTTTCAGATTAATTTTAGGATTAAAATATCAAATTAATATAAATAAATTAAAACAGTTCATTTTTGCCATAATTGCAAACAAATACTCCCTCTGTCCCAAATTAACTGCTCAATTTTGACCTTTTTAAGTCAAATTGACTTTTTTTAGAATTAATAATTAAGCATATATAAATATATTTCTAATATTATAAAAATTGGGATTAGTAATAAATTGTATATACTTTCTTTTGGTTATAATCTCTTTACCTATATTTTAACAAAAATAGTAAAAAGATAATTTTTAAAAATGGTCAATTTGATTTTAAAAAATCAAAACTGAGCAATTAATTTGGGACGGAGGGAGTATAATATAATTTTGCTTTGAGTTCGCAAGTCCTTGGTCATATTTTTACATAAAATTTCTGATGTGTGATTTGAGAGCATGAGCATACTATTTTTGTACGTTGTATATACATACAATATTTTTCAAACTTTTGACTCTACACCTTCATGTATGTCGGTGGTGGTAACTTAAATTATTGGAGAGATATAAGAAAGAGGGTACCACAAACCGTATATATGAGTACTTGTATTTTCTTAACTTTGTCTTTTCTAAATGCTTCAGATTCATGATTCACATATTTATATTTCTTTTTTATTTCTTTTTTAATGCTCTTATTAACGTCAATATTCATTGACGTGTCTCAATCACTAATAACGCAAAACTTGACTGCTTGAGACAATATAGACTTAATATTTTAGTGTTGTAAAATAAAATTGTGTGTACTAGAGTATAGCCTTATATTTATGATCACACATTCTTCTTCTATAGAAATAGGATTACTCATTAGATATGATTTCTTAATGAGATTAAACTTAATCTCCTTAAAGAAAAGAAGTTGGATTAACTTTCTCTTAGGAGTTGAAAATTAAATATAACTAAAAATCTTTGATTTTATAAAATACTCAATTGTCAAATCAAATTCCTACGCATGGTAAATACCTCCACGTGGACTTAGAACGGTTAGAGCGATGTCAATTGATATAATATTATATTTGGTGATTTTAATTCGACACTAGAACAGTGCCCTTCCTTTTAGGGTCAATAAGTACAGATTGAATAAAATTTTCTCATTAAGTATGTTTTTGGGATTAAACTTGTAACACCCCAGTCCCATATCGAAAGATAGGGAGAAAATTTGTCTGCATATAAGGAATTAAGTAACTATCAATAGTACCTTCAAGTCATGACCTTTTGAGAGCCTGTGGTTATGAAACAACCCGGGTCAAATCCCGAGTCCAGAACAAATCTTGGGTCAAATCCCAAGTCCGAATCGAATCAAATCCATCCAAATAAGGCCTCAAACCACTGGCCCAATAGTATCTTCTTGGGTCATCTAGCCCACCACAAGCTCCCAAAAGATAGTATCTTCTTGGGTCATCTAGCCCACCACAGGCTCCCAAAAGGTCTTTCGATGTGGGACTGAGGTGTTACAAACTCCCCCACTTAAATTTCTGACGTTCCCGTCAGAACCGATCACACACACGGCCCAAAGATCTTTTCCTCTCTAGCCATTGTGGGATAATACCGGCTGGCTTCGTGTCCCTACCTCCGGACCTTCATCTCTCCATTGTGGGACACCACCAGCCTTCGTGTCCCCACCTCCGGCAACCCGATCGGATGACCCGACCCGAGCTTTCGAGAACATGGCTTTGATACCATATGAAACAACCCGGGTCAAATCCCGAGTCCAGAACAAATCTTGGGTCAAATTTCAAGTCCGAATCGAATCAAATCCATCAAAATAAGGCCTCAAACCACTGGCCCAATAGTATCTTCTTGGGTCATCTAGCTCACCACAGGCTCCCAAAAGGTCATGACTTGAACGTACTATTGGTAGTTATTTAATTCCTTATATGCAGACAAATTTTCCCCCTATCTTTCGATGTGGGACTGAGGTGTTACAAAACTGAATCTCCTTAAATAAATGAAGTTGGATTACATGGTGAAACTTTCCTTAGTAGTTGTAAATTAGATGTATCTAGGAATCTTTGATCTCAAAAAATGTTTAATTGTCAAATCAGATTCCTACATTGGCCCATCAAATCATCCCCGGACCCAAATAATTACACCCCAACAATTGTGGTATTAATTTTTGCCATTTTTATTATTTTTTTAATTAAATTATTTAACGAGACATCTTTATCTTTAGGCCATATCTGTTCTAGATCCATGAATATGTATATTTATTTAAATTCGGCCTATGACATGAAAAATAAAAGAAAGAAATACGTATATAAATAAAAGAGTCCCTTTAAATAAATATTACGAAAGTTTTTTTATCTCCGAATAACGATTGAATATGGTATCTTAAAATAATACTACATGTAGTATTAAATAGTATATACAATCGTAAAATATATTTTTATTTATAAAAAAAAATCAAAATAGAGAATACACGAACACAACACCTAAAGCAGCATTATATAAAACGAAAAACTGATGGTAGAAGTAGAAAGCAATAAAAATAAATAAATAAATAAAGAAGATAGAATATGCCAGCTGTCATGATGTATGGCACTCTTGTCTTGTTGCATGTGGGGGAGGTAACTTTATCACGTGCATCAGGAGGAGACACACGTGGGTCTTGCATCCTCCGTAGCAGCAAAGGAAGGAATCTAACAAATCCGACCTTATCTTTATATCCATGTCTAGCGAGGATATTAAAGTCATTGCGGTTTTCTTACTTCAATGTACTTTCGTATGGTACGGTGGGATAATTCACGACTCACGTGATAATGATTATACATCTACGGCCTTTCTACACACACACACATATATACAAAAGCCTAATTATGAATTACTATTTTTAATTTTTAATTTTAAAAAATATCTTTTTAATATTTTTAATTAGGAGATTAAATTTTTAATTTTTTTAAATATATTTAATTGATAGTGTCACATCAAAAAATTGATAACATGACAGCGACACATGACTAAAAAATACTTATGTATAATATTTAGTCTCATTTTAATATTTATTCAAATATTTTTTGTTATCAAATGGGTAATTATAAGACCATTATTAATTTTTTAAAGTAAACTTAATGATAATTTTACCTTTTTTGGTATAAAAAATTATTTATATTTATAAATATGAAATAAAAGTTCAAGATATTAATCTATATTCAGGTCTTACTTTTTTGCACCAAAAAGGATAAAATTGTCATTAAATTGATTATTGATGATTATGAAATATTTATACATTTTAATTATTAGTGCATTTATACATTTTAAAAATTTATCATTATATTGATTATTGATGATTTTTTAGCAGAGTTTGTAATGTATTAAATTTACTTTAAAAAATTAATAGTGATCTAATATTTATATTTTTTGGTATAAAAAATTAATGAAATACATGCTAAAATGAGACTCAATATTATACATAAGTATTTTTTTAGCCATATGTCGTTGTCACGTCATCAATTTCTGGTACTATCAATTAGACGTATCAAAAAAAAAAAAAAAATTTTAATATCTTAATTGACGAGACAATCCCAAAATAAAAATTTAGGGTATCAATCAATATATATTTAGACCTAAAAGAAAATCAATAAGAATTTGTATAACTTATTTAAAGAAAGTATTACGTATTATTTTGTTATAAATGGTATAATATAATTAATTAATATTTTATCCAAAGAAAATTCTCAAATGACTTAATTAAAGAATAAAAAAAAATTCTTTAAAACGACTGCTATTGAGTAACTGATGGAGTAATTAAGATCGAGAACACGTCTCTCCTCTATTTTTAGTTGACTCTCAAGCGCGGGTAGAAAGATTGTTCAAGGCACAAGGCAAATACTATAGCGTCTTATTGGATAGTTGTCACACGGGTCAGGTCTGGTCTCAAATTTTTCGTCAACTTTGAGCCCTGTGATGGCCTGATTACCTCTTACAATCAGTCAGCCAACCCACACAATGCAGTCCGTCGCACTGTTTGCACCAACAGAACACACTTGTTGTCTATTGTATTTTATCAGATTTTTTTCCCTGTTGAAGACTAACGATAATTTGTTCTATATTATCCTAATCATAATATTCTTTACTAGGCTAGTTGAGCTCACCCTTTTTTTTGTTCTATTTTTCTTCTCAAGAGGCGAGAATGTAGCAAGTTCTAGTTGGGGTGTGGAATGATGATTCTAGAAAGTTGTTTTAGTAGTCCTCACTATTTTTATAAAATAATGTACCAATAATTGTAATGATTACTTATTTGGGTGTGAATATTGTCTAAACGACAATATTTATATTTAAATTCACAGTTTTCATGTTGTATTAATAAAGTTATAGTTGTTTCTGTACCATGTTATTGACGACTCAAAATGTGTGATGTATACCTATTTTGGGGGCGTCACATGTTTGCCAATTGCGTGCACCCAACGCCCTTTGTTGCCGCACACGGCCAAGTGATTGTGCACAGCGTCCTTGGCTGTCGCACACTGCCGCACACCTACGCCTTGTCCAACATCCGAGTGTCAAGATTTTACTTGACATACTATTTGGGCGTCCCGCATGCCAAATTCGAGTCAGCCTACTAAAGGGCTAACAATAGTCCACAATAGTTCTTGAAAAAACCCGACCCCAACCATCCAGGCGTAGGAAAGTGCATGTGACCAATTGATTGAAAGGTGAATAATGCATAAACCTGAGCGTCCAGGTCCAGCAAGGTGATGTCCGGTTCCCCCAGTTTTTCGGCATGTAACGTAACCAGAAGGTTTGTTAAAGTAGGACCCACCACTTGTTTTGTTATTTTGTGCATGGTTTGGCATAAGACATAACCGCTCTGCTCCGTCGCTTTCTCTCGCTGAAATTTGTTTGTAGTAATCAGTTGGTGTCTGCATTCAAATCGTCAACGAGAAGAGAAGGGCCGTCACGTCATGATTATAGTGGTGGTGGGGCATATCCCACCGAAAACTTATTCTTATTTTACTTATGGGATACATACATACAGATTTGATGATTTTGAATGTATAATAAATACATTATTACACCCTTTATTTTTTTAAAAAATAAATGAAAAGAACAGAAATAATCTTTTTTAAAAAATTAATCAAATATTAGGGGCATTTTAGATAATTAAATATTTTCTTAATAAATTTGCAAAAAATTCTAACGTCATTTAAATAGGGATGAGGGAGTAACTTTTATTTTAATTGCACAATTTTTTTGTACGTGACAAATAATACTTTATAAATATGCATAGAGAATATAAAATATATAATAATTAATACTAAGGATATTATAAAATTTTTCTCATAAAAAATAGATTATTTAAGTGAACATTTAGCTTGGAATATCCCAAAATAGTAATAAGATTTTTATTCTAGCACGTAGGCATTATTTTAATGATAGAATTAATAATATTTTTGAAATAATTAATAATATCAAGTATTTTAATAGTTAAAATTAAACTTTAAGATTTTGTTAAGAAGAAAAATTAAATGAAGTTTTTTGAGTGCAACGAATAGAGTATACTCCATTATTTAATTAATATTTTGCAATTTTTTTTATATTGGATTCCCAAAATGACAAAGCATCTCTTATGGGGATTCTCGGGTAGAGAGAGAGAGAGAGGAGTTATCCCACCAATGATTCGTAAGCCGTATGATCTACCGTACCACTTCAACCTCCTCTTTCTCTCTCTCCATTTCGTCGTGCACCTCACCCGCTGGCTGCTGTTACAATTTTAGGGATGAACATATCGTAAGTCGTATCTTTTGAACGTTAGCCATGGCGCACCGCAATGTTAGAGGGTTTATTGGCACCCCACATTTATATCTTTTATTTTTTTATATTAATACTTAAATGATGTATTTATTTTTCATCTCTCATTTTTTTGGGATGAATAGAATAGAAAATATTTGTCATTGTATTCTAAAGCTTGTTTATGCGGATATTTAAGATTAAAAATATTGCAAATTTTTAGACCTTTTTTCAAAAAATAAATAGAGCAACTATCATTTTGGATCAGGGTCATTCTTGAGATTTTAGGGGCCTAAGGTGAAAAATGAAAACGCAAACCTTTTCGAAACATTGTCTTTATAAAAAAAATATAAATAAATAAAAAAAGTACAAGTTGTATAAAAAAAGATGTTTTTTCGGTAATATTTCGACTAAAACAAAATATACGAGAATTTCGACTACAACAAAATATATGAGAATACTTTCATCGAAAGAAACTTATTCTAGCATTCCTGGAGGCAAAATCTTCAATCAAATGTTCAAAATCAAGTTTGTCCAGCATATATATTCTTTTTGATGCACATGGTTGCGAACCCATTTAACATTTATTGTGTTATAGTCGTCCGTAAGTAATTTTTTAACAATTCCAATTTTGAAAATTTTCTTTCAACAGATGTCACTGTCACATAAATAATTAGTAATATCATGCAAGTAATTGAAACATTAGAAAACAATCCAAAATTTTTACAAATTTCAAAAAATTCAATAACCGACTCTATTTCTATTGGCAAAGTCACACACACACACACATACTATATATAAAAAAATTTGCTGGGTCCCGTGCCTTCGGCACTGTATGGACAATATAATTTATCTCAAACTTTGAACGACCAAAATAATTTATTGAGTGAGCGGGAAATTTAAAGTTATTTGTATTTTATTAAATTATTATTAGATTATTAGATAGATAGATGTATGAACGGTGAGATTTATCCCAAACTTTGGACGGCCCAGATGATTTATTGAGTGAGCGAAAAATTCAAAATCATTTGTATTTTATTAGATAGATATGGGTTACTCTCAAAATCCGGACCCCAATTTTTTTTTTGTATAACTAAAAAAAAATTATGGAACTAAAATTTTTTCATAATACAATATTTTGGGGGTGTTTTTAATACCTACACCAACCAATGTATGTACAGTCTGCCGAGACTGTACAGAAATGTTTTGGTATAGGCATCCAAATCACGCCAAAAACACTGTATTATGTAAAAAATTTAGTTCCATAATTTTTTTTAGTTGTTTCAAAAAAAAAAAAGCAAAAAAAAAGTCCGAATTTTAATAGAGTTCGGGATCCCGGACTGGATCCGGACTCATATATATATATATATATATATACAAGATGGATCAGGTCCGGACTCCCGGACGGGAGAAAATCTGGACCTGATATTTTTTTTTTTTTTTTTTGTAGAACAACTAAAAAAAAACAAAAATTTATGGAACTGAAATTTTTCAATAATACAGTGTTTTGGGTGTGTTTTTAATACCTACACCAACCAATGTATGTACAGTCTGCCCAGACTGTACATACATGTTTCGTTATAGGCATCCAAATCACACCCAAAACACTGTATAATGTAAAAATTTCAATTCCATATTTTTTTTTTTAGTTGTTTCAAAAAAAAAAAGCAAAAAAAAAAAAAAAAAAAAGGTCCGGATTTTAAACCTGTCCGGGAGTCCGGACAGGATCCGGCCTCTCTCTCTCTCTCTCTCTCTCTCTCTCTCTCTCTCTCTCTATATATATATATATATATATATATATATATATATATATATATATATATATATATACATACGCGCACACACACATTCATGTAAATGGAATTTACATTAATTTATTTAAATAAAAATATTATAATTTCCCATATAATTATAGACATACACAAATATATAAAGTGTATTGCCTCAATTCTATAATAATTAATTGATTTTTTAGAAGAAGAAAAATTTATTCCAATTTATTTATAGTTCACAATTTTATAGGAGAAATAAATTATTTATTTTTTATATCACCTCTAATTTTTTTTATTGTTTTGAAAACTTTTTTCCCTTGTATTAATAATTTAAATAAAATTAAAATGACTATTATTATGGAATGGATGTAATATTCAACTAATCTAAAAATAATAAATAAAAAAGACTCCATCCATCCTTCACCTGGCTACCACCAAACATAAGACAGGGGAGGCCGTATTATTAATGGAGAATAGATTTTCATCTGTTGGTTCGACGATGCCTACCCAACCATCCTCATGACGAGTTCACTTTATTTTACAGCGCATTTAGTTTCAGAATTCTGTTTCTTAACAGTATATATATATATATATATATATATATATATATATATATACTTTTGGAACAATTTATTTATTTTATGATGCCTTTTAATTATTATTTTTTTGTATTTTAACTGAAAATTTACATAATTGATAAACAATAAAATTTAGCTTTAAAAAATATCTTTATAAATAGGGATTAATAATAATAAATTTGAAATATCTTAACTTTGTACATTGGAGGGTGTAAAACATTAATCCTTGTATAATATATATTAATTAGCATGAAATCTGCATGCGATCTATGTAGGTGTATTTAGATCATGAATGAATCATGGTTTGGTTTGAATATATAAGAGAAGACCGGTACGTACAAAGTCAAGATGAATAAAAGATGTAGTTGTAGTCCAACAATATGTATTTTTTTTATAGTAATTAAAAATTGGGCCACCTCAAATTAGGCATGCAATGCAATAATAAAAGATGAGTTGAGAAAAAGACTTGCGCTGGGTCGCTCATGCAGAACGTAACTAAGTTTAATTATTAATTGAAAGACGGTCGGATGGGAGTCATGACACAACAAAAGTTAATTTAAAAGAGACTTGGTTAGTTAGTTAGTTAGTTATTGACTAAAGGGTTCCATCCATCCACTTTATCATTTCTTGCACTATCTCGATCTGCTCTATATTTATATACTAGCTGGGTCCCGTGCCTCCGGCACTGTATGGGCAGTGAGATTTATCTCAAACTTAGAACGGCCCAGATGATTTATTAAGTGAGCGGGAAATTCAAAATCATTATTAGATAGATTAGATAGATAGATGTATTTTATTAGATAGATGTATGGACGGTGGGATTTATCTCAAATTTTTGACAGCCCAGATGATTTATTGAGTGAGCGAGAAATTCAAAATCATTTGTATTTTATTATATATATATATATATATATATATATCTTTTGCTAATAAAGTTGAATCATTCACCACTTCGACTGGTTAAGAATATTACTACGTACGTACCTAATTAAGGTGGAACCCAAATATGAGCACTTAATTTACGTGTGCACAATTAATTATTTAACTGTGTAATCCAGAACAACGTACGTACACTCCTTTCCTAGCTCTTTCAGGAAAGAACACGAAATTATGTAATGCTTGTTCATGTCGCAAAACACCTACCTACTATATATATATATATATATATTAGCTGTGTCCCGTGACTCCGGCACTGTATGGACGGTGAGATTTATCCTAAACTTTAGACAGCCCAGATGATTTATTGAGTGAGCGGAAAATTCAAAATCATTTATATTATATTAGATAGATATATATAGACACACACACTTTTTTTTTGTCATGCATCTCTATTGATATGAGCTTTGTCAAAAGAGGTGGAGCCCATGTCCAATGTTGTGGCTCATGGTTAGGTCCAGGTCATTATCCTTTTTTAAAAAAAATAAATTAAATTAATAAATTTTGAAAGCTTATATAATTTGGCAATGCAGTTTCAATTAAAATCAACTCCCAAAAAGTAATGTAGTGATTACGTTGTCATTCAGAATAGAGTGCTACATTTTTTATACATATTAAAAAAAGATAAAAGTTAAAAAGAATATAAAATTAGTTATAATTAAATCTACTACTACTACTACTACCGAAGTTTTTTCATAAGCCAGTGGAATCATTTATTAAGATAATATTAACTAGTAATCTAGTTGTAGACATTTTTTGAGTACATACATATATACTTCTGAAGACAAAAGAAAGTAATTCTTAAGGCCCTCATTTTCCTCTATACCTTTCTCATCCTCAAACTTAATTCTTTCAAGGTAAATTAATATATGAGTTTGTTTTAATTAAATCAGAGTTTAGTTTTAAGAATTGGTTAAGGATATATATAATTTGACTTTGAAATGATCCACAACAAAAATAAATAGAAGATGTAACAGCGTTTAGTTAAGGATATATATATATATATATATATATATATATATATATATATATATATATATATATATATATATATATATATATATATATAATTTGACTTTTTTATTTGCCCCTTTAATTACCACCTAGTTGAGTTTTCTTCTCAATTAAGAAAAACAGCGTGGAAGAATTTATAGACATTTCAATCTAGAAAGGCACCTAATATTATTAATTAGGAGACGCACTACAGAAAGAATAGTTTAGATATTTCAACTTATAAATGTGCTTGGGTGGGGGTGGGGGTGGGGGTGGTGGGTGGGGGAGGGGGATGCGAACTTCATACTAGACAGTAAAAAATAGTGTCACATCGATTACAAATGCAACTTGATTCGAGTTGATATAGGCCTTAGCTTCTCACCTTGGATAGCTAGTTTTTTAATGTGGGTCAAAGGGGCTAACGTTTGTATCATTGATACTTTCATTGAGAGTACTGACAGGTGCAAAAGGTGTGGGTCAAAGGGGGCTAAGGTTTGTATATATGAAATTAATTCCAATCTCTCTCTAATTTTTCAGAGTTTAGCAGGACTATCTAAACTGCTGTGGAAAGGGCTATCTAGAGGTCAGCGTCACTAAGATGAAAGCTGTCATAGCTGGGTAGATGGGCCGATGAGGTAGGTCAAAGAAATCAATTCAAATCTCTCTTTAATTTTTTTTGAGTCTAGCAGGACTATCTAAACTGCTACATTGATGCTTTCATTGAGAGTCATACTTGCAAGTCAGGGCTCATAAACGGGGCGACCTGTGGAAAAGGCTATCTAGAGGCTGAATTAAAATATTGATAAGTGCAAAAAATGTCGGGTCAGCACCGTTAGGATGAAAGTAACCATAGCTGGGTAGATGGGCCGATGAGGACGTTCATCCCCACCATAGGGTAGATGGGCCGATGAGGACGTCGACTTTTCAAGACGGGTGTATTGAAGAAATAATTGGATAGCTAGATTTTCAAGATGGATCAAAGGAACTAAGGTTTGTATCGGAGGTAAATACACGGAGTTTGTAAATTTGAGAATAGTTTAGATGGGCCTATTATGAAGTAACATAATTAAGTTGTATTGTTATTGGTTTCCCACATATTCTGTATGATTATCTAAAAACAATTTTATCTATCAACATGAGATAGTTTCTCGATCTCATGGGTTGACGGCCCAGTTTAATAATATCATATATATTCTCATTTTTAACACCCCACCCCATGTAAACTAATAAGAAAAAATAGTAGACAGGAAATTTCTGGAACAAACGTCCATCTTTAATTATTTTTTACAAAATTTGAAATGAGATTTTTTTTGTGGGATAGAGGAAACAATTGAATTGATGGAGAAATGTCACATGAGAAGGATGGGGGGGGGGGGGGGGGGGGGGGACGGAGTTTTAGCATTTGATCTCCAATAGTCTGGCCTGGCCAGGCCTTTTGGGAAAAAGGCAAAGCTCCTTTGGACCCAATGCCCATCCTATTTTGATTTTGAACACTTGCATTTGGAAGCATTCCTCCCATATTGCAAACTAAGGGAGGGAACATTTCATATTTTCTTTTGAAAGATAAGGAAACATTACATGACTTGAAACATTACAAGAGAAAATGGATTATATCTTGTGTCCAACTACAATCCAAGATCACTAACCTAACCTAACCTAACCATTCATCAAAATAATTACTTGTTTTGTATTTGTACACCTTAAGCAAGATTTTATAGTCCCAAGATAAATAATAATATCCAAAACATGACTTGGATTTGGGGGAAAGGCCATTTGAGTAATGAGTCAAATTAAGTTCATTAATGCTAATGCTTAGATTTGTGTAGTACTCCACTAGTGGAGTATTTGGAATTGGTGGTAAAGATATAAAGTCCACTGGTAATTAAACATTTTTCTTCCTTTTCTTGTTTCAGTCATCCCTGCCCCATCCCCATTTGACCAATTCTTTAGTGCTAAGCAACAAAGTTGTACATAAGTTTCTAGTTTTCCACGAGCTAGCTAGCTAGTAGCTTCAGGATTAAGATTATACCCCGATTTAATGGACAAAACTCCACATAATTTACAGAGTAAAACAGCCATGCATGTTATCCGAATTGCTTCAACAGAGACGAACCAAAGCTCGAGGATTAATTAATTAAGGTGTGGCGAAGCCACATGCACTGCCAGCTGACCATAGCTTTGCTTTTTGTGTCTTTCACTATACTATATGCCATATATATTTATGCTAAAGCATCAATAATGGATTTTAAGGCTTTTATTTCATATTCTTGGAGGTGCATTGCAGCTCCAAATATTATTTTATCCCTGGTGGTCAAATTTTCTTAACTCTAACTATAAACTATGTACTCACTCCATTACTTAATATAAGTCGTTTTAGATACAGTAGAAACCTCTATAAATTAATACTCGATAAATTAATAATCTCTCTAAAATAATATTTTTTTCTCAGTACAGACTTAGGCTAATGGAATAAATTAATAATTTCGATAAAATAATAATTTTTAAAAAGACCCTTATATAAATATATGGTCCCATCAAAATCATAAATTAATAATTCTTTTAAATTATAAATATATCTTGGGTAATCTTGTAAAATATGAATCTATTCTCGTTTGTTTTGTCTTGAAATTTAAATCTAATTGAATTTCATCCTTAGTTTTTCTCATTGCGTCCAAAAGTTCAGGTGTTGCATTTTCGAATTGTAATAAAAACTTGTGAAGAGTTGTTGACGCTACGAGCGCTTCCTTTCGCGTTATTGGCTCCAAAAGTATTGTATTATCCTCACAAGTATGATACATTAATTTAATAAGTATGATACATTGCATCAAAAAAATATGATATAAACATAAAAAAATTTAATAATTTTAATTTAATTAAATTTATGTTCACAGAATAGAAAAACATTCTTTAAATTAATAAATTATTAATTTATCGATTAAATAATAACTCTCTAAATTAATAAAAAAAAATTCAGTCCCAACAATATTAATTTATAGAGATGCAATAGTAATTGTTTTTGTTCCTTAATATAAGTCGTTTGAGAATTTCAAGTACGTATTAATTGTTTAGTTTCCAATATTACCCAAAGTAATAAATATAACTTTGGTTCTCTCACTATTTTTTGTCCAATAAATAACACACTTTTTTTCAATACAAGGGCAATATAGATAATTGATATTCTATTTAATGCTAAATAATTATTTTTTTAATATTTGTGCGCAACTCTAAAATAACTAATATTAAGAAACGGAGGAATAATATATAAATAAACCTTGTTTACGAGCAGATTAATTATTATTCAAAACTCTAATTTGGCTGTGGCTTTCCATGGAATTAAAGATGTTCGTAAAATTGAATGCACATGATATATATATATATATAAACTTATCTCTTGTGAACCAAAAGTAGAATACTAGAATCTCTCTCGTCAGATGAGTAATTTTAGGCTTAGCAAAGGGTACACCAGTCGGCGACTGTATGCCTTAGCTTGGTCTTCTGCTTTATACAAAAGTGGGATGTCCATTTGATATCCAAACTCAAGAGCAACTTTATTGTATATAAATTCATTTATTAATATTTAATTCTTAAGATGTAGGTCTTAGCTTCCCACAAATATTTATTATAATTTTCAAAGATAATTTTTGGGAGTTAATTTCTCATTGAATTTGAGATTCTAAATATAATCTACTCATGAAGTACAACACATTGATATGTGAATTAATTTCAAATGATTAATGTAACCTATTTCAATTTTTGCTCAAATTTTAACAAAAGATGCATAAATTCTTTCATCTTTCACTTTGTTCATTCCAATCAGATCAATCTTTATTATCTTCGCATAGAACAAGCCCTGAAGAATTAGATTCCAAATGCACATTTTAATTCTCTCTCCTCTTTTTATTTCTAAAAAGATGGAATGTTAATGTATTTCAAATTACGTTAGCTTAATGTAATATAATAGGACACCCTTAAAAATCACATAATTATTAAAATAGTAATTCATGTTTAGCTAGAGTGGCAAGGCTTCAATTGCGTACGTGACATGGGACATAATATAATCATCAATGGTTCCGTCGACCATTAAATTTGATACAAACGTTTACCATGCATGCATATGGCAAATACTAGCTAGACTGCATGCCAATATATAGGTATTACGTTTAAAGCATCAATTTCCTTAAATAATCAACAATGATTTAATTATTAAACTGAAAAGTCAATTTTATTTTCTACAAGTGACTGCCACCCACCCAGAATTATTGTATCCATTAGGTGACATCTTCATCATGGTAATAGGCCATATTTGTCTGTAACATTGGTCGAGTCCTGTTCAAATGGGTGCCCACTTGCAGAATGATAATACAGTACTGGAATTGATCAAATAAATAATTGGTGAAAATATAGACATATTTAATTATTAATACAAATAATTAAGTGATGAGATTAGTAGCAATATTAACAAAAGTCAAACGTGTTTTAAGCGTAATAGTGATTTTTTATAGTTTAACATATATTCTCAACCATGTTTACCAAAATAGAGATTAGTTGATTGAGTGGGCAAAAGGGTAGAAGATCACTGTCGGTTCTTCAAGTTAGTCCAGCTACCTGCAGCTAATTAATTTCCGTGAATTATTCTGGCTTCGGACATTTCTCCTGTTCTGTAGCTTTGCTTTGCTCTGCTTTTACCAAAGCATGCATACCCATTGTCAACTTGAGAGAACAGAAGAAAAACAGTTTTATGGCCTACTAGCTTTTCTACTTTTCATCCTTTAGCTTTCTTTTCTTCCATTCCCCACACTACAACAAAAAAGCTTATCTGCGACCGCATATCAGCGACCGCATACGGTCGCAGATGAGTATCAGCGACCGTATACGGTCGCTGATACTAGTCGCAGATAATCTGGTCGCTGGGAGGACATCAGCGACCACCAATAGCGACCGACTACTTAGCGACCGCACTCTGCGACCGATACCGTCGCTATTCTGACGTATGCTGAGTCATTTGTCAGGTATGACGTGGCACACGTGTCAGCGACGGCCAATAGCGACCGCACGCGGTCGCTATATTTTGCGGTCGTTGATGTAGTTTTAGCGACCGCATGCGGTCGCTGATGTTTTTTTTTTTAATACTTTTTCCTGTTTTATTGATATCCCAAAAATAACCTGCTTTGTACCTGTTTTCAATCAATCCCAACACAGCAATATATATAAACAAACATCCATATTAACATTCATCCAATACAATACAAAACATTCATCCATGAATAAACATTCATCAAATACAATACAAAACATTCATCCAACACAATACAATCGATATCATAAATATAAACCAATACAATTGTCCAAATAATGAATCTAAAAGAGTATAAGGCTTTAAAAATCTAAAAAAAACAAGTCTAGGCGCTCTTCATGGATCATCCAAATTAGGATCCTGTAATTAACAAAGTAATAAAACATATATGTTACATATATAAGTAAGACATTGACTCAGAGACTATAAACATATATGACAATGTAGTTATACAATAAACGATATATATATATATATATATATATATATATATATATATATATATATATATACCTGCTCCTGCTGTCGTGCTGCTCCTGCTCCTGCTGCCGCTGCCGCCACTGCCTCCGCCAACTCATCAGGACTCAGAGACTGCAGATGCCCGCCCAGTATACGAAGAAGATCACGATCCTGACAGATCGCTCTCACACAGTCAGCAGGAGTATGATAGGCTGGATAACCTGATGACTGTGTAGACTGGGTGGCAGAGCTGCCTGTGCCACTGATGGTCGGGCGTCGTCTTTGTCCTTGGCCTTTGACATAATTTTTCTTCACGATGGACGCCCTCTCCCATAATTCTTGATCAATCGACGGACGCGGGGTGCCTTCAGGATATCGCTCGTTCATTAAGCCCTTATAAGTGTCCTGTCAGAAGATGAACAATTAAATAGTTTAAAATAAATTAAAAAAAATACTAAAAAAGGTCGTCACAATTTATAAACAACATATTAGGATAAAGTGAACTTATTACCGCTATCTGAACAGCCTCAGGCAGACCATCACGGGTGGCCACATACACATCCAACCAATTGATAGGTTGACCTTGAGACTGAGACTCCTACAATTCATTTTCTCATATTATTATGTAAACATATGATATTTTAGCTACAAAAGATTACTGTAAACATAACATACGTACCCTGGCAGCAATGTGCTGCAGCTGTGATATACTGCCGCCCCGATACGTGCCTTTTGCCTTCTCGCCGTCTAATACACCTGAGGATCTGTTCGAGGCGGCAGTCTTGCGCCTCTTGACCCAGCTCTCAGCTCTCCACTGGTCACACATCTGCACCCATATGGGTTGTGCGCACCACCAGGGGCTATGCTCATGCATATATTGCTCACCCTGTCCTGGATGGTCAATCTCAGCATTGTGCAGGGCTTTTTGTCGTTCCTTGTTCAAATTATCTTTAGTTCGGATGGCGCATTTCTGCCAGAATAGTGTCTGAATAACTGATGCTTGTGCGTCATCCCATCTATACCGTTTCTGCAAATAAAACAACAATAATAATATTAAAACTGTTATTACTAAACAATATTATTTGATTAACTATGTAGTACCTATCAGAGTGATAAAAAAATATACCTGAAATTCAGTCCAAACTGCATCCTTATGGGCGAGAGGTGTGCTCGCCCATGTAATCACTGGCGTAGGCCAGTTCTGTAAGCATAATTGTGAAATGCACTTCACAATTTTACTATCTTGAAAATCACTACAATATACAGTAATTTACATTAAAATATATTTATAACAATGGAAATATTAAACCCTTATACATACACGATGTTTAACTTACGTGCTTTCTGGAGGAGGACGGATCTGTATAAGAATGCGATCATCTGGATTAACCGGGGCCTTCGGCACATGATTAGGGCCCCGACCCAACCCGCGCTTTCGTGCTGCAGGTTCAGAAGACATCTATAAATAAAAAAATTAGGATGTTAGTATGAAATTATGAATGACAATTAATTGTATTAAATAGTTAGCTACGATTATCATAAGTGAAAGATACATAAACATGACTGCAAAATAGTTAACTACAACAACTACAAATGATATAGTTAAGGATATAGATAACATTCCTATATAGAGAACATAAATGAAAGGTACATAATTATGAACTAAACATGAACATGAACATAAACATAAACATACATTTTGTACAATTATAACTAAACATACATTTTAATGAAAATCGTTGTCTGATGAGTCAGAATCATTTTGTACAAGTATCGGAGATTCATAACCATCTTCTTCAGATTCTGTGTCAGTGTCAGTCAATAACTCTTCCTCAATATCACTGTCATCTGGCACAATAACTGTCTCGGGATCCAATTCATCAGGTTCATCTCCACCCTCTAACTGGATTACATCATTATTGTCCTCTATATTTATTATAGGAGGTCTCTGAAGCATTTCCTCTTGGTAGAAATCATCGTCTATTACTTGGACACGACTACGCGGGGGAGTATGAATTACAACTTGCCAATCTGTAGGCGGTTTATCCCTGTTCCTAACAGGACTAGGAGTATAGTAAACTTGTACTGTTTGAGTTGGTAAAACAAACAGTTCGTTGGAGTACGCAGACCTATGGAGGTCAATATCGACGATTCCATGACTGTCAACACGTATCCCTTTTTTTGAATCAAACCAACGGCACTTGAACAAGTGAATATAACCCCCATACGTGCCCTTGTACGACAACTCTACGATTTCCTCCAACTCCCCATAAAAGGCACGACCAAGCACATTGTAACAATCTCCTTGGACACACACTCCAGAGTTCGTTGTTCTTTTACCGCGCCCATATGCCTTTGTGTGAAATTCACAACCATTTATTTTGTAACCATTGCGGGTGACTTGGTCCATGTCTGGTCCCATAGCTAGGACTTGTACATTAGCTGGAATCGTTGATCCCTCAGTCAAAGCCTACAAAAACTCCATCTTATTAAATGAAGCCATAGTTAACATGGAGTATATATATATATATATATATATATATATATATATATATATATATATATATATATATATACTACGTGCTTAAAAATTGAACTTACTTTGTCCTTTAGCCAAAGTGCAAAGTTTTTATCCCGATTGATTTGAATATCTTTATCAGTTATGCCGGGATGCTTCACTTTTAACTCGTCATCGTACAATCTATACCATGTTATAAACATTAACATATTGGAATAAAATTTTAACTTAAAAGATAAATTATCAAGTTTACATGTGTACCTCACAAATTCGTCAATCTCCTCGCAATTGAGAAGAATGTAAGTATGTGCAGCATGTAATTCTTGCTCAGAGAGGAATATGCGCTTCCCTTTTCCATAAGCGCGACCCGATAGACCAAATACAGAGAGCCGACCATTTAGTTCAACATTTCCCCCATCATCATGTCTCGATACTCGATTGGCCTTTGTCAAGACTTCGTCCGAAAAATAGTCTGAGACAAACGTAGATATCTCATCGAAACTGTATGCCTCACATATCGACCCCTCAACATAAGCTCTATTCTTCACCTTCCTCTTAAGGTTTCCCATCACCCTCTCGAAAGGGTACATCCATCTATATTGAACTGGACCCCCAACACGAGCTTCATAGGGTAGATGAATTTGCAAATGCTCCATGGAGTCAAAAAATCCAGGTGGGAATATTTTTTCCAGTTTACACGTGATCTCTATGATGTTATTCTCAAGTACAAACATGTCCTTCTCATTCAATGATTTTGAACACAAGTCTTTGAAGAAACGACTAAGATCCGTCAAAGCATCCCATATTGGTTTATCAAGCAGATCCCGAAATGCTATAGGCATAAGTCTCTCCATGAACACATGACAGTCATGACTCTTCATCCCTTGCAATTTCCCACCCGTAACACACCTTGCAATGTTTGACGCATATCCATCTGGTAGTTTTAGAGACTTAACCCATGTGCACACATCTTCAACTTGCTTTTTAGACAATGTGTACCTTGCATGCGGTTTGACAATCTTACCATTAGGAGATTCATAAAGTTCTAATCTAGGACGCTTACAAATATCTTTCATTTCCAAACGTGCCTTATCGTTATCTTTTGTTTTCCCCGTAACATTCATTACAGTGTTAAACACATTGTCAAACACATTCTTCTCAATATGCATCACATCTAGATTATGACGAATCAAATTTGTAGACCAATACGGCAGTTCCCAAAAGATGCTTCTCCGAACCCAGTTATGAGATTCACCAAACCCATTGATTATGTTTGTGACATCAACCTTACCAAATGGGATAACCGGCAATCTCATCACACGATCTCGCATCTCTGTTCCCGACAATCGCGGTGCAGGCATATCATTATCTACTTTCCCTTTCCTGAAGTGTTCTCTATTTCTTCGAAACGGGTGATCTACCGGTAAGAACCGACGATGACAGTCAAACCAACAAGGCTTTCGACCTTTTGATAGATTAAACGACTTTGTATGCTCCATACAATACGGACAATCCAACTTCCCGTGTGTACTCCATCCAGCTAACATACCATAAGCTGGGAAGTCACTTATAGTCCACATAACCGCTGCCCTAAGGTTAAAATATGTTTTCGTTGCAACATCCCAAGTCTGTACTCCATCCTCCCACAATACCTTCAACTCGTCTATAAGAGGTCTCAAGTAAACATCTAAGTTCTTTCCAGGACTCTTAGGACTAGGAACCACGAGTGAAAGAAACAAGTATGGCTGTTTCATACACATCCAAGGAGGCAAGTTGTACGGAGTAACAATCACAGGCCAACATGAGTACGGAACAGCTGAGTGGCCAAACGGATTGAAACCATCGGTGGACAATCCAAGCCTCACATTTCTAGGTTCCAATGCAAATCCAGGATGTGCTAAGTTGAAATCTTTCCAAGCCTTCCCATCTGCGGTATGATTTAGTTCTCCATCTTTAGCTGGAGATTTCGCATGCCAACTCATATGTTTAGCTGTTCTTGAAGACATGTACAATCTTTTTAGTCGATGTGTTATTGGAAAATACCTTAGAATCTTAAACGGTATACTTGATATTTTTGTAGTCACGCCCTCTTTATTAGGCCTAAACCGATCATGACCGCAAAACGTGCACCTTGTCAACTGTTCATTTTCCTTATAAAACAACATGCAATCGTTGGGACATGCATCGATCTTTTGGTATCCAAGACCCAACTTCTTCACCATTTTCTTACAAAAGTAATAGTTACCAGGTAATTTCTCACCGTCAGGCAACATACTCTTAATGGCATTCAAGAGCGACTCAAAACACTCATGACTCATGTTGTGATCAGCCTTGATGTTAAGTAATGTCGCCACTGCAGACAATATCGTGTGTTTGGTGCAACCATGCCACAATGGCTCGCTACCCTCGTCTAACAACTTAAAGAAGTCTTTGGCATCAGAATTCATAGGTTGCTCTCTGCCTTGCTCCCAATCAAAATCTGGCCCTGCAATATCATGAACCATTTCATTCATACGATGAGTACTACTGCCCTCATTGTGTACTTGTGTGATGCCACCATCTCTTCTCTGCCCATATGCCCACCAGCATTCTTCGTAATTTCTCATGAACCCAGAAACAAGTAAATGATAGTTTACCATGTCTCTGTCCATATAATTTACATTCTTACACTTCAAACATGGACATCGTATCTGCGACTTACCATTCATACATTCCGGGTGACTATACGCATACTCCAAAAACACTTGGCAACCAGCTCTAAATTCAGCTGTAGCACCTACCTGGGCACTTGACTTTCGTCGTGCCATCCAACTACGGTCTGAATAGAGGTCCATGATTCCACGGTATCTACTACAGACAACATTATAAATGTTAACATATGACTTCAACATACTTGTAACCATATGACTTGAGCATACTTGTAAGCATGCATATGATTAACATTTAAGCATACTTCTAAGCATATAACTTAAACATACTTGTAAGCATATGACTTGAGCATACTTGTAATCATATGACTTGAGTATACTTGTAAGCATATGAATGACATTTAAGCATACTTGTAAGCATATGACTTGAGTTAACAGTTCCCTAGCGCTGCCTATTTTGGCTTAACAGCCCCCTAATAGCTTACCATACTAACAACCAAGCTTGGCTTGGCCCCGTGAGGCTTGGCGAAGCTTGGTGTGGCCTCGTGTGGCCTTGTAGTGCCAAGCCCAGCCCATCAGCTCCTGCAGCACCTTAATCCAAAATAGTGGATCACCAATAGGCTCGGTAATAGTATAAATGTTCGCAACTATCCGACTAAAAAAATTTCGTCAGAGTCTCCCCTGTAATATGGACTAGCCACATTAAGCTCCTTAATTCAAGGTTTAGATTTCTTGTTTATGCCCATTAAGCTCCCCAAAATAGAGCTCAAACTTAGCCAGATTCTTACTTTTTTACAAAATTAATTTTGTACTTTTTCCAAAATTTTCTAGTTTTGGCCACTAGGATAGTTTAGGCATGTATATTTAAGTTACTTAAGGTTATTTTTAACATCACCACACTTTATTTAATTATCTAACTCATTTTGACTTATCAAAGCTCACTTTAGGCTTGAAAAGAGAGCTTAAATTGATTTTCTTGTTGGCTTTAGTAATGACCATGTTTGGGAATCATTACTAGCATGTATGAGCAACTTTGTATCTACTCATAATAGTCCTTTAAGGTCAGGTACTATGAATTGTCCAAAAAGTCCATTTTTAGCTTGAAAATGTGATTTTTGACAAGTGTCATGCTCAAAATGGCTTAGGCTTGGTTCCTTTAGTTTGTGTAGCTTTCTTATGTCCTATTATGACTATTGAAATTTGTGTATGGGGTTCAGGTATGGTGGTTCACTATTTTAGTGTTCATTGTTCTATAAAGCTTATTTTTATTGATTTTTAAGCAAGAATTTGTACAACACACCATGTAGACCTTAACTAACTTAGGAAACCATTTTTACATGTTATCTATAGGCAATGTATGTACTCCTCACTATCTAACAACACCAGTCACACAAGTTGTCCATAACAGTCCCTTATAGGCACAATTTTGGCTACCAAATCCCCAACAGTCTACAATAAAACACATATGGTCTTTAAGCATTCCTATAAACCTTAAATCACCATGAAAACTCATATATAAGCACATACTCTAGCATGTTTGAAAACTGAGTTCAATATTTCTATACCCAAAACAACCTTAAGTGCACATCATAGTTGTACTAATATGTTCCAAATATTAGATAAGTAAGAAAATAGAATGAGAAATCCAATAAGAGTATATGCAAAAATGAATGTGGCTACTTTTTTTTTATGACAAACAAGAAAAGACAACAAATAAAGTTTTAAAATATGAATTTAAAGAAAGGCTCAAAAAGAACAATGCTGCTTTTGAAAATTTCAGTTACCAAAACACTTATAATAGTTTACCATTAAGTACTAATCAGTGTCATTTTAGCAAATCGCTTGTTTAGCCCAAACACCATACATAGAATCAGCTATTGTAGCAACATATTAAACAGTGTGCTTTCTATTTTAGGACAATTTGTAGATAACTCAACTATTAAAACATCAAACATTCACAAATACAGTATTCACTAATTGATTAATTCCATATTAATCAATAAATTAACAAAAACACAAATCTCCATTCACAAAACCAAATCAGAATCAATAAACAATTACAACATCAATAGTTGAACAAAACCCTAAAGGAGAAACCCTAAATTGAACAAGATATATATAGAGGGGATATTACAAAACTTAAGATTTGGAACTTTTTTACCTTTCGTTTGAGGTTATAATGGTGCAACTCGGACTTGTAATGAAGTAGAAAAAAATGGCACAATAGCTCGTGGTGAAGGCGGCACCCCTTCGTCTCTTCTCCCCCTACTCCCTCTTCTCCCTTTCGTCTGTTCTCCCTCTTTTTTTTTTCTTCTGCAGATATCGAGCGAACTACTGAACCTGATTAAGTTTATGAGAATCAGCGACCGCCATCAGCGACCACAGACGGTCGCTAATTTTTAATGATGTGAACATATCAGCGACCGCACGCGGTCGCTGATACAGATTAGTCGCCGCGCCAAATGTTCCCACCAAATTTTTGGAGGGAAATTGTTCTCAGCGACCGATCAGCGACCGCAGGTCGTCGCTGATATATACTAGCGACGAGAATCCCTAACGGTCGCAGATAACGGTCGCTATTACTATTATTAGCGACTGGATAGTGCGGTCGCTGATATCATTGGTCGCAGATGGCCCTTTTTCTTGTAGTGCCACTCCCCACCCCCACCCCCCTGACCCTGACCCCCACCCCCACCCCCAACCCCAACCCCACCCCTAAAAAAAGAAAAAAGGAAAAGAAGATAAGATAGTAGTAAGACTTTCCCGATCTAAATTATACATAAAGAGGCAAAGTAGACACCAGATTTTAATCTGGATTAATAATTGTAAAGAGAGGCCAGGTTACCTAACCTTTTACTGGCCTGGGACTGGTAATAAGTTAGATAAAGCAGCTGACACAACTATTACAAAAAGGAGAAAAGGGTAGAGAAAGTTCTGAGGGCCTGAAGATTATACTCCGTATTAAATTATTAGATTCCCAAGAATTGCTTCTTTGGTATCAAGTGAAGAAGTTTACTGAAATGTCAAAAACTGCCCAGTCAGACAGTTGTAGGGTTAGACCATCTCCACCTAGCTGAACTATATTATGGATTATATTTAATTTATATAATATTAATTTATGAAACAGTCTTTTAATCTTTTTAGGAAATGGACTATTTTATGGATTATATTATTAAAAGATTATATTATATTTAATAAATTAATGTCCACCAATCATTTTTTTACACTTCTATTTAAATATATTAAAAAATTATAGTCCATCAAACAAAGTTCCTAGATATAGTCTCTTTGTTTTATCGAAAAATTCCCTAAATTATATTTAATCTGTCTGCTAGATCAAATTGTTAGTCTTAGAATAAATTTAATCTAGAATTTGAACATCTAAAAACTGCTGGAGATACTTTTAGAGGCCTGTGTGAAGTGGACCAAATTTTATTAACTAACACCCATGCATATGCATTTTGTGAGAGAGAGAGTGATGTAAGGAAACTTGGATATGACTTGTTGCCATACAAAGTCTGATGCGAAATCTACATGTTACGTGGTCCAACTAATATCCAGTATGTTATCTTTAGAATATGTATCCTATTCTTGCAAATCTATAGATTTTGTTTAATCTTTCTTAATTAGCAACTAAATAATTTCTAGTAACAACTAATGGTAGTGAAAACCAAGCCTTTATAAAAACGTACCATGTTTCTGATAGAAGATCCCAAGCTAGCTACATCTTACATGCCTGTGCAATAATATTACTATCTCTATTTTTGCACATGGATTAAGAAAGTATTCCCTCTGTCCCAAATTAATTGCTCAGTTTTGACTTTTTAAAGTCAAATTGACCATTTTTAAAACTAATCTTTTTACTATTTTTGCTAAAACATAGGTGAAGAGATTATAATCAAAAGAAAGTATATACAATTTATTACTAATCCTAATTTTTATAATTTTAGAAATATATTTATATATGCTTAATTATTATTTCTAAAAATAGTCAATTTGACTTAAAAAGGTCAAAATTGAGCAATTAATTTGGGACGGAGGGAGTATCATTTACCTAATAAAATATATTTAAAACTTCATCACTACCCCTTTATAAAGAAAGTTGAAAACTATTAATACAAGGGAGAGAGTTTCTTACGACAATGAAAGAATTTAAGGGTGATATAAGAAAGTAAATAATTTATGCTCCTAGAAAGTTGTAAGCGATAAATAAATTAAAACAAATTTTTTCTTCTAAAACGATAATTTTTTAGGAACAGAGAAAGTAGTAATGTTACATCACAGCATAAGGCATTAAATATTACTATAATTTTCACCTAATTAATTAATGACATTTCTATACTGACCGAACAACTAAATACTAATGCAATCAGCATTAGGGACCTCCACACCAAAAGGGCAACTTGGTAAACTGTTAATTGAACTCATTAATTGACAAACATATACTCCAAAAATTTATTGTGGCTGTCCCTTACGATTCAGTTGAGGATTTCGGAGCTTCCGGATCTAAAATTAAGAATGGTTATTGATAGTCCTATTAAGGTAGAAGTACAACAAAGTAAATACTATAAAAAGTTTAACCTGTATTCACATGTTAACACTGTTACACTGTTATCACTACGTACTAACGAATATTAAAAATATTTTTAAAAACATAAAATTATTCTTAAAAATTGTTATTTTTTAAAAATAAATTAATATTTCTACAAGTAAAAGAAATAATTTTACAAAATCTCTCATGTGAATAATAAATACTTCCTTCGTTCCCAAAAATACAAGTAAGATACAATTTGCACAAATATTAAAAAAAAATAAAGGAAAGAAAATTAAAAAAATTCAAATTTATCATTAGTAAACCAATCATAAAATTATATAAACTGAGGAATATTTTAGTTTTAATTTTTTATTATAACGGATCGTACTAAATAACATATTTTTTATTCACTTTATATACTCTTATCTCATTTTTAGGACAAAAAAAATCATATCTTTATTTATTCTTTTAGTTTGGAGGGAGCATTAAATATGTCAAATTGTTTTAGAAAAATATTTTTGTTCTTTAATATAAGTCGTTTGAAAATTTCAAGTAAGTATTAATTATTTAGTTTTTAATATTATCCCAAATAATAAATATAACTTTAGTTCTCTCACTATTTTTTTGCTCAATAAATAACACTATTTTTTCAATCAATAAGTCTTGGTAGACAGTTTTTTAGGACCGGAATATTGAACATTTTCAAAAAAAAAAAATTTGCTCGACTCAAAAAATGTATAATATTTATTTCAACCGAAATTTTTCAAAATATATTGTTTTAGGTATAATTTGGATACATATACAAGAATAGAGTTGTACAGTATATACAATCCTGTTTTGTATATATATTCAAATTACACCTTAAAACACTGTATTTTATAAAAAAAAATTAGTTAGAATAAATACTATTATCTTTTTTGAGAGTTACAAGAAAAGTAAAAAAAATAAAAATAAAAATTGAAAATGCCCAATATTTCGATCCAAAAAAACTATCTGTGTAGAACTATTTTTTTAATATAAAAATAATATAGACAATTAATATTATATTTAATATTATATAATTATTTTTTTAATAATTATGCACAACTTTAAAATAACTTCTATTAAGGGTATAATTTTAGAACGGATAAGTTAAAAATAAAAACTAGTAGTAATATTGAATTACTAAAAACAAGCAACTCTGAAGATATTAAATGCACTTTACAACTCAACCTGGGTGTCACCTACCAAAGATGCTAGTATTTCCTGCCCCTCACTCCTATCTTTGATTACTTAATTACTTGATCTATTTTTGCTAAAGCGAACGTAAAGTAAGAGAGAGGAGAAACAGAGGCGACTGTAGGAGCTTTTAATCATTTTATTCAAGTAAAATCTGAACAGAGCATATTGGTGAAATGTTTGGTCTTTGGTGAGCTGTGTCTACCTGTTCTACGTACTCCCCTTCACATGCCCTGATAGCCCTCTTTTGTGTACCATAAATCTTAGTTATTGTTCCTCGCTCTTTCTCTCCTCTCTCTTGTTATTTTTAGCAAGCAGAGATGTGGGATTACTGCGAAACATCATGAAGTCATTAAGCTTTGATCTCCACTTATGGTGGGGAATTCTTGTACTATTTTCTCTTCTTGTAAATAAATCTTTTCAGCTCAACACAGATGGAGTTCTTTTACTCTCTTTTAAGTACTCTGTTCTCAGTGATCCTCTAGGTGTATTAAATAGCTGGAATTTCAACGATGAAACACCATGTTCATGGAATGGTATTACATGTGGTACTCCTAACATGTCTGAGGCATATTCTCGTGTCACTCAATTATCTCTCCCCAATTCTCAGCTTCTTGGCTCCATTTCTGCAGATCTGGGTATGATCCAAAACCTTCAAAGACTAGATCTTTCTAACAATTCCATCAATGGGTCCATCCCCTTTTCGCTATATTACGTTTCAAATCTTCGGGTACTTGATCTTTCCAACAATATGATCTCCGGTGAGCTGTCTGAGCTTATAGAAGGACTAAAGAGTCTCGAGTCTTTTAATTTGTCTGAAAATGCTATGGGTGGAACTATCCCGGAAAATCTCACTAGTATTCATAATCTAACTGTTGTTTCATTGAAAGGTAACTATTTTTCGGGTAATCTCCCCAGTGGGCTTGATTCAGTTCAAGTTCTAGATCTATCTTGTAATCTTATTAATGGATCGCTGCCTTCAAGTTTCGGAAGCAGTAATCTCCGTTACCTTAACCTGTCATATAACAGGCTATCTGGTGAAATTCCACCGGATTTCGCCAATGAACTTCCTCCCAATGTCACCTTAGATCTATCGGTCAACAATCTTACTGGTGAAATTCCAGAATCAAGTGTTTTCTATAATCAAGATAGTAAAGCATTTTCTGGGAATTCTGAATTATGCGGTAAACCCCTGAAAATTCTCTGTCCAATTCCTTCAACCATGTCAACTATGCCTAATGCAACCTCACCCACTTCTACTCCCGCTATTGCAGCAATTCCCAAAACAATACCTTCCCAAAATGGGTCTCAACCGAAACCCGGAAAAGGGCTGAAAGTAAGCACAATTGTGGGAATCGTAGTGGGTGACGTCATGGGAATTGGACTTCTGGCCCTGATTTTCATATACGTTTACAAGTTAAAGAAGAAAAAGACAGCAAAAAAAGAAGCAGAAGCAGCCAGAGAATACGACTGGGCTTCGTCGTCGTCTTCTGATGAAAACAAATGGTTAAGATCATGGGCCTGTTTATTAAAGCGAAGAAATGATGAAGAAGATTCATCCGGAGCCTCCGCCTCAGAGAGTGAAGGAGAAAAGGAAAAAGTGTTCGATAAAAATACTCAAAATCAGCAGCAAGAGCTTCAAAAAGGGTCAGGGTCACTTGTGACAGTGGATGGAGGAGAGAAGGAGCTGGAATTGGAGACGTTGCTTAAGGCCTCGGCGTATATGTTGGGTGCCACTGGGTCCAGTATAATGTACAAGGCTGTGCTGGAAGATGGGACGACGCTGGCTGTTCGGAGAATCGGAGAAAGTGGGCTTGAAAGATTCAGGGATTTTGAGAACCAGGTGCGAGTCATTGCCAAATTGGTGCACCCCAATTTGGTTCGAATTCGTGGCTTCTATTGGGGTGCTGAAGAGAAGCTTGTCATCTATGATTTCGTTCCCAATGGAAATCTTGCCAATACCCGTTACAGTAAGTCTCTCTCTCTCTCTCTCTCTCTCTCTCTCAAGTTAGCGCTTGAAAGTTGTGTGCATGTGCGTAGAATAGCAACATTTTAGCTAAGGTGCGCTGGATACGGACCGACGGTGGAGTAGTTGTAACTGAAATTTTGTTGTTTTAGGCAATGCAAGTCAAATTGTCTTGTAGCTAGTGTAGTGTAGTTACTAGAGCCGGTTAGTATGAAGTTTATTTTTAGGTAAGTTGGTCAAATGTCCAATAGAATGCTGACACAGATATAGTTTCGCCTGCATATCAGCGCTGTATTGGCCAACTGACCAACTTATCCAAAAATAAACTTCATGTTAACCGCTTCGGCAGTTACTTGGGTCAATTTTTTACATGTTGCATGGAAAAGGACAAGCCTTTTGCATAGAAAATTTAGTGCAAAGCCAATTATTTGGCTAACTTGCGCATCTTATGTTTTTGTATTATCAAATTTCAGGGAAAGTGGGCTCGTCACCCTGCTCCTTACCGTGGGAAGTACGGCTCAAGATAGCGAAAGGAATGGCCCGTGGGCTGGCCTACATCCACGATAAAAAGCATGTTCATGGTAATCTAAAGCCCACTAACATTTTGTTGGGCGCAGATATGGAGCCGAGGATCGGAGATTTTGGGCTCGAGAGGCTTGTGACGGGTGATAATAGCTACAAGGCCAGTGCATCAGCCCGAAACTTTGGTAGCAAGAGGTCCACTGCATCACGTGAAAGCTTTCAAGACATTGCAAGTGGGGCTACCCCAAGTCCAAGCCCAAGCTCATTGGGCTGTTCGCCTTATTATGCACCGGAGTCCCTTAGGAGTCTGAAGCCCAATATAAAGTGGGATGTGTATTCATTTGGAGTGGTGTTGCTCGAGTTGTTGACTGGGAAGGTCATAGTCTCGGACGAGCTGGGGCCTAATGCCGTGATCGGGGCTGCCACGCTAGCAGACGAAGACAGGAGTAAGGTATTGAGGATGGCTGACATGGCAATACGTGCTGACGTGGAGGGGAAGGAGGAGTCCTTGCTGGCATTATTGAGATTAGGGTATAATTGTATATCTCCAATACCACAAAAGAGACCACCCATGAAAGAGGCCCTTCAAATTCTTGACAAGTTCCCATCTTCTTCACCATCATACATATATGGTCACAAAGAATGAACATTACACCCCCACCCTCACCTCCACCCCCACAAATTGTAGAGAGATCCATGACTGACTTGTTTGGTTAATCTAGTTGTTTTTTCAAATACTACCTTCCCCTCTACAACTGCGATGATGATTGTTAAGTTAAGTTATACTAGTGGTTAATGAGGTCATCCTTTACTGTCTGACGTACACTAATTTGTGTTGCTAATTTTGGGTTGTCCAAGTGGTAGAATTTTATTTCCATCCATCCAATTAAAATTGTTGCTTTATTAGTTTTAATTTAATAGTATATCGTACATATTATATACTCCATGCATGTTCTAATATATAAATATACTAGCTGGGTCCCGTGCCTCCGGCACTGTATGAACAATATGATTTATCTCAAATTTTGAACGACCAAAATAATTTATTGAGTGAGCGGAAAATTTAAAGTCATTTGCATTTTATTAAATTATTATTAGATTATTAGATAGATAGATGTATTTTATTAGATAGATGTATGAACGGTGGGATTTATCCCAAACTTTGGACGGCCTAGATGATTTATTAAGTGAGCGGGAAATTCAAAATCATTTGTATTTTATTAGATAGATTATTATAAGATTATTAGATAGATAGATGTATTTTATTAGATTGATGTATGAACGGTGGGATTTATCCCAAACTTTGGACGGCCCAGATGATTTATTAAGTGAGCGGGAAATTCAAAATCATTTGTATTTTATTAGATAGATGTATATATACACTACTATAAAAATAATAAGAATATATATGACGGAATTTTGTGACAATTTTTAAAAATAATCACAAAAGATAGTAATTTGTTATGTACTTTTTAAACGATCACAAAATAATAGTATATATATGATGGCTCTTAGTGATGACTAATTTTGTCATCAATGTATTATAATTGTGATGGTCATGTCAATCACACCAAAATTTTCACACAAAATAAATTTTCTTTTTGTGACGCACTAAGTCATCACTTATAGATATACCCTTTTCGTGATTGTATTTAAGCTATCACTAATATTTTAATGTAAGAAATAATCAAAACAATATTTTATGATGACCATTGTGAGACCCCAGATTTTATGAATAAAGATTTAAATTTCTCAAAATATTTTTTTTAATATTATGCTGTGGATTTGATATAATGCTATAAGTTGTGGGTGATATTTATAAATTTTATAAAGTATGCAAGTTGTTATAAAATATTCGTTTGGTCGAGGAATATTCTTTTTGTCGGGAATATTCGTACGACGGCACAATCATTGGTGAACCCACAACGAAAGTATTGTCGTAGTAATAAAACGACAGAATTATTTTTATGAAAATAACGGCGAAAGTTTACCGTTAAAACTGTTGAACTACTCGATAGTAAAAGTACAGTAATATGTGTGGTTGCATAGTAGCACACGGTATTGGTTATTTGATGCTTACATGATAAGTCATTCAGTTATACTCAATTATTGATATAGTAATTGATGCATCATATCTTTCATATTATTGATTCGATTATTATCACAGTATCATCTGCATTATATGATATATTATTAAATCAATAATTGAGACGATAAAGTTATTCATATTATTAAATTATAATATTTATAATGTCTAGAAGTTCTGCCAAGGAGAAGTTTGATCACCTAATTGCGCGCCAATAGGAAAAAATCCTTATTGGAAATCCCTCTCTTTCTTAGGAACGACCTGGTTGTTAAATATTATGAGTTATGATATTAATGACGAATAAGTTCGTGTTGATTAAAGATGAATTTGATAGTTTCATTGTGTTGGGATTATTTGTGTAAGTAGAAATCGATATTTATTTCGATAATAATTGATGTCTGGAGATTATATTGTTCAATCGGGTATTCAAGACACTTTTCGTGCCGGAGTACTATTCACGAGTTACTATTGAGTCACATACACTTACTATTAGGGGATTTGGTGCAAGATTGATGATACTTATATGACTAAGTTAAAAATGGAGGTATAGATGAAGGTACTATACTGTAATTAATTTTTCACATGTTTAGAACTATTGAGTCACATGATTTACTATGGATTCACATGATTTACTATTAGGGGAGGTGGTGCAAGTTTGATAATATTTGGATGACTGAATTAAAAATGAAAGAAAAGTTGGAGGTATTGTACTGCAATATTTCGAGTCCCAAAACGTGCAATTATCAAAACTATATTTTCCTATAAATAGAAGCTCATTCTTCCTTCATTTCTCACCAATTCACTAAAGCTATAGAGCATTTATTATAGAGAGAAGTTATAGAGAGAAAGAAGAAGAGCAGTCTGTTACCTCTCTACTCCAGTATCCAGCTTTATTCTAAGGTAAGGGGTATTATTCTTTCGTATTCATGAAGAGAATTATTTCTTTCAATACTCGTAAGAGTTGTTATTCCATTCTTTGTTATTCTGTTGGAATAACCTGTTTATGCGAAGTACCGCATACATGGTGAAATTTTTTTATTATTCTGTTTTTATTATTATGTCGGAATATCATGTCTGTGCGTTTACGCCGGACCTAGTTCCATTATTTATTATTCTGTTGGAATAACCTGTCTGTGTGGTCTATCACATGCATGATGATTTCTGTTGTTATTCCATTCTTTATTATTCTGTTGGAATATCATGTCTGTGCGTTTACGCCGGACCTAGTTCTATTATTTATTATTCTGTCGGAATATCCTGTCTGTGCATTTACGCCGAACCTGGTTCCATTATTTATTATTCTGTTGGGAATAACCTGTCTGTGCAGTCTATCGCACGCATGGTGAATCCTTTTGTTATTCCATTCTTTATTATTCTGTTGGAATAACATGTCTATATGGATTACCACATACATGGTGAATGATCCTTTATATTCATTCTTTAATAAATTATGGAAATGATCTGGTTACGTTGATTATGATGAGAGTCATAATAAAAGCATTGGACTGATGAAAATCATGGGTATATGAAGTATTAGTAAGTGTTATGATGAGTTATGTTGGTTATTATGTGAAAAAATGAAAGTTTCTTAGAAATCACAAAGGGTTAAAAAATCAGATTTTGGTAAAAATGGAACATAAATTCAATTGACCATATCTCCTATTATATTTCGAATTTTTGGGTGTGGTCAAGTTCTAGAGTTAGATCTATGAGTTATCTAACTTATCCAAGTGGAATCACTAAAAAAGGTATTGTAGATTTTCGTGTGGACAGATTTTAGCACAGGAATCAAAAACTGCGAATTTTGAAAAAACTACTATCAAGATTTTTAAAAGGGCATTTTTGGCCATTTAATTTGTGAGAAAAATTCCGGTCTTTTGGGACATGAAAGTATATGGTATAAAGAATCTCCTGTCCAAAAATGAGCTCATTCCGACTTAAAATGAGTAAGTTATGATCATTTCAATATTTAGGTTTTTTCAACGAAAAATGCTATAACCAGAGTTCTATAACTCCAATGACCATGAAATTTAAATTGAAAGCTCACATTAACATGTGTAAGATCCTGCCAAGATTTGGGAATTTCTGGAGTTAAACTTGAGGTAGCTAATTTCTTAAGGAATTAATTAGAAATTGATTTTTAAAAAATAGTAAATGAATTTTAAAAACTCCGAGAAAAATATATGTTCATTATGGGACTATAGTCTGCTAAATTCCAGAAAAAATATTTTTAGGACTGATTTGGTATTTTTTATGAAAATAGTTTAGTTACGAACATATGAGTTAAATATGTTATGTGAAGAAGTAACAAAGTTAGAAAATAGGATTTTATGGCTTGGAAATCATATATAAGGTATATGCAGATTTTTGATGAGGGATTTGATCATTGGTGAAGAAATCTTACGAGTATGACATTTTTGAATGATTAAATGCATTATTTGGTAAAGTGTAAATAATTGAAATAAATTGTTTATAAATTTAAGAAGTGATTAAAATATTGTTATGATATTAATAATATTAGATTATGAGTTTATTAAGTGATTGATAATATTTGGATAAATTTAAAGTCTTTAATATTTATCCTTGTTTCGTTTGATTAATGCTTATATCATTGTCATTATCATCATGCTTATATGGTGATGAAAGTTATCTTTGGCTTACGTGCAAAGATGGATTGTTGATTATTGAATTGTATATCTTTGACTTACGTGCAAAGATGGATTGTTGATTATTGGTTTTATTGTTGTATATCTTTGGCTTATGTGCAGAAATGAACTTGATATGATTATGACTAGAGATTATTCGGTATAGTCATGATCAATATGATTTAATGAATATCCTTGGCTCGTAGTGCATGGATGATTCGGTGATGTGGTTTATTTATTAAGCTGAATCTCAACGATAAAAATTGATGAAAACATTTTAAATCATAGAAGATAGGAGATATCATGTTCTACTTGATTCTTCTAATGGATTGCTTATTCCGCTGCAGTTAAAATTGATGTCAATTATATTTTATCAGTTTAACATTATTAAAGACCAATGATAATTTATTCTGCATTATCTTAGTCATAATATTTCTTACTGGGCTAGTTGAGCTCACCCTTTCTTTCACTGTTCTCTTCAGGAAATGAGAATATAGTTGGGACGAGTCGGAAAACGGAGTGATGGTCTAGATGATAGCATTAATAGTACTCATTATTCTATTAAATAGTGTGACAATAAATGTAATAAGAACATCATTGAGTTTGTATACTGTCTAGATGACAATATACATATTAAAACTCTTAGATTATGTTTTGTCGTATTGTACACGACAGTTGTATAATTAAGTTGTATTTGAATTTATGTACCATGTATCTGACGACTCAAGATGGGTGATGAATACCTATTTTGGGGGCGTCTCAACCATGACAATCATTAAAAAAACAGATTTTTGTGACGACTTTTATTTGCAATTACAAAAAGAATATATTTTGTGATAAAATTTTTAATCCATCACAAAATAATAAAATATATGATTGCACTCAGTGATGACTAATTTTACCATCGTTATAGAGTATTTATGACTGCCATTGCAATCACCAAAATCTTATATGAAACTATTTTTGTTTAGTAAATAAACTCACATATATTTCCTTTTATATTTTGTTTTAAAATTATAATCATGATCTGGGCTTTGGTTTAATGGGAGGAGGGTTCGAATTCTACAAGTATTATTTGATGCAATTAATACAATACAATAAAATAGCCATAAATAGATATTCAAGTTTTTACCTTTGATCTTTAAAGTCTTATTTTTTTATGATGACTTTGACAATCACAATATATTACGTGTTAATGTGATTGTATTAATAATCACAAAATTATTAAACGTTTGCGTGATGGTCAAAATCATCACGTAAAATCTTTCATAATGAATGTATTTAAGACGACTGATACTTAAAATCATCACATAAACCTTTTGTAATATTTTTTTTATTTTTTATGATTGATTTTGAGCCTCATAAATGAATAATTTTCAAGTTGTGATCATATTATGTGTTTGAATTGTGAAATTTCAATAAAGTGATTAATGTATGTATGGTGTTAAGAGTTGTTGGATTATTATCATCATGATTCTTCTTATGTTCATAATGTGATTGGACATACTAAAAATGTCACATGGATACATGCATGATACGTCGTTCAATACTTTAATTATATATGAATGCAAATATTGGCTCACATAGTACTATCCATCTAGCTTAGGTAGGTACCTACGTAACTGCGGTCTAAATATTTTAACTAATTTCATGAATGACATTATTGTCATTTTATTAATCAAAATCCATGAGCAGATATGCAAAAAAATTGTTATAAATTATTATTCAAATAAGAAAATGATATTTCTTATTTAGAAGATAGTTATTAAAAGGTAATTATTAAAAAATAATTATTGATAGTTATATATTAAATATTGTGTTCATTCCTATAGTTACATCTTTTGAGATTTCTATTATAAATATATGAATTTTCATATTATTAATTTTTTGTTCAAACTTCTTATTCTCTCTAAAATTATCTTTACTTCAAATAAAAATATCAAATTTTTATATCTTATATTCCTATTTTGAAATTTTTTATTATTTGTTTAAGTGCAAAACTTTTTAAAACTTGTCATATCCACCAATGCTATTTGCATTCATCCTATTGTAATTTCAAGAAGGAAAGGAAGAAAATATTATTTTTAAGAAAATAATTTTACGCATTTTAAGTCATTTTTTATTTCAAATTTATTTGTGTTCTTGTTTTATTTTATATATTATTAATATTATAATTACATAATATTTTGTTCTTGATTCTTTTTATCTCTTTATTTTCACATTTTCCTAACAAAAATTGTACTATATTCGTCGATATGCATGGTTGTATTTATGGCTGTCGAAATTATAGATATAAAAAAACATTTATTACGTTATTGCCTTTTTAATTGGACAAACTACCACTTGATTCTTTAGTTGTTAAAGTGAATATATCTTTATAATATCTTTAAATCAATAGGTATGAAAAGAGGAGATACCCTACAGTTACCTAGTTCGTATACTTTATAAGTATCTCATTAGTACAAAATTTATTTTTTGATAAGTTAATTAATTAATTAATAAAATATTGACACATATAAAATTTCGTCTGTATGTCAATACTCTATTGACCAATTAATCAATTTATTTAAAATTAAACTTCATATTAACAACCTCCACTTTATAAGTTCAATATTTTTTGTAAGGAATAGACAAAAATATTTGAGTATATATATGATTTTTTTCTATAATTTGGTGATGTTTATCAACAAAATTATATTAATAAAAGTTTAATAAATCTTAGTTGTTCAAAATTATACTTATTTTATATACATGATATAATAATGGTTTACACAAGTTTAAATTAAATAAAAATTTCAATTTTTATATAGTTTTTTTCATCCATACTATTAAATTTTGTCAAAAAATAAAGATAAAATCAGTATAATAAACTAAGGTATATACCTAGAGGGTATCACCCTCAATCCCCAATAAGTAAGCTATTGAAGCAAAGCATTAAGAATGTGAAATTTTATACATATATTACTTCATTTTATATAAACTCAACCAATTAAAAATAATTATATAGATTTTTTTTTAAATTCGAAAAAGTTGCAATTAACCATAAAGACAAACATATGTTTATTTTTATCAGTTACTCCCTCCGTCCCAAATTAATTGCTCAGTTTTGACTTTTTAAAGTCAAATTGACCATTTTTAAAACTAATCTTTTTACTATTTTTGCTAAAATATAGGTGAAGAGATTATAACCAAAAGAAAGTATATACATTTTATTACTAATCCTAATTTTTATAATTTTAGAAATATATTTATATATGCTTAATTATTAATTTTAAAAATAGTCAATTTGACTTAAAAAAGTCAAAACTGAGCAGTTAATTTGGGACGGAGGGAGTAATACTCTACTCCACTATATAAAGTGTATTATTTTTCTGTTAGATTTTACTGAATATGAATGTATACCTTATCAGATACGGTATTATTAATAATTTTGTAATAACAACTTTGCATATTCTGTGACGCCTCCAAAATAGGTATACATCACCCATCTTGAGTCGTCAGAAAAATATACTATAAAAATCAAATACAAATTTCATTTATACAATTGTCGTGCAAAATACGACGACATGTATACTGTGAGTTTAAATACAAATACATATACTTACTCTGACTCATGTCAAAATTGCACCTTACATAAAGGTACAGTCAAAACTGTTTTAGAAATTAAAATCTTTGGAAAGTGCTCAAGGAAACCTTCGTACATAGGAGGCCATGAATCTAAGTTATGATAGATATCATATGTTCAGAGAATTATCCTTAGTTGACCCAATAAATCCCAAAGAAAAACGAGAAGAATACTATCATGTTCCTTCCAATGGTGAGTCTTTTCTTGACATATAACTATCTCCACTGTCTCCAAGTGAAAATTATATTTTAAATAAACTCCAAGATCATATAGGTAGTGCTTGTAGATATACTCAGCAAGTGGATATGCACAATCCTGTCTTATGATAACACGAGGTTGTATATCATTAGACATCTTGTATGATAGTGACAAAATACCCTTCCAAATTTGGGTTCGACTCACCCTATTCGGTTCACCAAAATTAAATATCAAATGACGTATACAATACGACACACTTATCTAAAGTTCTTAATAAAATTATTTTCATACTATTTAGGGAGAACCTCAACAGCTATAGACCACTGTTCTATTTCCTTGTTATCCCCGCTCGACCTAGCTACACTATTATTACCTGAAAGGAATTGTGAAGCAAAAGGGTGAGCACAACTAGCCCAATAAAGAATATGGACAGTAGCTTTTTTAAGCATTTCTAGATTTTTCATCCTTTATAAAAATTATTCCACACGAAAATCTGTAAATTCTTTTTAAGTGATTCCACTTGGATAAGTTAGGAAACTCATAGAGCTAACTCTAGAACTTGACCATACTCAAAAATTCGAAATATAATAGGAGATATGGTCGATTGAATTTAATGTTCTATTTTCACCAAAATTTGATTTTTTAACCCTTTGTGATTTCTAAGAAACTTTCATGTTTTCTCATAATAATCAACATAACTCATCATAACACTTACTAATATTTTATATACCCATGATATTTCATCAGTCCAATACTTTTATTATGACTTTCATCATAATCCACGTAAACAGATCATTTCCATAATTTAATAAGGAATGAATACAAATGATTATTCACCATGCATGTGGTAATCCACATAGACAGGTTATTCCAACAGAATAATAAAGAATAGAATAACAGAAGAATTCACCATGCATGCGATAAATAGCACAGACAGGTTATTCTCAACAGAATAATAAAGAACAGAACCAGGTCAGACATAATCCACACCGACAAGATATTCCAACAGAATAATAAAGAACGGAACCAGGTCAGACAAAATTCGCATCGACAAGATATTCCAACAGAATAATAAATAATGAAATAATAGCAAAAATTACCATGCATGCGATAGACCGTACAGACAAGTTATTCTAACAGAATAATAATTAATGGAACCAGGTCAGGCGTAATACGCACCGACAGGATATTCCTACAGAATAATAAAAAATTAACGGAATAATAGAATAATTTTACCATGTATGTGGTACTTCGCATAAACAGGTTATTCCAACATAATAATAAAGAATGGAATATCAGAAGTTCTCTTCATGAATATGAAAAAAATAATACCCCTTACGAGTACAACAAATAATATCATTTACCTCAAAAGAAGACTGGATACTGGAATAGTGAGGTAGCAGACTTCTCTTCCTCTTTCTTTCTATAATTTCTCTCTATAATAATGGCTCTAAAGCTTTAATGAATTGATGAGAAATGAAGGAAGAATGAGCTTCTATTTATAGAAAAATATAGTTTCGATAATTACACGTTTTGGGGATCAAAAAATTACAGTACAATACCTTGCTTTCTCCCTTCCAAATTTGGGTTCGACTCACCCTATTCGGTTCACCAAAATTAAATATCAAATGACGTATACAATACGACACACTTATCTAAAGTTATCAATAAAATTATTTCCATACTATTTAGGGAGAACCTCAACAGCTATAGACCACTGTTCTATTCCCTTGTTATCCCCGCTCGACCCAGCTACACTCTTATTACTTGAAAGAAATTGTGAAGCAAAATGGTGAGCACAACTAGCCCAGTAAAGAATATCATAACTAAAGATAATTAAATTATCAATAGCTTTTGTCAATAATAAATCAGAGATTTAGAATATATGGTAGATGATAAAATTTTTCAACCATAGTTGTAGCGGAACGAACAATCCATTAAAAGAGTCAAATAGACCATCAGGGCTATTATCTTTTCCATGTTAAAAGTCCACCAATAATATTTTATCCCTGTAACATCAATCATCAATTCCTGTCCACAATCATATGAATACCTCATAATCATAATTGTGATTCTGAATTCCTTTTCGCACCCAGGACGAAGATAATTTTCATCACCTATCTTCACCTGAAATATCAAAAATCATGGTTATACCAAATCATAATCCCTACTCATAATCATACTAATAAATTCATCTTTGCACCCTTGGCCGATGAGAATCCATAGCCATAATCATACTAAAAACTGTCCATCAATGCACTACGGCCAATGAGGACTTTTTCCACATCATCTGTAACATTACGGTTATGATTATACCGAATAATCCTTGGTCATATCATACCAAGTCCATCTATGCACTACAGGCCACAGATGACTTTCAACATAATATATAAATGAGGATGATGACAATGATATAAGTATTAATCAAACGAAAACAATAATAAATATTAAAGACTTTAAATTTATCCAAATATTATCAATCACTTAATAAACTCATAATCAAATATTATTAATATTATAATAATATTTTAATCACTTCTTAAACGTATAAACAATTTATTTCAATTGTTTACACTTTACCAAATAATGCATTTAATCATTTAAAAATGTCATACTCATAAGATTTCATCACCAATAATTAAATTCCTCATCAAAAATATGCATATACTTATATAGGATTTTCAAGCCATAAAATCTTATTTTCCAATTTGTTACTTCACATAACATATTTAACTCATATGTTCGTAACTAAACTATTTTTATGAAAAATAACAAATTAGTCCCAAAAATATTTCTTTTCTGGAATTTAGCAGAATATAGTCCCATAATGAACATATATTTTTTTTGGAATTTTTAAAATTCATTTACTATTTTTCAAAAATCAATTTCTAATTAATTCCTTAAGAAATTAGCTACCTCAAGTTTAACTCCAGAAATTCCCAAATCTTGGCAGGATCTTACACATGTTAACGTGATCTTCCAGTTTAAATTTCAAGGTCATCGGAATTATAGAACTCCGGTTATAGCGTTTTTCGTCAAAAAAATCTAAATATTGAAATGGTCATTACTTGCTCATTTTAAGTCGGAATGAGCTCATTTTTGGACAGGAGGTACTTTATACCATATATTTTCTTGTCCCAAATGGTCGGAATTTTTCTCACAAATTAAGTGGCCGAAAATGCCCTTTTAAAAATATGGATTTAAGCATTTCCAGATTTTTCATCCTTTATTAAAATCATTCCACACGAAAATCTGTAAATTCTTTTTAAGTGATCCCACTTGGATAAGTTAGGAAACTCATAGATCTAACTCTAGAACTTGACCGTACTCAAAAATTTGAAATATAATAGGAGATATGGTCAATTGAATTTCATGTTCTGTTTTCACCAAAATCTAATTTTTCAACCCTTTGTAATTTCTAAGAAACTTTCATGTTTTCTCATAATAATCAACATAACTCATCATAACACTTACTAATACTTCATATACCCATGATTTTTTATCAGTCCAATGCTTTTATTATGACTTTCATCATAGTCCACGTAAACAGATGATTTCCACAATTTAATAAGGAATGAATACAAATGATCTTTCACCATGCACGTGGTAATCCACATAAATAGGTTATTCCAACAAAATAATAAAGAATGAAATAACAGAAGAATTCACCATTCATGCGATAGACCGCACATACATGTTATTCTCAATAGAATAATAAAGAATGGAACCAGGTCAGATATAATCCGCACCGACAGGATATTCCAACAAAATAATAAAGAACGAAACCAGGTCAGGTGAAATTCGCATCGACAAGATATTCCAACAGAATAATAAAGAATGAAATAACAACAAAAATTATCATGCATGTGATAGACCGCATAGACAGGTTATCCCAACAGAATAATAATTAATGGAACCAGGTCAGGCGTAATACGCACCGACGGGATATTCCGACAGAATAATAAAGAACGGAATAATAGAAGAATTTCACCATGTATGCGGTACTTCGCATAAACAGGTTATTCTAACATAATAATAAAGAATGAAATATCAGAAATTCTCTTCATGAATATGAAAGAAATAATACCCCTTACGAGTATAACAAATAATATCCCTTACCTCAAAAGAAAACTGGATACTGGAATAGTGAGGTAGCAGACTTCTCTTCCTATTTCTCTCTATAATTTCTCTCTATAATAATGGCTCTAAAATTTTAATGAATTGGTGAGAAATGAAGGAAGAATGAGCTTCTATTTATAGAAAAATAAAGTTTTGATAATTACACGTTTTGAGGCTCGAAAAATTATAGTACAATACCATCAACTTTTCTTTCATTTTTAATTTAGTCCTGCAAGTATTATCAAACTTGTACCACCTCCCCTAGTAGTAAATCACGTGAATCAATAGTAAATTATGTGACTCAATCGTTTTAAACATGTGAAAAAATTAATTACAGTATTGTACCTCCATCTATACCTCCATTTTTAACTTAGTCATGCAAGTATTATTAATCTTGCACCAACTCCCTTAATAGTAAGTGAATGTGACTCAATAGTACACAAATGTGAACAAATAGTTATATAAGCATGTGAATTAGTAGCAATTAATTGTTCATTTATCCGATAAATTATTCAATTTATCAATATAACCCCCAGACATCAATTATCATCGAAATATATGTCGATTTCCACTAACACTAATAATTTCAACACAATGAAACTATCAAATTCATCTTTAATCAACACGAACTTATTCATCATTAATATTATAACTCACAATATTTAACAATCAGGTCATTCCCAGAAAAGTGGAGAATTTCCAATAAGGATTTCTCCTTATTGGCGCGCAATTAGGTGACCAAACTTCTACTTGGCAGAACTTCTAGACATTATAAATATTATAATTTAATAATATGAATAACTTTGTCGTCTCAATTATTGATTTAATAATATATCATATAATGCAGATGATACTGTGACAATAATCGAATCAATAATATGAGAGATATGATGCAGCAATTGCTGTAGCAATAATTGAGCAAATAAAACAAAACTTCATTATCACTTATTTTGAAAAAATTTCAAATGTCACCCTTAACTTTAAACTTTTATCAATTTAACTATTCACCAAAATAGCAAAATTAAATATTTTTATTTCATAAAATTCGGGTTCTCGCATATTCGATATGTAAATTTTGAAAAAAAAAGATTATATAAAAAAGAAAATATATGGGCCCAAACGGGGTGGTGGGTAAGAATACAACATTCTGAGCTTTGGGATTTGGACCTTGGGTTCCCTGATCTAGGAAAACAAAAGGCCCAAAAACACCGTCTGACGGTCTGGTCTTTAAAACGCGGACCCATATTTGAATTAGAAAAGGGCAAGAAATCCCGCTCAACCCTCATCTGGAACGCTCTAAAGTTTAAAGCAAACGCTCCGCGCCACACAAATCCATCTCGCACAGTATCAGAATTCATAATTCAGGAGAGAGAGAGAGAGAGAGAGATCCAAAAAGCAGAAATGGCTACGAACATAGGTATGATGGATTCGGCTTATTTCGTTGGAAGATCAGAGATCTTGGCTTGGATCAACTCCACTCTTCAACTCAATCTCTCCAAAGTCGAAGAGGTACCTATATATCTATATCTACTTTCCCAATCCATAAATTTCCAAAAGAATTTTTATCATTCGATCCGATTCTCTTTAATTTTAATCACGAATCCGGCTGAATTTCAGGCCTGTTCAGGTGCTGTTCACTGCCAGCTGATGGATGGGGTTCATCCTGGTATGGTTCCGATGCACAAAGTCAATTTTGATGCCAAGAACGAGTACGAGATGATTCAGAACTACAAAGTCCTTCAAGACGTTTTCAATAAACTCAAGATTACCAAGGTCCTCTATTAATTCTATTATGATTACTTTTTTTAATGTTCTTAATAAGGTTTTATGCCAATTAAGGATAATCTAATAAATGTTATAGGGAATTTTCTTTATAAATATGGTAGTTACTGAATTTCCATTTATGTGAGCTCCAGCACATTGAGGTGAGCAAGCTAGTGAAAGGAAGGCCCCTGGATAATCTTGAATTTATGCAGTGGATGAAGCGTTACTGTGATTCTGTCAATGGTGGTGGTTTCCACAGGTAACATTTTAACCCTAATTATGCTTTTAAGATTTCTGTTATATGAATTGTCGAGGTTTCTATATTCTATTATTTATGATGCTGGATTTTTTATTCTACTATTGATGCATTTCCTCATCTGTTTTGGGGTGTTTGTGTTATGGATTGGCTGCAGATTAATTTTGCTCTATATCTTATTTAGAGTAATTAGTATTTTGTTGGAATTAGCTGTTTTTAATTCATTTTAGCTCTCTTATACTATATCTTTGTTTAAAATTCTTGTTCAATTCATTTTAGCTCTCTTATACTATATCTTCGTTTAAAATTCTTATTTTTCTTCCCCTAATATGAATGGATAAAAGTGGTTGTCTAACTTCCCCCTCTTCTGTATTGTTTTACTCTAATTTTATTCTTATATTTGCTGGTTAATGGTAAATTTATAGGTTATTAGCACACATGAAACATAAACATTGCCCTCTTTCATTTGGATCTCATGAATTTTATTAGGAGATGTAAGCTGTTTCACTTTATTTACTTATAGCATGTCTATTGACACTTCATTTGCCCTCTTTCACTTGTTTGCTGCAGCAAACGTTTGCTATGGATGAGTTCCCATATATATATATATATATATATATATATGAGGATTTAATAGATACATAGCTTTCAATCTTTCTTTCCACTTAGAAGTTTGAAACTTTCCTTTTTCTTTAATCCATTTCTCAAGTAGAAGTATATTTACATGTCAAACAGAAAAAGTAAATGCATAATCTGGATGAGGGTGCTGCCGATGTACTTGAGATGCATACATTGCTATTTAAATACTTCTCTGTTCAGATCCTCTAAAAACAAAATTATTTCTATCCTCCTGAAAGAATTATATGCCCAAAGAGTCAATGTGGTTGGCAGTTGTGTTTTTAAATTAAAAATGGACTTCTTTCATATTCAGAGACTTTCCTATATGTTGGACGTATGACTGTCTGCTTAGCTATGAAATCATTTAGGTGGTGTACTGTTGGAATAAGTATATGACAATATTTTACATTTTGGTTTTACTTTTAATGTCAGTTACAATCCTTTGGAGAGAAGAGAGGCTAGCAAAGGTGGGAAAGATGTTACCAAGAAATGTGCGCCATCACAATCTTCAAATAAGTCCACAACAGTTGCACCGAGAACACATAATGCTCGAAAGAATGATGTACTTTCTGTAAGCACTACAAATCAATCTGTCAAGGTCGCTAGACCTACTTCAAGTGGAGAGCCTGCATATGAAAAACAGGTACCAAAATCAGTGCAATACAAACATTTTAGCTTAAGAATGTTGAGAAGCTTGCTTACATATTATTGTGCAGATAACAGAACTGAAGCTAGCAGTGGATGGTCTTGAGAAGGAAAGGGATTTCTACTTTGCAAAGCTGAGGGATATTGAGATCTTGTGCCAGTCTCCAGAGACTGAAAACGTACCTGTAATGTTTCCGAGTTACTTTTTGTCAAAGTCCACAGTACATACTAGATGTTAATAACTAATTTTATTTTTTTCCCATGTCGTCCTCAGGTTGTTGAAGCAATATTAAGGATTTTATATGCTACAGATGATGATGCTTCAGTGGTGGCAGAAGCAAAAGCAATAATAATTTCAAAGCAGAAGATACAACGAGATGCTTTGAGTCCCATATATGAGGTTCTGGAAGATAAAACAAATGTGGATACTCAGAAGAGGAAAAATGCTATCAATGTTGATGTTGACGAGGCTGCAACTAACAAATTGTATCCTAGGCAAAGGGTTTCTGATGCTTCTGATGTCCATTGCAGTGGGTCACCCCTTATGACTTACTGACCGCCTCTGTTTTGAGCATCAATACACTGTGGGTCTATCTGGTTTAGATGGCGGCGTCCTCACCATACTGCTCAATATTTGTTTCAGTAGATTACAGACCTCAATGTTTTAGAGATTTTCCTGTTTTATCTTTGTCTGTTTAGAATATATAATAATGATTAATGTGGTTCAAGGAAGATCAATCTGTATTGTTGACATTGATGAAGACCCCTTGCAATCTGTGAAACCTGGTTTTTTTTTTTGGAACATCATGTTGATATGTAAGTGAAAACATTGGCTATATATACTTCAACTTCATATTATTGTAGGCGTGGATTTCCTAATTTTGTTATTTTCTGTCTTCTGTTATTACCTTCTGCAGCATTAATTTTTGGTTACCCATACTACCCTTTAATTTGATGTTTATTTGCTTTCTGTATAAAGAAAGGAAAAAGCTAGTCAATGACAGTAATGCTCATGTCATAAGGAGAAATCTGACCAAAATCTGCATTACATATTTACTTGTATTCGCAATTCAGAAATATGTATATAAGCAATGAGGAAAAAAGAAAAAAAAACTGATTAATCAAACATGTGCTTGGTTATGTAGACTGACCTCAAGAATGAAATACTAATTTGTATTATTCCTTCCCAAGTTGCAGAATGAATCTTACCAACCAAAAGTGAAACAAAGCAAAGTGTCCTTTATTCTCCTCCATCCTCATCTCAGCATTTGAATCCTATTCTTTACTCCTTTTATTCTCCATAACCACTAAAATGACGGAGGATTGATTAGATATTAAGCATAGCCCACCGTTTGCATACTAACATTTATTTCTTCATTTAAGTGAAAAAACCAAGGCAAACTCCTCTTTCATCGTCTAAATTTTGTATTTCTTGATCATTAGCTGTGCTGTGCTGATAGCAGCAATGGGTATGGCGATATCTCGGTTTGTGAAAATGCTCTTTGCTAAGAAAGAAATGAGGATTCTAATGGTGGGCCTTGATGCGGCTGGAAAAACAACTATCCTTTACAAGCTCAAACTCGGAGAAATTGTTACTACCATCCCCACCATTGGTACCTCCCTGCTCTCTATAATTTTATAGCCTAGAAGATTATAGTCTAAGAAAAGTATAGAAACTAAATGGAAAGAAATCAACATAATGTAATAATACTTCATGCAACTGTCACTCGTTCAGTCGCAGCTTTTGTATTCTTCAATTCTTGTACGTTTAGAAAAAATATAAAGTATTGGTGGCTGCAGGTTTCAATGTGGAGACCGTGGAATACAAAAATGTGAGCTTCACAGTATGGGATGTAGGAGGACAAGATAAGGTATAGTATATATTACTTATAACAAGCTTGTAAATCTAATGTTTTGATGGAATATTACTTGTACAAACCATTTGACAATGATACACAGATCAGGCCTCTGTGGAGGCACTACTTTCAGAACACTCAAGGTCTTATCTTTGTGGTGGACAGTAATGACAGAGAGAGAATTACAGAAGCCAGAGATGAGCTTCATCGGATGCTGAATGAGGTCGCTTGTTTAATTAAAATCATGCTGCAACTTCTTGTACAACATATAATTGTTCTATTTCTTCCCGCAGGATGAACTACGCGGTGCAACGGTTCTTGTGTTTGCTAATAAACAAGATCTTCCAAATGCGATGAATGTTTCAGAAATCACTGACAAACTTGGCCTTCACTCACTCCGTCAACGCCGTTGGTATGATATATACATACTGTTCATGTTTTTTGGATTTAATTCGCTCATGGCTGGCATCTAGTAATGAACTAATAATTGATACAGGTACATACAGAGTACTTGTGCAACTTCCGGCCAAGGACTGTATGAAGGTCTTGATTGGCTTTCCAGTAATATCCCAACCAAGGCAACATAAAAACAACCAATTAACCTTCTCCATCATTCATATCTTTATGGGTTTTAATTCTGAATACATACTCGCCTGGGGGATCTTGTTCCATCCATCATAAACATACGAAAGTTTTGTATGTACAAGTGACAAACATGCTTTATGTATTAATAACCGTCTACTGTATAATATTTTAGTTTAATACTGTCGAATATGTAATGTGATTGTTAATTTTGTTTGCGGTTGTGAAAATGGCTGAAAGAATTCCTAATACAATTAGATATTATGTCAAATACTCTTTTCTTGTAAATGCCCTTCAAGCGGTAAGTAAGCTCAGGAGCAGCAACCCTACCAGCATTTCATCCCAATATTTTCTATATATATATATATATATATATATATATATATATATATATATATATATATATATATATATATATATATAAGCCACAAAATCTGAATTAAATCTTCATTTTTAATTGAAGGACTTTGTATCAAAAAGTTGATAACTCCAGATGCCACTGTTTTTTTTATTCTCATCGACGGTTAAAAGACATTTTTGACCCAACAACGTAACATAAGAGCCTATAATTTCTAACCTTCTGATAATACCCTCAAACAAATTTATAATACTCCCTCCATTCCAAATTATATATACATTATTATTGACTTTTGAAAGTTAATATAAAATATTTTTAAATTTAAAATTGAGATGTTTAATTAAAAATTATGAAACAATAAAATTTAAATGAGTAATACGTTTTATATAGTTTACAGTATTCAACTAAAATTTAAAATTATTTATGTCAATTTTGAGTTTAAAAATCTCGTAATTTATCTTTAAAAGTCGATAATAATCAAATAATAGGTAACTGATGTAGTATTATCTTAAATAATCTTCGTCTCAAGATCTGATTACAACAATCTCTAACTGTAGCTAACCGAACCTAATGAGTTCTTGCTTACAATATATGGCTACTACTATTTCATGCCTGCACTGCTGTGTGTCTTTTCATGGTTATACTGATTTTGGTTGAGATCCATTAATTCATTTTTACCAACATTCTGGAACTCTTTTTTTTTTTTTTATCAGGTTACTTTATTTGCTTCTCCATGTTCACCTTCTAAAAAGTATCATTATGCTTTTGAATTTGGCAGTAAAAAGTAAAATGATTCATCAGCTTAATCAGAAAACATGTGTAAATATCTGACAGAAAATTAATCACAAAATCTGCTCGAATTTCTGTAAGTTGGTGGGGGCATCAATAAAAGCTACATACATGCATAAGTTAACTTATTCGTCAAAGTACTACTTCCCTACAAAGAACTTGTTCATTAAATTCTATATACTACTACTATCTTTGTAACATGTTTCATTTCTGTTGGTATACTAGTAACATTCTAACAATTTTAATTTATTATTTTTTATATTTTCATTTGATAAGACCTGTCTCATTTATGCATGTACAGAGCAGTGAAGGACAAAAAACAGAGGAGAAGGATCACTGCCTTTAATGTGTGTGAGACCCTAGTAAGATACTATTATTAATTGGAGTAGTATATTTGCTCCTTTAAATTTTCTTTATAATTTATTTTATCCATGGAAACACATGGGCATTTGGATTTGGACACACTTGGCTATGTTGAAATTTTCCATGTCTAAGGTTTGGGTTTCCATAAAGTTTCTCCCCAATGATCAAGAAAACAACACAACCAAATAATCTAGCTGTTTCCAGACACACCTCTCCTGTGCTCTCACATGATTACTGTTAATTCATTGATTTATCTATATCTAATATCTATCTATTCTCTTGCTTGTTGGGATACATCATAATGTAACCAAACAGCTTTTAGATGAGGAAAAAGCGAGTGGGTCAGTGAGGGTTGGTGCCTAAGTTTATAGTGGAACAAATTTTGAGGCACTAGAGGAAGAGGAGGAGGAGGGGGTGAAAATGTTGAAAGCTGTATACACCTAACCACCACCCTCTATTTTTCATATCATAAATGATTACAAAACGTAGCCTGTTAGTTCATGTATTTACAGGGTTGGTGTAGACTCATTGATCATTAAAACTCCTGTTTTTGAAAGATTGCCATATTTTTGTCGGGTCCATTGAGATTTTCCCACTCAAAAAAGACCAACTATGTGCTCTTGTATCTTACTATCATAGGCGCATCAATAATAAGGAGAGGCCACACCAATCTCCCATCTCACCAATGTGGGGCGGGGCGGGGCATTAATATTAGAATCAAATCAAAACTTGACCAACTAGTCTGGAATAGTTTGGATATCATCACCATAACTATCAAGATTTTTGATGAAGGAAAAATGATGTAAATATAGGTGCAAGACCATTGGAAACAAATGCATAATGAACATTAAGCATTTTAATTTAGTTGTTGGGTATTATTACACATCACATTAATTTTAGTAATTTTCTGGATCTGAAACTGGTACAACATAAATATAACTGTGTAATACATACTTTACGCTAAGCCGGACATAAAACCGATAAAGGTCTGGACTCTGTAAACTTGGTATGCTGCTAAAAAGCATATAGGGGTATGGGGGGTGGAGCATATTGAGTTAATTGTAGTGTTCCTTCGTGTTCCCCATAAGCGATAACATGATAAAAATACCAACTATCTACAACCTTGCTGGTTCAAGGACTTGTCAAATACTAAATTCTATTAACCACTCACTCAGGAGCATCCAGAGGATAAAGGTGTGTGCTTGCATCAAATAAAATACTTTGCAAACCCTGGATATTAGTAGATTGTACTCTTGATCTTTCTCATTTTTGCCATATTCTGACAGGTCAACATTATTTTCATATTAACTTGAATATTTTAAACGTCACTAAAGTTTAGCACTAGTACTACTACTACCTACTACTTCTGTTTGGTTTTGAGAGGCATAAACTTCACACTAAACAAAAAGCCTGTTCCAGAGATATCTTTTGATGCTCCAATAATGTTTTGTCCTTTTTATATTTCTTTCTACAAAATCTCCCAGCTTGTGGAAATACTAATAAAAAAAGAGGCTACTTACAGTTACAGCAATAATAATTTCCTGAATTTTATTTACTAATGTTTTACTTAAAACATTTAGAGGCATGCAGCATTACAGTACCATCTTTTATATCACTGAATTAAAAACCAATTGAAGTCAAAGGAGAGTAATCTGTAAGCATCATATAATTCCAAAATCATTGAGTGGAGCCCATCTTTTTTTAGCTACTCTGCTCCATTGACAACTCAATTGCTCTTTAATTATATATAATAAAAAATTTAAAACATCTCATTCTCCCCGTTCCTTAATATAAGTCGTTTTAAAAAAATATTTTTGTTCTTTAATATAAGTCGTTTGAGAATTTCAAGTAAACATTAATTGTTTAGTTTCCAATATTACCCTAAATATTAAATGCAACTTTGATTCTCTTACTATTTTCTGTCCGATAAATAACAATCTCTTCTTTCAATACAAGACAACTGATATTATAATTAATGTTATACAATCATTTCCTTAATATTTGTGCACAACACTAAAACAATCTATATTAAGGAATGAAGTATCAAAATAATCCACCTAAAAGCAGGAAGAGCAAGCGCGAGACCTTGGAGACAAACTCAACCCCACAAGATCACATCTCTCCTAAAGTCAAATGCCCAAAATTTATGCCAACCTTTAGTTTTTTTATCCAAAAATCAATATGTATGCATTAAACATATATTCTACTACGGTGAGTAACTAGCTAGTTCTACTTGCTACAAATTACTACGGAAACTCATGTCTGTACTTAGAGGGCAATGATTACCAAAGAACAAAAATTGCAGGTCGAACCCATAGCTATGTAACATGATGAACAAACTTCAAACAGGAGAAATGCCAGAGAATTGTGGACAGCAACATATTGTCCACGTTATAGCGAGTATTAAACAAAATAGCATACTAATGCATTAAGATGCCCTCTTAGGGAATGAATGCCATACCATCAGCAATTTGGAGATGTTAGCGGAAAACTAAGCCAACAAGATAGTTACATGGCCTTACCATATTTAAGTTGTGAAGAAATCACTATAACAATTTTATGGAGAAGCTCATTCAAAAATAAACCTAGAAGAAGTGTTCTCATACAGGATTGGAAACAATCCTACCAACAAGTGTTTCGTCTAGTTAGTTGAATAAGAATATTAATTCTAATATATGGAAATTAGATGCTTGACAAGAATATAAATTTAAATAGATGGAGTATCAGTAAAACAATTTGTTTGATCATATTAACAAGGTACATTTCAAATAACAAATTATGCAATTCTAATGTATTTGTTTTTCTCTTATTTCTTTTTCCCTTTGAAAGAGCAAAAAGGAGGGAAGGATCTTTCAAAAAGGAGGGATGGATACAAGGTTGCTTGTCTGTGAGGGAAAAAGAGTGAGGGAAATCCTTGGAATAGAATTTGAACCTATATACTCAATTTGAAGGGAGTGTTTTCTTTTAGTAAACAAGTGATTAAGTCCTGAAAAAAACCGAAAATCCCACCGGCCTACAGTCCCCATTCATGCCTTCAAGACATTCCTCCATCAAATTGAAGCATATAGTCCACTGCCAACCTGTTTTTTTGTTGAAAACTACTCTATACATTAATTTGTTTAGTTGAGAAAATATCCAAAGACCAGGCATACCCATCCCTATCTATGTTATATATCCTACTAGGTGTTGCCAAATGTATGACATGCAGATAGAGTAAAATACATATGAAAATGTCACATTTTTAATAATCATTTTTTCTGTAAGCTGTTTCACATTGAGATCCAATGCCAATAATTTTTCAACAAAAGATGCTGGATGGAGACATTATGTATGCAAGTCAATAAAAAGCTCCACTAAACCAATCTTCTCAAATTTACTCTTCATCCTCAATCAAAAGGGAGATGGGGGTAAACATAAGATAATTGTTCGCATTACCGAATTGTTTTGGACAGAGACAGAGGTATACAATAAAAGGCACTAGAATTGTATATCAAGAACACATTTGGCAATTAATATGTAGAAGAGCGCTAACATAATACCATTGAGAAATTTTTAGCCACATGACAGTAGAATAGATCAAGTAGGGCCACTAAGCACACCGATAAAAGCATGGTCTTGAGGACAATTTCATCTGTTGATCCTGAGCTCTGCTTTTCTTAGACAGGTGTTCCAGGGAAACTGAACTTGATGATGCTACCGTCCACGAGTCATTAGAACTATCGCAGCTGAAATATCCATCAATGATACCGCTGGGACTGCTAGGAATATAACGGTACTTGCGTTTGTGATTTAGATATTGCTTGAGACCGCAGTCACCAGATAGTTCAATAATGAGTTTATAGCATTCATCAACTCTTTCCTGTAATGAATTAGGATCAAGACCAACAATAAGACAAGTAGACAACCCAATCGAAAGGGGCACTCAAATACAATCCATGGGACTAAAAGTATAACAAAATGCAAGAGATTCTTATGCAGTGAAATACAAACCTTGCTGACTTTTAATATACCCATGAGCTGATTCTGATATTCCAACGATTTACAAGGGTCAACTTCCTTGATAACCAGAAACATTGTTGCAGTAGCTATCACAGATGGAAGGTAACAAAGAAACCTGGAATCTGTATGTAATGCATAATGTTAAGATGATAGACTAAACTGGATATCTTAATTTAAAAATATATCCACAACATTCATGTTTCCACTGCCATATTAACAACTTCTTGCAAAGTAGGTAAAAATAAGAGGTAATTTATACGCTTACCAATGATGAAAGAGAGGAGGATGCGCTCACACCTTCTTAGAAACTCCCAATGTGGATAGGTCTTCAATCCAAGCCTCCTTATGATGTGATCAATGAATGAAAATGGGGTCACTGGATTCATTTTCCATTCAAGGGAAGAGAGTACCAAAAGCTCCATTCTCTGAATACTCTTTGAATCAAACACAAACTTTGATTCCTCTACCTAGATACCCATCAACAGAACCCACATTAGTCAGAGATTAAATTCCAAATAATTTTTCACATTATGAAATTTCCACAAACACACATTGCACATCCACCAATACACAAATAAATAAATAACATACTTGGAAATCTATAAGAAGAGGCACTTGGGTCTCCTCAACTTTGGCAGCTAAAGAAAGGCAACCAACAGCAGCTAGTTGACTCATCCATGGCTTATCATTTTGAATGCAGAAACTTGATATGAACCTATCAAAGTAATTAACAGCTAAAACAACAGTCAACCCAGCAAATCCATAGTGAGAACAGACCTTTAAAAGCCAATCAATGGATACTTTTCTAGCTTCCATTAAAGATTCATCTTCAGAGTTGAAAATGGTCTGCTTTTCTTTAGATAAAAGACAAACAAGCTCATCCTCTTCCCAAAATAAGTCATGTTCTAACAAAGAAAGAGGTTTATTAAGGGTTTCATTAATGTTCTCACTAATCCCTTCTTCAAAACTAAGCACACCCAGATCTTCCTGAAAATGCTCCTCTTCACAGAAAAGAGAATCGATAAAAAAGATAGGGTTTTGGAGGTGGGGTTCTTGTTGTTCATGGGAAACCATCTTCTTCGGAGAAGAAGATATCAGAGCCTCTACTCATTATCTTCTAGAGAAGAAGATGGAGAGATATAAGAAGCTGAACGTTGGTCCCGTTAACATATCTGCTGCCCCTATGTTTCTCTCTCTAGGCTGAAAATCAAGAAAGACCCATATGAGCAACCAGCCGATGGGTTTTAATCTGAGACAGCTTTCACCCGTCCTTTTTTTTTCTCTCTCTCCTGTTTACTGTAATTTTTGAGTTTATTAGTGAGAAATTTTGTTTTGTGGGGGTGTTTGGCGCTCCGGAAAATGGAATGTAACGGCACATTTCTCCGAGTCAAGTCCAGTCCAGTCTAGCTATTAAAGTAAGGAATTGTTAAATTCATAATTTTTTTGTTATTTTTATAATAAAATATCGTTATAGATGTATAGTAACAGTGAAAATCGTCGATATAAGATCTATTACAATATTTTTGTTATAAAAATAATATTTTTTATTATGGATTTAATAATAACAATTTTATGTAACCTCTAAATACATATGTAGACATCTAAAGCACTCATATTAAATAGGATTCTCTTTTAAATAATATTTTTTTATTAAAATTACGATTGTTTAGGAGATTGTTTATTAAAATTAGGTCGTTTTGAAGATTTTTTTTAAAAATAAGTGGATCGCGGGCGGCATTTCTATAAATAAAAAGGAAAATAAATGGGATCACTCTATTTAGTTTTAAAAGAATCTCTAAAAAGATATAGTTTTAATAAATGATTGTTATTATAAAGATAATATTATTAAAGAAAAGTGTTTTAGATCCATTCTAAATATAATAATATAATAATAACTTGTACCAAGTTTTGTCCGTTTGAGCTTACAAAAAAAATTTACTCAATTTTAATCGTATACTCCTTTTGTTTCTTTTTTTTTTTCTTTAACCTTTAAGAGCTTGTGAAAAAGAATTTTAATGGTATTGAGTGGACATATTGTAAAAATAAAAACGCATTTATCTATTTATTATATATATACAGGGTAGGGCTGAGTATTTAGTTATAACCGAATAGCTAACCAAAAACCGAAATTCTATAATTTTAAGTATCCGTACAACAACTTGAATTGTAAAGTAACCGAATAACCAAATTTATTATTCAGTTAATAACCGAATAACATCAACTTAAAACCTAACAAAACATACAACAAATAATCTGTTCATAAAAAAAGTTCACCCTTCATGGGGCTGCATGTTCTGTAACATCATCTTCACTAGAGACATTTCTTCCATCACTGGTATCATCATCACTGACCTCTTCGTCACTGTCTTCCGATAGGGTGATGGTGATATTCTCCTTCTTTGCAAAACGCTCACAGTACACTGCGTTATTAATGAAGATTGTGAAGCATTTGTCATAACAAACAACTTGTTGATTACTCTTCAAGAAAAAAGGCTGAAAATGAACACATTCACGAGGCACCATGTATTGCAAACATATGGGAAGACTGTTATCAATTATACAGAGAGCATGCAAAATTGGTAACCACTAAATATCAGTGACGTAAACATCACCTCTCTTCCAGTTGACATAAATGCAATTTTTTTTTAACAATTTTGTTATTCGGTTAACCAAATTACATAAATTTTAAAACCAAACCCAAACTCAAAAACTGAATAATAAATCGGATATACCGAATTTCAAAAAATAATTAAATAATCAAAAAAATCGGTTAAAAAAATTTGATTTTGTTCGATTATTCGATTTTATCTGTTTTTTTAGCTCAGTCCTAATATAGAGATAGATGGAATTTAAATTTTATAAACTTAAGAACAAGGGAGCAAACATTCTTAATTATCAGCCCAATCCCTTCGAGTTATAAGTTTATATTTTTGTTATCTTTATTATAGCCAATATTGTATAGATTTTTTTTTCATTTTAGGACTTTCAATAGACTAGCCAGCCCAAATATAATATTTATTGTAATAAATAATTATAAACTTACATATAATTAATTAAGAGTATGACAGTTTTATGAAATTCAGATATAAACAAATGATATTTTTATACTATAAATTTTCTTCATTTACTGTCCATTATTGTTATTAAAAAAAGGTTTACATTAGTTTTGGCATAACACTAAGGAGATGGTGTTTGTTATAATAGATCATTATGAATACTCACCTAAACATAAATTACTAGGTATTTAATTATTGGTAATAGAAAATGATCATATTATGTCATTTCTGTTTGGTAGAAGATATGTGAAGTCCTGGTAGACTTTTCACGCATATTAAAAAGATAAATAAAATGACAAAATTGCCTATAATAATGTCATTAAATATGGAGAGAGAATTAAAATAAGAAAAGTATGAGATATTTAATGCTACAGGTATAATAGAAAAATATGTGTAAAAGTTTGGTTATTAAAGGAAAATGGACATTTAACATAGGACTACCCAAAATAGTAATAAGAACTTTTATTATGGGATAGAGGGAGTATTAATGAGTATACTTTTTTAATATTGATCTTTTACTAAAATATCCTTGCAATAATTTTAGTTGAATGATTAATCATATGATTATTGTCAAATATAATCGACAACCATCAAACTATTATCAAACTAATTAATTTTGTATTACTTGGTAATCGTATTAATTTTTTTAATATGTATATAAAATAACAATTCATAATTTATTTAATTATTAAGCACAAAATTTTAAAATATGTCATCAATAATAAATAAAAACAACATCATATACTTTGTATGGATAATGAGTTATTTTAATTAAACTAAACACGTAAAAAAAATTTAAAAATAAATGTAAATTATGTTACTAGTAAGGATATTTAAATCCCAATTATTAAATATAAATGATATTTTTGTCTAAATAAAAATGTTAATGTGGCACTCCCAAAATAGGTATACATCACCCATTCTGAGTCGCTAAATACGTGGTACAGAATTCAAATACAAATTTAATTATACAATTGTCGTGTAAAATACGACAAAACATATCTGAAAGTTTTAACATGAATATTGTCTTCTAGAAAGTATCCAAACTAAAATGGAGTCCTCATTATAATTATTATCAGGCTATTTTATAAAATAGTGAGTACTACTACAACCATCATCTCGGACCGTCACTCCATTCTTCGACTAATACTGGCTACATTATCATTTTTTGAAGAGAACAATGAAAGCAAAAATATGAGTTCAACTAGCTCAGTAAGAAATATTATGACTAAGATAATGCAGAATAAATTATCGTTAGCCTTCAACAGTATTAAACTAATAAATAACAAGTTTAACTCTAACGGAACACGCAATCCATTAGAACAGTCAAGTAGAGCATGATATCTATTATCTTATATGATTTAAAAAGTTTATCATTAATTTTATCGCTGAGACTCAGCTTAATAAATAATTCACATCACTAAATTATATATGCACTACGGGCTAAGGATATTCATTAGTATCATATCCACGCACTATGGGCCAATGATATTCGTGTTATCACCAATGGTCATGATCATGCCAATTACTATCCATCAATGCACTACGGGCCAATGAGAACTTTTATAATATCATTTGTAACATTACGGGTCATGATTATAATGAATAATCACTGGTCATAATCATCCCAATCAAACAGTCCATCTATGCACTATGGACCAAAGATAACTTTCATCACAATATATGTGAGACCTTAGATTTTATGAATAAAGATTTAAATTTCTTGAAATATTTTTTTGAATATTATGGTGTGGATTTGATATAATGTTATAGTTGTGGGTAATATTTACAAATTTTACAAAGTATGCAAGTTGTTATATAATATTCGATTGGTCGGGGAATATTCTTTTTGTTGAGAATATCCGTACGACGGCACAATCATTAGTGGACCCCACAACAGAAGTATTGTCGTAGTTAGAAAATGACAAAATTATCTTTTTATAAAAATAACGGCGAAAGTGTTACCGTTAAAACTGTTAAACTACCCGATAGTAAAAGTACAGTAATACGCGTGGTTGCATAGTAGCACACGATATTGGTTATTGATGCTAACGTGAGAAGTCACTCAATTATACTCAATTATTGCTACAGTAATTGTTGCATCCTATCTCTCATATTATTGATTCAATTATTGTCACAGTATCATCTGCATAATATGTTATATTATTAAATCAATAATTGAGATGAAAAAGTTATTCATATTATTATTTACAATATTGACAATGTTTAGAAGTTCTGTCAAGGAGAGGTTTGGTCACCTAATTGCACGCCAATAAGAAGAAATTCTTATTGGAAAGCCCCCTATTTCCTGAGAACGACTTAGTTGTTAAATATTGTGAATTATAATATTAATGATGAATAAGTTCGTGTTGATTAAAGATGAATTGGATAGTTCCATTGTGTTGGAATTATTAGTCTTGATGAAAATCGACATTTATTTCGATAATAATTGATGTCTGAAGGTAATATTGATCAATCGGGTAATTAACCAGATAAATGAGCAATTAATTACTTTTAATTCACATGATTATAACTATTTATTCATATTCTTGTACTATTGATTCACATTCTTGTACTATTAGAGGAGGTAATGCAAGATTGATAATACTTGCATGACTAAGTTAAAAATGAAGGTATAGTTGAAGGTACTATACTGTAATTCGTATTTTCACATGATTATAACTATTGATTCACATGATTGAACTATTAATTCACATTATTTATTATTAGGGGAGGTGGTGCAAGTTTTATAATACTTGCAGGACTAAATTAAAAATAAAAAAAAAGAGGAAGGTATTATACTGTAATATTTCGAGCCCCAAAACGTACAATTATCGAAACTATATTTTCCTATAAATAGATGCTCATTCTTCTTTCATTTCTCACCAATTCACTAAAGCTTTAGAGCAAATATTATAGAGAGAAATTATAGAGAGAAAGAAGTAGATAAATCTGTTACCTCACTATTCTAGTATCCAGTTTTCTTCTAAGGTAAGGGGTATTATTCTTTCGTATTCATGAAGAGAGTTATTTTCTTTCAATACTCGTAAGAGTTGTTATTCCATTCTTTATTATTATGTTGAAATAACCTTTCTATGCGAAGTATCGCATATATGGTAAAATTCTTCTGTCATTCCATTCTTTATTATTCTGTTGGAATAACCTGTCTGTACAGTCTATCGCATGTCTGGTGAATTCTGTTGTTATTCCATTCTTTATTATTCTGTTGGAACACCCTGTCTGTCCGGATTACGCATGACCTGGTTCCATTCTTTATTATTCTATTGGAACATCCTGTCTGTGCGGATTACGCATGACCTGGTTTCATTCTTTATTATTCTGTTGGGAATAACCTGTCTGTGCAGTCTATCGCATGCCTGGTGAATTCTTCTGTTATTCCTTTCTTTATTATTCTGTTGGAATAACCTGTCTATGTAGATTACCGCATGCATGGTGAATGATCCTTCGTATTCATTCCTTATTAAATTGTGCAAATAATCTGTCTACGTGGATTACCGCATAGCGGGCGAAAATCCATTTACAGTTTCATATATTTTATTATACTCAATTGGTTAAAGTTTTGGCTTCTATACTCCATGAAATTAGTAGAATATCCTGGATATTTGCGTTTCATCCAGTATCTTTTCATGAAAATATTCTTCTGAGCATTCTTGAATTTTACTTCACAAAGCAGTATCATGTTGACAATTTGGACGTAATTGATTTCAGGATAAATTAACTTATAGATCTTTAAAATTTATTCTTGAACTTGTTTTATTGAATTATTATGTCATTGTCATCATCCTCATACTTATATTGTGAAGAAAGTCATCTTTGGCTTACGTGCATAGATGGACTTGGTATAATTATGTCCAGGAATCATTCGGTATAATCATAACCTGTAATGTTATAAATGATGTGGTAAAAGTCCTCAGTAGCCTGTAGTACATTGATGGACAGTTTTTGGTATGATTATAACCAGGAATTATTCGGTATAGTCATGACCATTGATGATTTAATGAATATCCTTGGCCTGTAGTGCTGGGATGACTCGATGATGTGGTTTATTTATTAAGCTGAGTCTCAGCGATAAAAAATGATGAAAACATTTTAAATCATAGAAGATAGTAGATATTATGCTCTACTTGACTCTTCTAATGGATTACTTATTCCGCTGCAGTTAAACTTGATGTCTATTGTATTTTATCAGTTTAACATTCTTGAAGGCTAATGATAATTTATTCTGCATTATTTTAGTCATAATATTTCTTACTGGGCTAGTTGAGCTCACCCTTTCTTTCACTGTTCTCTTCAAGAAATGATAACGTAGTCGGGACTAGTCGGGGGACGGAGTGACGGTCTAGATGATAGCATTAGTAGTCCTCACTATTCTGTTAAATAGTGTGACAATAAATGTAATGAGGACTCTATTTGAGAGTGGATATTGTCTAGAAGGCAATATTCCTGTTTAAACTCTCAGCTATGTTTTGTCGTATATTACACGATATTTGTATAATTAAGTTTGTATTTGTATTATGTACCATGTATTTGGTGACTCAAGATGAGTGATACACCTATTTTGGGGGCGTCACAATATAAGCATGAGAATAATGACAATAATATAAGAATTCAATTAAATGAAAACAAAAGATAAATTTTAAAGATTTATAATTCAATTTATCCAAAATTCAATAATGTTCAAATTATCAACATTATCTACTTTGTAGAGTAAAATTCAACAATAATATTGTATCATAAATGATTTGAACAGAAAACCTATCAACACTATCTCCAAAAATGATTTGAGTAAAATTCAAGGAAAGAAAACACATTTTTAAATAATAATTATTCATCAATAATATAACTTACAATATTAACAATCAGATCATTCTCAGAAAAAAGAGGGCTTTCCGATAAGAATTTTTTCTTATTGACGCTCAATTAGATGACCAAAACCCTTTCATCGACATAATTTTTTAGACACTGTCAATAATGCAAATAATAATATATATAACTTTGTTGTCTCAATTATTGATTTAATAATATAAAATATTGTGACAATAATTTAATCAATAACGTGAGATACTATGCAGCAATTACTGTGGCAATAATTGAAATAAACTGAGCGACTTCTCACGTAAGCATCAATAATCAATACCGTGTGCTACTATGCACCCATGCGTATTACTGTACTTTTATCACCGAGTATTTCAACAATTTAACAGTAAAAATTTAGCCGTTTTTTTTTATAAAAAAGATATTTCTGTCATTTTCTAATTTCAACAACAATTTCGTTGTGGGGTCCACCAATGATTGTGCCATCGTACGAATATTTTCTGCTAAAACGAATATTTCCCGACCAATCGAATATTTTATAACAACTTGCTTACTTTATAAAATTTTTAAACATTACCTACAACTATAATATTATATCAAATTCACACCATAATATTCAAAAATATATTTTGATAAAAATTAATCTTTATTCATAAAAGTTGGAGTTTTATAATTAAGATGAACACTGTGATAATTTTAAATTAATATTTATTTTTGGCCATTTGATTATCGAAAATCTTAAGATTTTATCTGATATTTGATTATTTAGAATGTAAAATTACTAATATAATAAATAAGATTTATAAAAAATAACTAGCTCAAAATACTGAATATCTAAAATAATTATTTTAGATGAACCATAACAAACAGTCCTTTAGATGTAGAAATGTAGAACCCACGTATCATTTCTTACTGCTGGGTATAACAACTTTTTATTAGCGGGAGACTAGAATGTGTAAAAGGAACAGATACGCATTGTCCCGTACTCCCGTAGACTACGAAAGTGTATCAGAATAAAATTAACATCCGTCTTGGAGCGTGTGATACACGCTATTTGTAGTTGAGACCACCTGCCGGCCCGTTTTTGATCAAAGGATATGACCGGGTTTGTCTTATTTATAAGATTGGAAACAAATTAAAGAAAAAACTTATGGACACGTGATGTCAGTATAATTACCGTTTCATGTTTAATTAAATAAAGGAAATTATTATTACATCTGCATGGCATTCCACTAATGATTGTTCACTTTATAATTGTTTTATAATCCTAGCACTTGATGCAGTAATTCAAATTACGTCCTGAATGAGTCGAAGACCCGAACGACTTATAATCAAATTTCATTTATAATAACTGTAAAAAGGCAGATAAAATTGTTAAAAGACCGTCAGTACAAACTGATTTTAAAAAAAGATTGATTCAGATTGGAGGATTAATCCGACTGCCATTGAGAAACTCCATATTATCAAAAAAAATGTTTCATACGAACCCATCTAATTTAAAAATTATTTATATTATATGTAGGGGTGAGCAATTCAGTTATATTATAATAACTTCTTTATTTTTATTTTCTATCTCTAACTTCCACTATTTTCTATTTTCTCTATTATTTATTATTCCTTCTTCCAAATCTATTTTATTTTTATTGTTTTTTTAATATCTCACACGTGGGTGAGTGTTACAAACCCTAATGACAATAATAGGTGATATATATATGGACAGAAAAAATTTGAAGTCGTGAAAAAATTTGTAAGAATATTAATAATAAGAATTTGATATTAATAAAGTAAAAAATATGTGACCGTGGTGTCCCTAGCGTTAAAATAAGAATATTTAACATCTAATATTGTTGAGGATGTAGGAGACATAAAATAATGTTAGAGACATAAAATATTTTATAAATTACTGATGTGGCATATTTCATTTCAGTATATTGTGTGGGGTCAAAAATTATATTGAAACAATTTATTTATCAATATGCTGAAATAAAATATATCACATTAATAATTTATAAAATAATTTATGTCTCTAATATCAGACATATAGCCAACATTATGTAAATCAGATTATAGAGGGATTTGATAAGAAGAAAATTACAAATAACCAAGCCAAAGAGTGAAGCCTTTTCTCTCTCCAAAAGAACTAAAGAGATGGGAGTAATGAAATACTAAGTAAAGACATAACCACGATTAGATTAGATGTGATATTGTGAGTCATATGACATGTTATTGCCCAACATGACTTGTGTTGAGTCGTGATATTTCTCCTATTGGACCGAATGGATTGGGCCTACTTATTCAGTTAGTCCATTGGGTCTTCACTTTTAGGTGTTGACATTATTGGGCCTAGTCACTTTATTATCTTTGTTAAGTCCTTATAGTATCGGACCAAATCAGTGGGTTGACCCATCGGATATTTTAATATCTACATCTTTGACCAGTGATGATGACAAAGATATGACTGACTGGTATCTTACATGGCATTAATGAGGATTGGACAGTTGGTCAGCGGGGAACAGAGGGGGTGAGATTAACAGGAAAGCTACCTGCAGTGGGTAGGGTCAGGGGGGTCAGTGGCACAAGTAACCGAGTCTTGTATTATAGCAAGGAAGTCTTCGTAAAACAGGTACGTTTTACATTCATATATATACACACACAACTGAGAATATCGATATCTCTCTCTCAATACACTAGATATTATCATCCTCTTGAGTTAACCTTATGAACATGTATACTAATTCTCACGCCTGAGCTATCCCCCGACGGAACCGCCGTCAAGCTTGAGGTGTTTATCGTGTTTACTGTGCAGGATCAGGACGTCTTACGTGATTGGGACGTGGCAAAAGACCTTGGCGTTAACATTGGCGCTAGAAGGAGGGCTTTTCTAGTGTTCTTGAGTTATCAATCACAATATTTTCAGTTGTTTTATATCGGAAGTTATGGCACGAATCAGGGGGTTCTCGTTTGAGATCCCCCGGCGAAGCCCGAAGATAATTGGTCTTTGCTGCTGACAAAGAACATGATCATGGCTGAAGGCAAGTAAAAGGCATCCCGCCTAGAACTCGGCACCGAAGAGGTCAGGCTGATGAAGATGGTGGACGAAGCAGATAGAGCTTTGGAGGTTCTCTTGGAGCGGAGCAAGGATGTAGCTGAGCAGAACAAGGATATAGTTGTGCAGATTCTTCGGATTGCCAAGCTGAGGGACAAAGCATTTAATTATGTCCAGTCTGAAAGATGTGGTACGCCTAAAGATGGACAACCGTGAGTTGGAAAGCAGTCTATACACTTTGAGGATATGTCTCAAGGTGATCCTCATGACCAAAAAAGACCAAAGAGCCATTTTTCTGATTGATTGACCGAGAAGGGTATTCCGCCCTATTGGTCTTCGGGATTATGGTCGAAGCAGAGTAGACGAAGACCCAACAGCCATTTTCCTGATTGAATGACCGAGAAGGGTATTCCGCCCTATTGGTCTTCGGGATTATGGTCGCAGCAGACGAAGAAACTGATCCAGGAAGCATGCACCTCGGAGTACAAATAAGGCATCCTGTCTTGAGTATCCTCACCACAGTGACAGAAAGTTTTACCGAAGTAGATCCAGAAGCCACACTTCTGAGAATCCACTGAGGGCACACCGCCCTGTGGGCACTTGTCTTCGGAGATGCCCATCTAAAGCTGTCAGGTTCAGATTCAGCACACAAAATGCACCCATATTTCTAAGCATCCGAAGAGGGTACCTCATCCTAGGGGTTCTCGAGACTATGACACAAACAGACGAGGGAGCAATTCAAGAATATATTCACCCGAGAATGCAAAAAAAAGGCACTCTACCTTGAGTGTTCTCGTCAACAGCGAAGGACTCGTCACCAAAGCAGATCTATAAGCCGCACTCCTGGAAATCCGAACCCTTCGGTAAATATTTTCAAGGTCGGTTGACATTATGACAATTCTTTTATGAAGCTTATAATAGTTAAAGAGAAGTTCAAGGGTCCGACAAAGCCGTTGCAGTACTTCAGCAGAAGCAGAGCTCGTGGACATTGCATGCAGATGGATATTCCGTTTCGGACATCAGTACAACAGACTATCAAGGGGTCGATCACAATAACAATTCCATTGCTGATGCATTATCGAAGTTGACCACTACAGATGCTTATAACTTTGATGGCAGACGGTGTCTTTCCCTCGGATCAGATGCTGGCAAAGTAGTCCAAATACAAGAGTGTCAATTTTGCTCTCATTGATAAGAATCTTTATCGAAAGACCTTTTTCGTCAATTTTGCTCAGACATTTGGCTCCATCCGAAGCAGAGTATGTTCTTCGGGAAGTTCACAAAGACATTTGTGACGATTAATTGGTCCGAAGTTGTTGACCTACAAAGCACTTCGGCAGCGATATTCTTGAAAGAATTGGGGATTCAGCACAGAAAGACTTCGGTGGCTCATCCACGCTCTTTTTTTCACTATTGATCCTGGTCCTATTTGTCCTATGGTCACTATGGTGTAAGGAGGTATGGTAGGACTCGCTGGCCATTCGATGGCAGCCCATTTGTTGTTCTACCCCGAGTGGTAGACAAATGATCCTATATTGATTTTACCAGGGTGGTAAATCAATGGTCACTATTGATCCTGGTCCTATTTGTTCTATGGTCACTATGGTGTAAGGAGGTATGGTAGGACTCGCTGGCCATTCGATGGCAGCCCATTTGTTGTTTTACCCCGAGTGGTAGACAAATGATCCTATATTGATTTTACCAGGGTGGTAAATCAATGGTCACTATTGATCCTGGTCCTATTTGTCCTATGGTCACTATGGTGTAAGGAGGTATGGTAGGACTCGCTGGCCATTCGATGGCAGCCCATTTGTTGTTCTACCCCGAGTGGTAGACAAATGATCCTATATTGATTTTACCAGGGTGGTAAGTCAATGGTCACAATTGATCCTTATATCTTGGTCCTTATATCTTGATCCTTATGTCTTGATCCTTATATCTTGATCCTTATATCTTGATCCTTATATCTTGGTCCTTATATCTTGATCCTTATGTCTTGATCCTTATATCTTGATCCTTATATCTTGATCCTTATATGTTGGTCCTTATATCTTGATCCTTATGTCTTGATCCTTATATCTTGGTCCTTATATCTTGGCCCTTATATAATTGTTTCACCCCGAGTGGTAAACAAATGTCCTTATATATTTATTCTACCCCGAGTGGTAAGCAAGATTCTGATAGTGCAAGGAGGATCAGCCGAATTCACTTCACACATGACCGATCTCACACTTCGGAAACGATAAGTATACATTACTTTATTTTGTTCAAGTGTTGAGTTCAGTTCATTCAATACTATTCATTAAATTCTATCCATTAAATTCAGTTCACTTCATTTCATAAATTAACTGTTATACGCCTTATCTAGTTCATGTCTTAAGTTAGGTTCATACAGATCAATTGATACTGAATTATTGACAAGAAATGTTCACACAGAAGTAATAAGGCATGAAGTTGATATTTCATTAAATATTAACTGTTCACATAAAGTTAGAATTTTCACATAAAGTTCTACAGCTAAAGGTAAAGGGGAGGTCATCTTCAGGCTTCTTCATCAGCACAGATTTCATCTACTTCGACGTTACGTATGGTCGATCTCATCGTCCAGCTCGGCGGATTTTCCGTATGCTATTTGGATTTCTTATGAAGGTCTTCGGTCAGTGGCGGATTCAAATTCTTAAGGGCCCGAAGCTTTTTGAGATCTTCTTCAAGCTTCTGACAATGTACCAGATGCTTTGATCCTTTAGCTTGACAGATTGATATTTATATCAGCGGTGACTTGATGAGTGGCCCGGGGCATTTTCAAATCTTCTCTGGTTTGGGCAAGGTCTTTCTGAAGGCACTCATTGTCGTGAAGGGCAACTTTGAGACTACTTCTATCTTTCATCAAAGCAGATTTAAGCAGGGTATTCTCTCTTCGAGTAGCCGCTTCGGTCTCTTGGTATTTGGCACGGAGGCGTCCGAAGACGGTGTTTGCCTCCGGATGATCAGTGTCCATGATAGAGCTGTTGCCGAACCGGTGGTTGTCGATATTACGGACGAAGGAATTGTAAAGCTCAAGTGAGAAATTCTCTTCTGATTCTGGCTGGTGAGTGGGGGATTCCGGGTTTTCAGACCTGAAGTCCGAGGAGGTTGGTTATCTTTTTCGAGCAATTTTGGATGATCACTTCACTTGTTCTTCGGGCTCCTCGTCAGAATCAACGGTTTCAACCATGGTGGTTGGCGGAGGATCGATTTCTGATAGAAGTACTTGTGGTTCTTCGGAGGTCGGGGAATTTGTTTGGGTTTTCCTCTTTTTGGCGCGGAAGATTCGGGTCCGTTCGTCAGAGGGCGTATCGAGGAGGCACTCGGTGTGATTGTGCGTCGGGATGTGTTTGGGATTTCGGCCAGCTTGCTTTATTCGGCGAGGTTGGCTTCTCCCTTCGGTTTTTTCTTCGGCATTCTCTTCGGCATCCTTTTTGGCTTCTTTGTATTTGAGACGGAGGTACCCGAAGATAGTGTTTACTTGCAGATGACCAATATTAATTGATTAGTTCAGATTGATGGTCAAATCTCAAGTTCCTTTAGTCTGATATTTCACTCCTTCACCCATCGGTTCCATGATGGAATTATTGTCGAACCGATGATCATCGGTGTCGCCACAGCTTCGGGCCTAGATTCATAAGAAAATGGTTTTTGTGGCAAAGGTCTGAATTGATCGGGAGGCGGTGAAATATATGTTGTTATATGTTCGGCTGGAGCGGATTCTTTAAATGGACTTCTAATCTTAATTTATGTTGCTATTTGATGTTCATCAGATGGGCCTAGGTAAGCTATATTTTAGGCCTTTATTGATCTTTATTATAAATCCTTTTGTCCTGAACCGATGCTATTTATAGTTTCCTATTAAACCTCCTGTTTAATAAAAAACTAGGGGGCAATGTTGGGTCGTGATATTTCTCCTATTGGGCCGAATGGATTGGGCCTACTTATTCAGTTAGTCCATTGGGTCTTCACTTTTAGGTGTTGACATTATTGGGCCTAGTCACTTTATTATCTTTGTTAAGTCCTTATAGTATCGGACCAAATCAGTGGGTTGACCCATCGGATATTTTAATATCTACATCTTTGACCAGTGATGATGATAAAGATATGACTGACTGGTATCTTACATGGCATTAATGAGGATTGGACAGTTGGTCAGCGGGGAACAGAGGGGGTGAGATTAATAGGAAAGCTACCTGCAGTGGGTAGGGTCAGGGGGGTCAGTGGCACAAGGAACCGAGTCTTGTATTATAGCAAGGAAGTCTTCGTAAAACAGGTACGTTTTACATTCATATATATACACACACAATTGAGAATATCGCTATCTCTCTCTCAATACACTAGATATTATCATCCTCTTGAGTTAACCTTGTGAACATGTATACTAATTCTCACGCCTGAGCTATCCCCCGACGGAACCGCCGTCAAGCTTGAGGTGTTTATCGTGTTTACTGTGCAGGATCAGGACGTCTTACGTGATTGGGACGTGGCAAAAGACCTTGGCGTTAACAACTTGCTAGAGAGAAAGCTATCCTGTTGTACTCCACTGTCCAAGAAGCAGCTAGCTAGTTATATATATATATATATAGTCATGATCTGGTCCGGGTGGCCGGATTTTACAAAAATACGAACTTGCTTTATGGACCGTTGGATATATCCCACGGTTAAAATTTTATACATACCTTTTCATTAAAAAAAAGCCGGGCATCCCTGTTCGGCAAAAAAAAATTCGAACTTTCTCTCTCCTAAGATTCACAATCCGGACCATCTTTCTCCTAAGAGTCACCGATTGTGAATCTTAAGAGAGAGAAAGTTCGAATTTTTTTTTGCCGAACAGGGATGCCCGACTTTTTTTAATGAAAAGGTATGTATCAAATTTTAACCGTGGGATATATCCAACGGTCCATAAAGCAAGTTCGTATTTTTGTAAAATTCGGCCGCCCGGACCAGATCATGACTGTATATATATATATATATATATATATATATATATATATATATATATATATATATACACACAGCTGTGTATTACACAGTAGGCCTAGGACGACAGATTTTTTGGGTTATAGCGACGGTAAACTGTCGCCATAGCCCAGAATAGCTATGACGACGGGTGAAACCGTCGCTATAGCCCAAAAAATCGTCGCTATAGCCTACTGTGTAATACATAATATCCGAACCTATTAAAATCCGGACCTTTTTTTTTCCTTTTTTTTTAAACAACTAAAAAAAATTATGGAATTGGAATTTTTACATATACAGTGTTTTGGGCATGATTTGGATGCCTATACCAAAACATTTCTGTAATGTCTGGACAGACTGTACATACATTAGTTGGTGTAGGTATTAAAAACACAACCAAAATACTGTATTATGGAAAAATTTCAGTTCCATACTTTTTTTAAAAAAAAAATTTAGTTGTTCTACAAAAAAAAATTGGGGTCCGGATTTTGAATCAGTCCGGGATCCCAGACTGGATCCGTTGTTATATATATATACTAGCTATAACCCGTGCCTGAAGGCACGGCATAACAAAAATTTAAATTAAAATTCAAAAAATATTACATTATCTAAAGACACATACCACCACAATAAGTAATACATACTCGATCTTCAACACATCTAACCACCAAAACATCAAGATAGTCGCTACTAATTTTAAAAAAATTCGACAGAATTTCTTTTAAAAATAGATATCCAGACAAATATAAACTTGTCTATAAAACTTATAATCATCCATACATATTCAAACCACCAAAAAAACTATCATTCCATACCCAAAATCATCATAACCATGTAGAATTAGTTAACTTTACAAAATACGGAACACCAAAAATACATTCATGAAGAAATTAATACATACTCAATCAACACATCCAACCACCAAAATATCAAGCTAGTCGCTACTAATTTCAAAAATTTTTGGCAAAGTTTCCTTTAAAAATAGATATCCAAAAAAATCTAAACATGTTTACAAAACTTACAATCATCCATACATATCCAAACCACCAAAAAAACCATAATTTCATACCCAAAATCATCATAACCATGTATAATTAGCTAACTTTACAAAAGACGGAACACAAAGAATACATACATGCAGAAAATAGAGAAACAACATGTTGAGCATAAGACCGTTTACTTTATAGGTTACACCAAGTATATTCTTTACAGCTTACACCACGTATCCTTCAATATATACCTGAAAATATTTAAAATTTAAAAATTATCGAAATATGTGAGTCAAAATAAAATAATTATAAATCTGAAACATAAGACCCCTTACTTTACCATGAATTATCTAAAAAATAAATGAGAACACGTATTTGTATGTAGGGGGAATGATTTAGATTAATATAAGTTAGAATTTAGAGAGATTGTAATAATCAATTTATTTAAGAAAAGATATGGACTTACAATCAAATAAATTTTTCTTAGTATCATTTCAATAAACAGTTCATTTGGTTAATGATTTAAATCATAAATCTGTATTGATGGCAGTATAATGGGGTGTGTGTGTGTGTGTGCTACTGCTGTGAAAGAGAGAGACAGAGATTAAACACCCATTGTAAAAAAAAAATTAAAACACTCAAAGTTAAACTGAAGCTGTCGTCGACTTTATAAGAAGACTTATGATGAAATGGATAAGAATTTTTAACTGAAGCTATTCAAAAATTTAAGTTAAAGATTTCAAGGTATAACTGATACTAATGGTTGATTAACTTGATAAAAAATTCATGATAAAAATAATTTTAATTTAAACTACAACTCAGTTGATTCGTAAATTTAAACTAATCTATTGAAATTAAAAAACATCAATATTAAAAACTTTAAAAAAGAAAAAAAAACTATTTACAACTTACATAATATGAGTACCAATTTGTCCTAACTCCTAATGAAAGATTTAAAAAAAAACATCCAAAAAGTTCCCATGAAGAAGAAGTATTTGGTATGGATATATGTTAGAACTTATGCATAGTGCCTAGGTTTTACTATTTTATTTTTTTAATACATATGCAGGCTCGTATGATCTTGTTTTATCTTGAGTTGTTTGGTTTTTGTTCGGAAGTTATATTGCTGGGGCAAAATGTTAAAGCAATTAGCTTACAAGATTACTCAAGTGATTTACCCCTGGAATTTTACCTACTTACCACCCTAACATGAATTTTGAAGTTTAATGAATGCTCCCATTAGCTAGATGATTTTGAAGTCAAGTAAGCAAAGTAAGAACTCTAAAATATAACACATCCCTCCCACATATCCTTTAACCGTCACCATTATATTAAGAGCTCTATGTCAAATAGCAATTTAAAAAATTTTATATGTATGGTCTGCCACAAAGAACAATACTCTTTTTTCAAATGTAGAGTAAAATATTCATGAAGGGAATATATTTAAGAAAAAATGATATTTCCACAAGGATCCTCTCACATGAATAATCATGTGAGAGAGATCTTGTGAAAATATCAAATTTTACTTGTGAAAATATCAATTCTTTTTTTTTTGTTGCAAATAATACTCTTTTTGTGGAACAAGTAGAGTACTATTTTATTATATCAATTTATATGATCTGTCCCTTATCTACCAAAAGTATGGGCTGGTAGTGTCATAGCCCTTATCTACTAAAAGGTGTTGTTATTTAAAAACAAAACCACAAATGATACATGTATACCACACACAAACAACAAACCAGTGTTATTACCACAATGATAACTTTCAATAACCAAAACAATGGAATTCATAGTAGTGATTCCATTAGCTTATTATGGTTGCATTTATCTTATTTCTAAACTTGGTATGCCTATTTTATCTAATAGGGAAAGAGGGTATATTATGAATTTATGAGTGAAATTACAATACATACCTTGATATTCTTCTCGATCGTGTCAATTAGACCATCTACAGTGGCATTAGACCATATATAATCTCACTTATATTGTCATCTCATACCTGTTTGTTTTGCCATCATTAAACAATATTATTATTTGCCAAGAACACGGAGTAAACATCTAGTTAAAGATCTGGAGAAAACAGTACCAATATTTTCAAAAATGTATCTTTCTCCCAAGCCAGACAATTAACAACAAACTCCTTAGAATTTTACAAGGAAAAACATAAAATAACACCAAGGTTACTCTCTCCTATAGAAGTATGACAAGAAACATTTTATCTATTAGAGAAAGAGGGTATATTATGAATTTATGAGTGAAATAACAATACATACCTTGATATTCTTCTCGATCGTGTCAATTAGACGATCTACAGTGGCATTAGACCATCTATAGTCTCACTTAAATTGTCATCCCATACCTGTTTGTTTTGTCATCATCAAAACAATATTATTTTTTGCCAAGAAAACAGAGTAAACATCTAGTTAAAGATCTGGAGAAAACTATACCAATATTTTCAAAAATGTATCTTTCCCCCAAGCCAGACAATTAACAACAAACCCCTAAGAATTTTACAAGGAAAAAACATAAAAGAACACCAAGGTTACTATCTCCTATAGAAGTATGACAAGAAATAAACAAAATTGAGTTTTTTTCTAAAAGGTCATGACTATACATACTCAACTAGAAAAATAATTCATCAAAATCAAAAAAAAATAGGCAAATCATTTAAAAAATTAAAAGCAATCTATAATATAAATCAAGCAATTACATGTATAGAAGTAGAGAAAGGGGAAAGAGACCTCACGGCCGGAGTGATGAGAAGAAGAAGCGGAAGAAGAAGGCTTGGAAGAACTTTCTCTCTCTATATTTTATATATCTATCACACTCAACTCACATATTCTACTCTCTCTATATATTCTATATATATTTTCCCTTTTATTAAAAACTAAAATTGTAAATTTAAAAAATTCAAATGAAAATGTTGAGTACACGGGAAAACTGCGTTCATCAATTGAAGACTGTGTAAATTGATTGAAGCCGCTTTGTTTTATGTCTCCTCAAGACTGTGTAAAGGAGTTTTAGTAGCCTAATAGTGGATCAATATTTCATTGACCACTATTTGAAATTGCTGACTACGCTGAGTAATGTTTGACTAATGCAAAAATAAATCCAAATTTTGTAAAATGAAGTTTGATAGACTTGGCTGATTGAACCCTACTAATAGTTCTACTAAGAGATTTTAAACAGGGTTTAGGGCTACTTAGCTAATTGAATGTAGTTTCATTGAAGAAAATCAAACAAAAAATAAAGCGGATTGAGTTGGGAGCATGCAAAATCGTAATGAAGCTAACATAACGTGTTATTGTATACCTCATCATCAGATATGATTTCTTCATCTGAACTGCAAGTATATGCTCTCCTCGGAAGGCAAGCGAAGTCATCCTGATTGTTGAAGACCGGTATACCAACCTCATCTTGAATACAAATTACTGTTTCCCTCTGATCACAGGGACATATTGAGAAATAAAAAATTATAATGAAATTTAATTACTCGATTCCATTGTGTGCAAAATCTTTTGGTTATTATATATCACCAAAATTTACAACCATAATCATAATTGGCAATTCAAAAGGCATCAAAAAGGAGCATTTAGAGTCATGTCATTACAATAACACATTTATAATAGCGAAGCGAGAATCATTTTGTTTATTCTCTGGTGCGTACTTGTTCAGCAAAACATAATACAAGTATAGTTACAAATTTCAATATTTTTGAAAACCAAGTAAAACCATTTGATTTCCAAAAAAAAAGTTATGGGAAATACATATAATGGTTACTTCAATAATTATAGCATACCTTCTGAGATGTAATGGTTGGCCTGGTTGTATGTTCGAGTTTATGTGAATCTGCACAAGATAAACACTTCTGTTCAGAAATCCCGTAATCCGGGTGTATGTATATTTTCATAAAGTGATGTAGTATATATGAAATCCAGATTAAAAAAAGGCATAAAAAGACTACCTCTGAGTATTTCAAGCCGTGAAAGAACTTGTACTCGACCCTGTGAAAATTTAGAGTCTTTAGACTTTGTTTAAAGAGAAGACAGAGACACCTACAAGTGATTTATATAACTTGCAGCTCTGCCATGACAAAGATGTGAAGTCATAATTGTAGTATTAGCCTTGGGAACTTGAGCATAGTGAATTTCACTTGGGTAAAGGTCCACTAAAAATAATTGCGGTCATTTGGATATCATAATGATAAATGGTTTGCCGAGAGTGACGTTGGCCAATGCAATACTAAACAATGTGTACTTATCAGTAAAGGTGTACTCGGTGCATGATTTTAAGCTTCTGTGAGATTCCATGAACTGGTTCTTGATTCCATTACAATGAAGTGATCCATGCTAATATAATAATTTCCACAAAGTTTGGAATGAGGAAGTAAAAAAATTCCACAAATTTCACAAATAGTAAAATTTCTATAAGGAAATGCATTCAGTATACCTAGGATTTCATTCGTGTGGCAATTAAAATTTTGAAATTGCATAGAAGTACAACAACCAAAAGACGATTTCAAAAACTTTAGTAGTGGTAAGCAAACATCCAAAATTAACACTGTATAATTTAAGAATTGCAATAACAAGAGGAAGATATGAAACCTGATTTCCATATTTTCGATACGAATCCGATCAACATAATCAACCTGTTCTGCTTCAGTCAGAAACATAATGACAGAAAGGAGGATAAAGAGAAACAAATGTGTTTGTGACAGATTAATCAAGACAGATGGAAACAAAATCTAATCAAGGCCAACTACAGACAACTCTGAATTCTTTAACTACCATAAATGGTTAGGAACTATTTATTAGAAATTAGTTGCCCTGGCTTAAAGATTCTAGCAAAATATTGTTGATGCTCATAAGAATACCTTGTCAGTCTCGTATATAAACCATGCCCACATACGTGTAATGATCATGTCCACTTTCTCCATGAAAAAGTAATCAGTTGTCCGATTAATTCCTGTGCCGCGGCGGAAGATTATGTACTACAAAGAACTAAACAGATTCAGTGAAAAAAAAACATAACAAATTATTTGGGGGAAAAGACTATGGATTTGGACCTGCTACTTCATCAAGAGAAGTCTTAGATCTTCGTTTTCTCGTTTTCTCTCTTCAGCTTCTTAGGGGCTGGGTATGAGATTTAAGGTTGAGCATGAGAGATTTGGGGCTGTAATTAGGGCTGATGAGAGATAAAAGAGATTTAGGGGAGTTTTGTGAGAGAGTGCTCTGTCTGTGTGATAGAACAGAGAGACGGAGGATTTGAAATTTGAATAAACGGAGATTGAGAGAGAGTTGCTGACGTAGGATTTAGATGTGACGTTTGTCTTTTTTCTCTCTCTGCTCTCCTTTATATTATATATATATATATATATATATATATATATATATAGTCTGGATCTTAAGCTCACCCTTTATTCAACTAACCCAAGTTCATTCTTCTTTTAGTGACGGACCTGGCGACGGTTCGGTCATACAATCGTCGTTTATACTTTTAGTGACGGATAACATATAGTGTCGCTAAAAGTATAGACGACGGTTGTATGATCGAACCGTCGCCGGGTCCGTCGCTAAAGAGGGGGTGAGCTCGGGTGAGTTGGATAAGAGGTGAGCTTAAGATCCAGACCGTATATATATATATATATATATAGAGAGAGAGAGAGAGAGAGAGAAAGAGAGAGAGTCCGGATCTTAAACTCACCCCTTATTCAACTCACCCGAGCTCACTCCCCCTTAATCGACGGATCCGGCGACGGTTCAATCATACAGCCGTCGTCTATATTTTTAGCGACGTTATATGTTATCCGTCGCTAAAAGTATAGACGATGGTTGTATGACCGAACCATCGCCAGATCCGTCGCTAAAGGGGGGGGTGAGCTCGAGTGAGTTGGATAAAGGGTGAGCTTAAGATCCGGACCGTATATATATATATATATATATATATATATATATATATATATATATATATATATATATATATATATATATATATATATATATATAACTCGGCTTTCTCCAGCAAACTGGAGGGAGCGAACTAAAAATGAAACTTACTATAATGATAGTTTTTCCGTCGTTATAGCATAAAAAATCAGCTTTTATGCTATAGCGACGGAAAAAATCGACACTATAGTCGATTCGTTCTTAGTTCGTTCCTTTTAATTCGCTGAAAAAACTGAATATGTATATATATATATATATATATATATATATATATATATATATATATATATATATATATATATATGATGTTGCATTCATTCTTAGGTTTAAGAAAACAAATTAAAGGAGTATTTTACCCCTAAAACTTTGATACGGGTGTTTATTGTGTCAAAAAAAAAAAAGGCTTCTAAATTTCTCGTCTGTATAAATCAAGCTTGTTGAACATAACTCACCCATGTTGATGTTCAATTAATCACTAGTTGTAAATCTTTGCTACATACACTAGGAGTGTAACGAATTAAATAATAATATATATTTTTGAGAAAAATGTGTGAACTATAATTTATGAACACCAATTAAATTAACTATGCTATGGCCTAAGGCTTACTTGTTTAAAAAAAATGGATAAATATAGAAAACTTCATTAACACATGTCAAAATTAAGGTACATCTATCGGTTAGAATTTCAATTTACAAACCCATTACATAAAACTAATTACACCCTATTAAACTAAGTCTTCCCAAACAAACTCAATCCCCAATGTAACGCGTTTATTTACTTATGTTATGGCTTACTTTTTAAAATTAAACAAACCAAATGTTACGCGTTTATTTACTTATATTCTAATTTTCATTGAATGCTCAAAGAAGAAATTTGTTGGTTGCCATTCATACGGTCCGGATATTAAGTCATATCTTGCATACTCTTTTTTAGCGACGGATCAGACGACGATTTTGTCCGTCGCTATATATAGAATTGTCGTCTTAGTTTTTAGCGACGAACAACATTGCGACAGACCGAACCTATAGCGACAGATCGAATTATCGCTCAGTCCGTCGCTAAAAAGTGTATACAAGATATATTAGATAAATGATAGTTTAAAATCCGGACCGGCCGTTCATATACAAATAATACAAAGGAGACATTAATCTCTCTATCTCTCCGGTTTCAAACTAATACTATATGCAGGTAAAGCTCAGGCCCCCGGAGGGGAGGTCCACATAAAGGAACCATTGGACCGTCTAAAGCGACAATAATAGTAAGATACGGGATTGAATTATTAATATCAACTCACTTATTTATTTAAATTATAAGACATGACTCATGAGATTATTAGTGAAGAGATAATAAAATGAGTTGAAATAAGAATTATTTAATATCATATTTAATCAAATATTATAATCTCTATTATTTGAGATTAAAATTTTTTGAACAAAATTAACATTTATATTTTTTAAAATAACTGGTATATTTTATTATATACACATATACTCATACGGGATAAATCACTATTTGGTTACTGTACTGGGGTCTGGTTTTCATTCTAGTTACCGAATTTTTTTTGTTACAATCGAATAACTGTACTCTCACATATTACAAAATGGTCATTATTTTTAATTTCCGTCCGAAAAAACGGACGAAAAAGCTGACTGTGCATAAATAAACGGGTTTAGTTGATGTGGACGGGTTTTCTTTGACCTTTGACCCATCCAACGGCTGATCTATCATTCTTTTCATTTTCAGTTTTCACATATGTGACGCCCCCAAAATAGGTATACATCACCTATTCTGAATCGCCAAATACATGATACAGAATACAAATACAACTTAATTATACAACAGTCGTGTAAAATATGATAAAACATAAATTAAGAGTTTTAATAAGAATATTGTCATCTAGACAATATCTTCACTCAAAGGAGTCCTCGTTATATTTATTGTCACACTATTTAACAGAATAGTGAGGACTATTAATACTATCATCTGGACCGTCACTCCGTTCCCCGACTAGTCCCGGCTACGTTATCATTTCTTGAAAAGAACAATGAAAGAAAGAGGTGAGCTCAACTAGCCCAGTAAGAAATATTATGACTAAGATAATGCAGAACAAATTATCATTAGTCTTCAACAATGTTAAACTGATCCAATATAACAAACATCAAGTTTAACTACAGTGAAACAAGCAATCCATTAAAAGAGTCAAGTAGAGAATAAAATATACAATCTTTTATAATTTAAAAGGTTTTTTTTATCACTTTTATCGCTGGGACTCAGCTTAATAAATAATCCACATCATCTCTGCACTACGGCCAAGGATATTCATTAGTATCACAACCATAAATTGTCCATACACTACGGGCCAAAGATATTCGTGAATTCATCAATGGTCATAATCATGCCAACAACTGTCCATCAATGCACTACGGGCCAATGAGGACTTTTACCACATCATTTGTAACATTACGCTCATGATTATACCGATTAATCCCTGATCATAATCATACCAAGTTCATCTATGCACTACAGGCCACATATGACTTTCAACATAATATAAACATGAGGATGATGACAATTGTAAGACCCCAAATTATTAATAAATGAAATTTAGTTTCCTCTATTTATCATTTTGAAATAGCAAGGGTTGATTTGATTAATGTGGTTAGTTATGGGTAAAATGCGCAAATATTTTAAATAAGCAGGTGGTTATAAAATATTCATTGTTGTCGAGGAATATTCGTTTGGTCGTGGAATATTCTTGCTGTCGGGGAATTTTCGTACAACGGCGCAATCTTTTGTGGGCCCCATAACAGAAAGCGATTGGATGAAGAAAACGACAAGTATAAGTTGTTTATAAATAACGACGTAGTTGTTACCGTTAATACTGTTGGAATACCCGGTGGTTAAAACACAGTAATACGCGTTGTTGCACAGTAGCACACGATATTGCACCAATTATTGATTCTTACATAAGAAGGCACTACTCAATAATTGTTACAGTAGTTACTGTTCAGTATTTTATTTTATTGATTCAATAATTGATGCGTTGATATTTTATATTACTGTTGTTTCAATAATTGTCATTACACGGTATTTTCCATTATCGAAGCAATAATTCATATTATCTGAATAATATTATTAGAAAATATTGTTGGCAATGTCTAGAAAGTTCTGTCTATGGAGAGGTTTGGTCACCTAATTGCGCGCCAGTAAGGAGAAATTCTTATTGGAAAGCCCACTCTTTCCTGGGAATGGCCTGGTTGCCAGTACTGTGATTCTGTAATATTATTTGTGAATAATTAATTATTGATTTATATGATGAGAAAAATATTGATTTTATGTGGATATAGATGGAGAAAATTTTTAAAGTGACAATTGTTGAAAATCGATATTTTATCTTTTCTGATAAAATAATATTTTATTATATTATTATAATATAATAATGATGATATTTTTACAATGAATGTGAGATATATGAGTATATGAGGAGGAAGAGTATTTTTATTGCAAAAGTTGTTTAAAACATGTTAAACATGTCTGTGGGCACATTTCTTGACTGAAATTTGATTATAGTCTGTAAAATCGTCCGTTTATTAATTTCGGTCAATTTTTATTTAAAATTTGGAAAAACTTTCTTCTGCAAAGTTGTAGAAAATTGAATTTTCTATAAAAAACGCGAGATTCAAATTTTCTGATAAAAGGGCTATTTATTATGAATTATTGAAGTTCTGAAGTTCCGAAATAATTGATTTTTGAAAGTTTTAATTATTTTAAATAACAAAAAAGTTTTTGGAATGTGTGGAGGCATCATAAACATGTGCTAGGGGCTGAATTCAGATTCTTGGATGCGTAGGAAGATGTGGAAAAATAAATAATATTAATTTATTAAATTTTCTACTTTGGTGTTTTAAGCATTTTTCTATAAATAGGGTGCTTAGGTTAGAATTAAAAATCACACCAGAAATTGAAGTTTTCTCTATATTTCTCTCTCTCTATATATTGAGCGTATTCTTGTGAGGATTTTGATACTTTGAGTATTGTTATACGATGCAAGTTTTCTTCAGCACTATACCTAGTATTCCAGCTAGAAGTACTAATCTTTCGAGGTAAGGGATGTTATTTTCTTCTCAAATGATATTATTTCTTCAATATCATTATGCTGAATATTGGTTGGAATTTTTTATCAAATTTGGAACTTTTTCATGTCGGGGTTACAATTCATAAGTTACTATTCACGAGTACTATTCACGAAGCATGATGATATTTTTTTTGTGAAATTTCTATCTTTTGGCGTCGGAGTTACTATTCACGTATACGACACTTGTAGCACCCCCTTCCCGAAAAGGAAAGGGAGGTCACGTGCAAAGCACAACAAACCTCAACATTATTAAACATAGCACTAAAGACTTCAAATATGTAATAATGATAACCATCAATAAGGCATTAAATACGATTCTCAACATAGAGTCAAAATAATTAAAACCTAAAATTTGAATCCACCTAGATGGTCAAAGGCAACACTCTCATCACACTAGCCCTGAATCACCCTTGCGAACCTGCCGGAAGAAAAACACAGCATGAGCCAATTGCCCAGTACGGATACAGATATACAAAATATATACAACTGATATACGAAAATAACTGAGACAAAATATTGAACAAAGCCTCAAGTGCAAATACGAACGAAAGTATAATATCCAAAGATCTGAATGGAATATATCTGAATCAACGTAATGAATATATCTGAATCAATGTAATTGACGAAACAAATAAAAGAATAAAGAAATAACGACCTGAAGTAACTAACTCAATGACTTGAACTGAACAAAAACCAACAAAACTAATCCAATAAAATAATAGGCTGAAATAAACAGCTGGAGTTATTTCATACCGAATAAGCTCAGAAATATACCTTCCCACACAGGCAAGTCAAAATAATGCCACACAGGCAAATCAAATGATGCCACATAGGCAACCAAAATAATGCCACACAGGCACATCAAAACAATGCCACACAGGCAAATCAAAATAATGCCACAAAGGCAAATCACACATTGGATCGCGAATCTGAATGTATGCAAATCGGATAGGTGTGTTTGGCACAACATCACCAATCTGCAGAACAAAAAACTAGGGTTAACCCATACGCCTCTCACAACAAAACACCAAATGACCCACTTCATCCGGAGCCCAAAATGGAGATACTGTGGACTAATCACACCGCCACGGAAAGTGTCACGTCTCTCGTGCCAAGACGACGTGCCTGTGGTACCCCCACAGGTGGTTATAGCTCAGGTATACCCTACGATATATTCTAACAAGGATATCATGTCATAACACATGCAACATAATACTAACAAAAGGGTTCTATATGTACATGTTGAACCAAATCAAATTATGATCACAAGGTCTCAAAAGAAGGTAACAACATGTACCGCTCTACAATTATCAAAAATAAATATTAAACATGATAACCTAATTCAAAGAGTACAAATACGAGTCATATATATCAACTCCAAAATAAAACTAATATATTTATTTCACAGGAAATAATTATGTGAAATAATAACAAAATTCGAGCAAGCGACAAAACGAACAAATCAAATTTAACAAGAGTATCGCAGAAAGAGTACGGAATCCGTACCTGATACTTTTAAATCATTTATAGCACACTCCACCAAATCTTATCCTCAAATGCCAACGATATTAAATACGAAACGTCATTCACAACCTAAACATATTCACCTCGAATTAAAATAATCCAAACTAAAAATTCCCCAAAAATTTTTTATAATCTATTTAATATGCCTTTAATCATCGCCTTATATCAATTATTAATACTCCAAAATTTATATTCCAAAAATAACTCTTTAAATTCCCTTCGTCCGATCTAATAAAATGTAATAATAATACAATAATAAATTACTTACTAATTATAATTTATATTACTATAAAATTAATTTCTCCAATTACATTAATTTACAAAATAACTCGAATTAAATACTAAAAAAAATCTTTTAATTAACAATTTTTTAACGAATTACTATATTCGAGTATATAATAGGTATATATACATAAAAATAATTCCATCCATATTTCTATCACAACAACTCCTGATCATGCAGGCTACGGTTATCATTCCATTCACATGCTATCATTTTTTTTCATGTTCATTATCATGCGTGAATACTACTATTCACTTAAAGAAATATATATATATATATATATATATATATATATATATATATATATATATATAGATGACATGATTATTAATCAACAACTATGGAGAAGTGTCCTCCTCTGCTCACGTAAATATCTCCACCATTTAAATAATTAAAAAAAACAATAAGTACTCATGCTAACTTACTTGAAATAGGTATCAAATCCTTGTTTCTTATCACACACAAGTACAATTCAATTTCCTTTCTTTTCCTTTCTCTTCATTCGTAGTAGCGGATGCGCCCCCTTTTTTCAATCAGTTATTTGAGGTACGTGAGATAAATTAGGGTTTAACTATTTATTTATATAACTGAAGAACTCTCCTAATTTAAATAGAATTTTAATATTACAAAATCCTAAATTAGACCCACTTAGTTTAAAGCCCAATTTTTACTAATTGAATTTATCCATCACATACTGATATTTATTAGCCCACATAAATTAAATAAGTAGTTTGACCCAATAAATGACAAAGCCCAATTAATATGTTTTTAAACAAAAAAAAAATTTACTATTTAATTTTTTTTTTCGGGTATTACATCACCTACCCCTTAAAAAGGATTCCGTCCCCGGAATCAAAAGAATATAAAGTACCTAATTATTAAAATATGTGGATACTCCGCTCGAATAGACTCCTCCATCTCCCAAGTAGCTTCCCGCTCCGAATAATTTTACCACAAGACTTTAACAAACGGAATTATCTTCCTCAATTTTAATTTAATCAGTTATTTAATTACCAACTAAAAGAATTTATTTTTTTTTTCAAACAAAACAAGGAAGACAAGAGGGAAACAAAAATTATTTACCTTTTCCAATTTAAATACAATTGTATAAAATAAAATTAATTAATTTTTAATTTTTTTTAAAAAAATATGGGTTATTACCTTTTTCACCCCTTAAAAATAATTCCGTCCTCAGAATTCGAATAAGATACAAAAATAATTTAGTTACGACGTAGCGCCGCCATTTGTAACGATCAAGTCTGGTAAGTCCATAGGTCCACACAATTATCCATGTACTCGTAAAAGATTTGTCGGCTACCGTGTCAAGTCTTGGTAAGGTTCTTCGCGTTAAATCACATGATCCACTGTTGGTGCGGGCCCCCCGTTTAATATCTTTGAGTTTCATTCTTGCAAACGTACGTACTCTTCGGAACATAATTCGAAATCACAAACATTTTTTTTTCATCTAAATACGATTCAAATAACCAAAATATTTAAAATTATTTTTAACTCGTTAAAATATTTATATTCTACACATGACAAAGATATAACAAATTATTTTTATTTAATTTTACATAAATTCACGCAAAACTCTAATGACATCAGAAAACCAAAACAACTATGCAAACCTTATTACCAACTCTACCCAAGTCCTCAAGAGCTTCAAAATATCTTATCCTTAATTTGAACTATTCACCAAATAATATTACACAAAAGAATGTACTACTAATATCTCTTTATCACCAACTTTCCTAAGTCCTTAAGAGTTTCAAAATATCATAACCTCCAATCAAATTAGTTTTCAAATATTAATACACCAAAAATATACTACTATTAAGATCTCTCCATCACCATACCAAACTCCAAATCATATATCCTACTATCTGAATAAACAAACGATAGCTTTCAAAATCTCTTAAAGATTCATCACTTAATATCTAATCATTTAATAAATCAATCATTCTCTTAGTGCAAACCTTAACCCAATAAATTCCAAAATCTCCTCATACTATCACTCAAAATTTCATATACGATAACTCCAATATTTTACTAGGAAATAATCACAAAATTCATTTACTCAAAAAAATTAATTTAATTACCTCGAATCTTTACAACAACTCAAAATTACAAGAGATCCTTTGTACTTAATAATTTTCACTTTATCATATTATCCCACCGATTCACATACCTCAAATTATTCACAACTTAACAAAAATTAGAATCTAACCCAAATAAAATCCTCAATTCCAAAATCATAATAATTTGTAATTACTTGAAATAACTCTAACAAATAATTTCTCCAATATCAAAACTCACTGATACAACTGCTCATATCATAATCGTATAATCATTTCTTAATTGAACAAAGTATGATATTATTCTCCTTAATGATCAAATCACAATCCTTAACTAACATTATTGCTCCAACGAATATAACAATAATAATCTTAACAAGTTAACTCGCCTTTCTCAAATCAATTACAATTTGAAGAGCTAAAAACACTTGGTCAAAATCAAGACCAAACAAACAGAGAACAAAACCAAATCAAACTCCTACGTCTACCCAATGATTTATCCACAACTCACAGGTCAAACCTAAATAGGTTTTTTTACAAAAAAAAACCTAAGCTCTGATACCATCTATGTAACACCCCCTTCCCGAAAAGGAAAGGGAGGTCACGTGCAAAGCACAACAAACCTCAACATTATTAAACAGAGCACTAAAGACTTCAAATATGTAATAATGATAACCATCAATAAGGCATTAAATACGATTCTCAACATAGAGTCAAAATAATCAAAACCTAACATTCGAATCCACCTAGATGGTCAAAGGCAACACTCTCATCACACTAGCCCTGAATCACCCCTGCAAACCTGCCGGAAGAAAAACACAGCATGAGCCAATTGCCCAGTACGGATACATATATACAAAAGATATACAACTGATATACGAAAATAACTGAGACAAAATATTGAACAAAGCCTCAAGTGCAAATACGAACGAAAGTATAATATCCAAAGATCTGAATGGAATATATCTGAATCAACGTAATGAATATATCTGAATCAATGTAATTGACGAAGCAAATAAAAAAATAAAAAAATAACGAACTGAAGTAACTAACTCAATGACTTGAACTGAACAAAAACCAACAAAACTAATCCAATAAAATAATAGGCTGAAACAAACGGCTGGAGTTATTTCATACCGAATGAGCTCAGAAATATAACTTGCCACACAGGCAAGTCAAAATAATCTCACACAGGCAAATCAAATTATGCCACATAGGCAACCAAAATAATGCCACACAGGCACATCAAAATAATGCCACACAGGCACATCAAAACAATGCCACACAGGCAAATCAAAATAATGCCACACAGGCAAATCAAAATAATGCCACATAGGCAAATCACACATTGGACAGCGAATTTGAATGTATGCAAATCGGATTGGTGTGTTTGGCACAACATCACCAATCCGCAGAACAGAAAACTAGGGTTATCCCATACGCCTCCCATAACAAAACACCAAATGGCCCACTTCCTCCGGAGCCCAAAATAGAGACGCCGTGGACTAATCACACCGCCACAGAAAGTGTCACGTCTCTCGTGCCAAGACGACGTGCCTATGGTACCCCCACAGGTGGTTATAGCTCAGGTATACCCTACGGTATATTCTAACAAGGATATCATGTCACAACACATGCAACATAATACTAACAAAAGGGTTCTATATGTACATGTTAAACCAAATCAAATTATGGTCGCAAAGTCTCAAAAGAAGGTAACAACATGTACCGCTTTACAATTATCAAAAATAAATATTAAACATGATAACCTAATTCAAAGAGTACAAATACGAGTCATATATATGAACTCCAAAATGAAACTAATATATTTATTTCACAGGAAACAATTATGTGAAATAATAACGAAATTCGAGCAAGCGACAAAACGAACAAATCAAATTTAACAAGAGTATCGCAGAAAGAGTACGGATTCCTTACCCGATACTTTCAAATCATTTATAGCACACTCCACCAAATCTTATCCTCAAATGCCAACGATATTAAATACGGAACGTCATTCACAACCTAAACATATTCACCTCGAATTAAAATAATCCAAACTAATAATTCCCCAAAAAAATTTCTTAATCTATTTAATATGCCTTTAATCATCACCTTATATCAATTATTAATACTCCAAAATTTATATTCCAAAAATAACTCTTTAAATTCCCTTCGTCCGATCTAATAAAAGGTAATAATAATACAATCATAAATTACTTACTAATTATAATTTATATTAATATAAAATTAATTTCTCTAATTACATTAATTTACAAAATAACTCGAATTAAATACTAAAAAAAATCTTTTAATCAACAATTTTTTAATGAATTGCTATATTCGTGTATATAATAGGTATATATACATAAAAATAATTCCATCCATGTTTCTATCACAACAACTCCTGATCATGCAGGCTACGGTTATCATTCCATTCACATGCTATCATTTTTTTCCTGTTTATTATCATGCGTGAATATTACTATTCACTTAAAGAAAATATATATATATATATATATATATATATATATATATATATATATATATATATATATATATATAGATGACATGATTATAAATCAACAACTATGGAGAAGTGTCCTCCTCTGCTCACGTAAATATCTCCACCATTTAAATAATTAATAAAAACAATAAGTACTCATGCTAACTTACTTGAAATAGGTATCAAATCCTTGTTTTTTATCACACACAAGTACAATTCAATTTCCTTTCTTTTCCTTTCTCTTCATTCGTAGTAGCGGATGCGCCCCCTTTTTTCAATTAGTTATCTGAGGTACGTGAGATAGATTAGGGTTTAACTATTTATTTATATAACTAAAGAACTCTCCTAATTTAAATAGAATTTTAATATTACAAAATTTTAAATTAGACCAACTTAGTTTAAAGCCCAATTTTTACTAATTTAATTTATCCATCACATACTAATGTTTATTAGCCCACATAAATTAAATAAGTAGTTTGACCCAATAAATGACAAAGCCCAATTAATATGTTTTTAAACAAAATAATTTTTTTTTACTATTTAATATTTTTTTCGGGTATTACAGCACTATTCACGAATACGACACTATTCATCGAAAAAAAATAATAATAAAATTTTTCCTTTTCGTCCAAAATTTATATTATGGATACTAGCTTTGATTGTATCCATGTTTTGATCATTCTTGAATTTTACACCACTATGATTATTTATGAGGTATTTTTGGACATGAAATAGCTGGAATACGAATCCTTATTGTTTATTTTTTTGTTTCACTGGATTCGATTCTTTTAAAATATTTTTCATCATCTTCAGTCCTAATGATGATATACTTGAATATCTTTGGCCTGTAGTGCAAAGATGGTTGATTCCATTATGAATATCTTTGGCCGTGGTGCAAAGATGTACAGGTGTTGAGATGAACATGACCAACTGATGAATATCTCTGGCCTGTAGTGCAAAGATGAACATTTGACTCAAGATGTGTATTGATTGATGTTACAGGGATAAAATAATGATGATGGATTGTTAAATTCATATATATGAGTAGATTTCATCCTCTACGTAACTCTTCTATGAATTATTATTTTCCGCTGCGAATATTGATCTAAAATTTGTTGTTTAGTGTATTCTCTCAGATTTTTTCCTGTTGAAGACTAACGATAATTTGTTGTATATTATCTTAGTCATAATATTCTTTACTGGGCTAGTTGAGCTCACTCTTTTCTTTTTTGTTCCATTTTTCTTCTCAGGAGGCGAGAATGTAGCGAGTACGAGTCGGGATATGGAATGATGGTTATAGAGAGAGTTGTTTAGTAGTCATCACCATTTTTGTAAAATAATGTATAAATAATTATGATGAGGATTTATTTGGGTATAGATATTGTCTAGAAGATAATATTTATATTTAAACTCAGAGTTTTACTGTTGTAATAATAAAGTTGTAGTTGTTTCTGTACCATGTATTGACAACTCAAAATGGGTGATGTATACCAATTTTGGGGGCGTCACAACAATGATATAAGAATTCAATAAAACAAGTTCAAGAATTAATTTATTCAGGAACTAATAACGTCCAAATTGTCAACATGATACTTCTTTGTAGAATAAAATTCAAGAATGCTCAGAAAAATATTTTCATGAAAAGATACTGGATGAAGCGCAAATATCAAGGATATTCCACTAATTTCCTGGAGTATAGAAGTCAAAACTTTAACCAACTGAGTATAAATAAGAATGGAATAACAAAAGAAATCACCAGACATGCGATAGACTGCACAGACAGGTTATTTCAACAGAATAATAAATAATGGAACCAGATCATGCGTAAACGCACAGACAGGATATTTTAACAGAATAATAAATAACGGAACCAGGTCAGACGAAATTCGCACCGACAGGATGTTCCAGCAGAATAATAAATAATGGAACCAGGTCATGCGTAAACGCACAGACAGGATGTTCCAACAGAATAATAAAGAATGGAATAACAGAAGAATTTCATCATGTATGCGGTACTTCGCATAGACAGGTTATTCTAACATAATGATAAAGAATGGAACAACAGAAGAATTTCACCAAGTATAGGGTAACCTGCGCATACAGGTTATTCCAACAGAATAATAAAGAATGGAATAACAGAAGAATTTCACCAAGTATAGGGTAGTCCGCGTATACAGGTTATTCCAACAGAATAATAAAGAATGGAATAACAGAAGTTCTCTTCATGAATACGGAAAAAATAATACCCTTTACCTTGGAAGAAACTGGATATAGGAGTAGTGAAGTAGCAGAATACTTTTCTTCTTTCTCTCTATAGTTTCTTTCTCTAGAGTTTCAGTGAATTCGTAAGAAATAATGAAGGAATGATCTTCTATTTATAAGAGAATGGACTGAATAGTAACTAATTCATGAACGGTCCATATTGATTTACTTTTAAACGGACGGTCCATATTGATTTACTATGCAGTATAAATAAAATATTCTAATAAAACAAAATCTTTTAAATAAAATATAATATATTCTATTTATAATCTAATAAAACGAATAACTTTATAAAAGTATTATGTTTTATATAAAAAGATTTTACTATTCAAACACTATGCATGCACTATGCATAATAAAATATAATATATTCTAATTATTGTCTAATAAAACAAATAACTTTATAAAAGTATTCTGTTTTATATAAAAAGATTTTACTATGCAAAACATTATGCATAATATAATATAATATATTCTATTTATAGTCTAATAAAACAAATAACTTTATAAAAGTATTATGTTTTATATAAAAAGCTTTTCTGTTTTATTACATTAATAATACTAATAAAACAAAATTTATATATATAATATATATATATATATATATATATATATAAACTTCCGTGACTTCATAAAAAGACATCTCAATATATTTAACAACATTTATTATTATTATTATTATTATTATTATTATTATTATTATTATTATTATTATTATTATTATTATTATTATTATTATTATAATTCACAATATTAATCGACCAGGTCGTTCACAAGAAAGAGGGGGCTTTTCAATAAGGATTTCTCCCTATTGGCGTGCAATTAGGTGACCAAACCTCTCCTTAGCAGAACTTCTAGACATAGTTAATATTACAAATAATAATATTAATAACTCTGTCATCTCAATTATTGATTTAATAATATATAAAATATCGACAATAATTGAATCAAATAACTTTAGATACTATGCAATAATTACTGAAGCAATAATTGAACAAAACTAAGTGACTTCTCACGTAAGCATCAATAATCAATACCGTGTGCTACTATGCAACCACACATATTACTGTACTTTTACTACCGAATAGTTCAACAGTTTTAACTGTAAAATTTTCACCGTTACTTTCATAAAAATATTTTTGTCGTTTTCTCAATCCGATAATAATTCCGTTATGGGGTCCACCAATGATTGTGCCGTCGTACAAATATTACCTGTTAAAACGAATATTTTCCGACCAATCAAATATTATATAACAACTTGCGTACTTTGCAAAATTTATAAATATTACCCATAACTATAACATTATATCAAATTCATTTTATAATATTTAAAAATGATATTTATAGAAAAATCATCTTTATTAAAAAGTTGGGGTCTTACAACATACAATAATAATAATTGAATACGAAAAATAAATACTTTATAATTTCATTTATTTATAATAATACTTTATTATTTATAATTATTCATATAAAAATATTTTTATAATTTATATAATTTTTTTTAAAAATTTAAATTTTCAAATTATTATTATTAGTATTACTATTTTGAAATTATTATTATTATTATTAGTTTTGGAATTATTCAGCTCAATTACTAATAGTTTTGGAATTATGGTTGTTATTATTTATAATTATAAAAAATGAATACAAAATAATGTGTTGAATGTTTTATCTTACATAAATTTTTTTAATAATTATAATCAATTACTATCACACATTTTATGTTAAATTCCTTGTTTATATAACAATTTTTTCTCACAAAAGTATTATTGTAAAGTCATTTACTATTTTTGTAAAATATCAAATTTTTTATTAAACCATTTACTATTTATGTAAAATATCAAAAAAATTTAAGATTAAATTATGTGTAACCTTATAATTTAGGCTTAAAATAAATTTGCACATTTCAGTGTAGTTGGCTGGATCGTTAAAATGAGGGATGAAATGTGAAAAATAATAATTATTATAAATAATATTAAAATAATAATTATTTTAATAATAAAATAATTATAATAATAATAATAATAATTAAAATAATAAAATGACATGAGTTAAGGTTGAAAAAGAAGTGATATATTGGCAAGTTGTGAGAACAAGAGTTTTTCATTTTAATATTAATGTGCAATCTCAACTCTCAAATAATTAATTATCACGGAAGTTAAAATATCATAAATTAATTTATTATTTGTACTCATACTACGTCTGATCAAATAATAAAACAAATATTAATAATAATACAAATAATAATAATAATATTATTATTTTCAAAATAATAATAATCAAATAATAAGAAATAGGAATTAAATAATAATATAAGCATGAAATTTTCTTATATTATTAATAAGCATGAATAATTTTTTTATGTAAGATAAAACATTCAACACATTATTTTGTATTCATTTTTTATAATTATAAATAATAATAACCATAATTCCAAAACTATTAGTAATTGAGCTGAATAATTCCAAAACTAATAATAATAATTTTAAAATAGTTAAAAATTTAAATTTTCAAATTATTATTATTAGTATTACTATTTTGAAATTATTATTATTATTATTATTAGTTTTGGAATTATTCAGCTCAATTACTAATAGTTTTGGAATTATGGTTGTTATTATTTATAATTATAAAAAATGAATACAAAATAATGTGTTGAATGTTTTATCTTACATAAATTTTTTTAATAATTATAATCAATTACTATCACACATTTTATGTTAAATTCCTTGTTTATATAACAATTTTTTCTCACAAAAGTATTATTGTAAAGTCATTTACTATTTTTGTAAAATATCAAATTTTTTATTAAACCATTTACTATTTATGTAAAATATCAAAAAAATTTAAGAACGAAACGAGAATGAAATCAACGAAATTGGACAAAAGAAGATGACGACCTAAGAAGTGCCCCCCTAAGGAGCACACTCCATTGTGGGTTTCAGAATGACTTGTCAGACACATGACTACACAAGAAGGCTCTCACTTGAGTTTTGTCACGTGTTGCCTTAATTATCACTTACCGGTTATTCTCCATCTTCAAACTTTCAATCATTACTATACTTTTTGTGGATTTATCTCATCCTTAACTAATTCGAAACCCTAATCAAGCGAGGTACTATTTCTATTTCCTTATCTACAACTGGCAAGGAAGGTCCCCCCATTTCGCCATTATTATTAATCCAATCCACTTCTCTCACAAGCTCAGAACCCACCATATCTATTTTCTACCGCCACGTCTCTATGGGGCTCTCCTTTTCCAGTCAGGGCCTCCAGCCCAGCTCAAGCTACCGGATGACTTCACGATCAGAGGTTCCCTCTCTCATCCAAGATTATACCGCCGACGGATTCATGGGTAATCAGGACTTAATATCTGAGCTTCCCGACGCCTGTTTGGCCTTAATTTTTCAATCACTCAGTTCCGGCGACCGTAAACGCTGTTCCCTTGTCTGCCGGAGATGGTTGCTTGTTGAAGGTCAGAACCGCCACCGTATTTCTCTCAACGCAGGGGCGGGCCTCCTCTTCGACGTTCCGGACCTGTTCTCTCGCTTTGACTCCATCACCAAGCTCGCTCTCCGATGCGACCGCCGATCCAAAAGCATAAACGACGATGCTTTGACTTTGATCTCTCTTAGGTGCCCTAACCTCACGCGCCTCAAGCTCCGCGGCTGCCGCGAGCTGACCGACCTCGGTATGACCGCTTTTGCTAAGAACTCCAAGGGTTTGAAAAAATTCTCCTGTGGATCTTGCATGTTCGGCGCCAAAGGTATGAACGCTGTGCTCGATCACTGCTCGTCTCTGGAGGAACTCTCCGTCAATCGCCTCCGTGGCATTAACGATGGTGGCGCTGCTGAGCCGATTGGTCCCGGAGTCGCGGCATCTTCTTTGAAATCTATATGCTTGAAGGAGCTTTATAATGGTCAGTGCTTTGGACCGCTCATAACTGGATCAAACAATTTGAAATCACTAAAACTGTTGCGTAGGTGATTGGGATATGCTTTTGGAAATGGTTTTAAATGGAAAGAATAATTTGGTTGAGATTCATTTAGAGAGGCTGCAAGTGAGTGATGTTGGCCTTACAGCTTTATCCAATTGCCCCCAATTGGAGATTTTACATGTTAAAACTCCGGATTGCACAAATGCCGGAGTTGTGTCTGTGGCGGAGCACTGTAAGTTATTGAGGAAGCTTCACATTGACGGCTGGAGGACGAATAGGATTGGAGATGAAGGCCTCATTGCCATTGCTAAGCATAGTGCTAAGCTTCAGGAATTGGTTCTTATTGGTGTAAACCCTAGTTCATTAAGTCTGGAAGCCATTGCTTCCGGTTGTCAAAAATTGGAAAGGTTAGCACTTTGTGGTAGTGAGACAATTGCTGATGCTGAAATCTCGTGCATTGCTACAAAATGCGCAGCCTTGAAGAAGCTGTGTATCAAGGCGTGTCCCGTTTCAGATCAAGGGATTGAAGCTTTTGCTTGGGGATGCCCTAATTTAGTGAAAATTAAGGTTAAAAAGTGTAGAGCAGTGACTAGTGAAGTTGCGGATTGGTTGAGGGTGAGAAGGGGATCATTGATGGTTAATTTGGATGTTTGTGAGGTTGAAGTTGAAGCCATTGATGCAAGTGCAAGTGATATTGGAGCACAAGATGATGTGGTGGAGTTTCCACAGATGGTGAGCCAAGAAATTTCTGGTGCAGCTGCTAATGCTAATGCTGATGCTTCATCAAGTAGTAAAGGTCGATCATGGGCATCCAAGTCAACATTTGGCCTTTTTGGAGGTAGGAGTCTTGTGCCTTGCACTTTTAGGATCGTGAGTGATGAACAGGAGTTAGAATGTCATTCTATTGATCTATTTAAATTATCTTCTATTTTTGGTCATTATAATTTAATTCGATGTTTGAGCTTTTGTTCTGGTTTCTCAACTGTGTATCATTGTTTCTTGCTTATGGAAACTTCATAAACATAGTACTGTGCAAGTATTTATGCAACTCCATTGACCTTAACATATTTATAGGTAGTTTTTGTCCCCCAGAATGACTTGTTTCTGCTTTCGAAACGTCATGCGTATACTATGTCAATTTGATTTTCAAAATGTACCATTGATAACTGGATCGCCGTTGTGCCCGATACATTCAATGAATCTAAGTGTGTTTTGACACATAATTAGTCGATCACTGAGAGTATATTTTTCTACACATTGACATAATATATTTAAATTAAAATCCAAAAAAGGAACGAAAAAAAAGGAGGAAAAAGATAAACCATACTTGTAAAATTTTACAAGTTGTGGTGTGTATCTCGCTGTTGCAAGATACGTACGTCGTGCTGTTGAAAGAGCTGTTGTTGGTGAAATCTGTACCGTTCGCTCGTTCTAGAGAAAATCCTTCATTGCGTGTAAAAAAATTGGGACAAAAAAGTGAATTAGGATCCAATATATTAGTCATGTATTAAGGTGTGCAACTATCTAAACGTGTACATATATCAACACCCCTTGAATTAATCAGGAAGTCAGTCCAGTGAAAATATTTGAGATAATGAATTAATCAGGAAGTCAGTCCAGTGGAAATAATTGAGATATTGCATACCGATTTGCCGCCAATGCAGCTATCCCTTTGTGAACAGCAGGTTAAGATTGTTGAATGACATGATTAAGTCAGAAGTAAAGCTTTGAATTTGATGGACATTCCCTCCATATGGGGGAAAAAAGACTGTACATTATCCTCGCGTGATAAAAAGGATATTCTGTGTTCCAAATGTCTCATTAAGCGATCATACAATTTCAGCCCCCAGGAAAAAAAACTCAAAACAATATGATAACTTTCGGCCTACTTTTTCCTGGTAATGCATCACTCACTTTCATAATCTTCGTCATCTCCGAAAGAGAAAACAGAAGCATCAGCAGCAATTGCCTTAATATCACCAGAGTTCAGGTTAGGAATTGAAGATGGTTTCTCAACTACATTTTCTTTGATATCATTTGAAGCATTGCTCTGTGCCGGACCCTTACTACTGAGGGAAAGTCGTTCAGTCCCATGTGTTAGAGTTGCAATTTGCTCTGTTTTGGTGCCAGATTCTTGAGGCGTGGCAGTAACTCCTGCTCCAGAGGATATGTGAACTAACGTGCTTCTTGAAGCTCCTGTTTCCTCTCCATCACTATCCGAGAACACATCATCATTGTCTTGGTTCTCGGATACCTTACTTTGGTTTGAATAAGCTGCAACCTCATTACCTGAGGCAGAAGTTGTTAATTGCACCTTTTCTTTATGAGTTTTGATCAGTTTGGGGATTAATTTAGATCCATTAATTGATTGAATTTATATTAAATAAATTGTGCATTTGATAGTCTATTACAAAGAGATTAATAGAGAACAATATATGGTTCAAGTGGGAGTTATATATTGTGTTTTAATTATATCCAAAGTGGAGTACATGAAAAGGTTCATTGTTGTTTAATAAAACTATTTTCTTTAAGTCCCACATTGAGTAGGAATAAAACTATTTAATACTTTATAAGTATATGTGAAATAGTTTAATTCACTAGTGGTACTAAAGGAAAGGCTTGGAGTTGGTTACAATGGCGTGGTGCAAAGCACCACCCGCCCGCGTCCCGGGTCCCGGGGTGCGGGTTCGGGTCGTAAAGTCGCATTGTCACTTTGCACTTCGCATCGTCGCTGGAGCCAAAAGCCTCTTTTTAACATTGAACCAGAATAATAAACTTCATTAATGGTTAAACAGTTTTTATTTAATCATTATGGGATATAAATAAGTTTTAAAACTGATATGTGATTATTACATTATTTAATTTGTAAATAATGCTCAATTATATTTCAGTTACAAAACTTGATAGTCTCCATCTTCTTTCATCTTATCATCTTTTCAAAGTAGCATAAATTAGAGGTTCAGAAAGTGAGTTGCTATCACTTAGAACAGAGAAAGGCTTTGACATAAAATCCTGGAGGTATATTGCTAGTAGCTTTTAGCAAACCTTTGTGGTAAGGGGCAATAAACACCTTAAGGACAGGGACTACCCGTGTCAATCCTTGGTCCAAATTTTCTGTATTCTTTCTAATTTCTTTTCAATCTTAAGGTGTTTATTGGAAATGGATACAGAGTCTTTCAAAATCATGAACCAGGATTTTGTCAAGCTCGATCGTTTTGACGGAAATAACTTCAGTCGTTGGCAAGATAAACTGAAGTTTCTACTCACAGTTTTGAAGATAGCATATGTTCTGGACCCTAATCTTCAGCCTATTCCAGAAGATCCCAAACCAGTAGAAGGCCAGCAGCCAGATAATGATGCCATCGAAGTACTGAAAGAGCAAAGAAGGAAAAGGACTGAAGATGAGGAACTTGCTCGTGGACATATCTTCAACACGCTGTCGGATCGTCTCTACGATTTCTATAGTAACATTCAGTCACCAAGGGAGTTATGGGAGGCTTTGGAATTCAAATATAAGGCTGAGCAAGAAGGTACAAATAAATATTTAGTATCTAAATATTTTGATTATAAAATGGTTGATAACAAACCTATTTTGGAGCAAGTGCATGAGCTCCAGGTTATTGTTAATAAGTTGAGGGTCCTTAAAATTATCTTGCCTGAAACTTTCCAAGTTGGAGCGATAATTGCAAAATTACCTCCATCTTGGAAAGATTTTGCTAAAAAGTTGATGCATAAATCTGAGGATTTTTCCTTGGATCAAATTCAGAAGCATCTTCGTATTGAGGAGGAGGCCCGAAAACGCGATGCTAAGAATTTGATTCAAGGTCAGTCTAATGTAAACAATTTGGAGGCAAGATCATTTAAAGGGAAATGACCTGGAGTTAAAAAAGATAATCATAAGTTCAAGCATCCTGGACAGAAAAATAAAAAATCTGATCCTAATAAAAGAAAGGGTAAGTGTCATGTTTGTGGAGAAACTGGACACTATGCCAGAGAATGCAAACAACGCAAAAGTGGCTCCGCTAACATGGTTGAGGAGAACCTTGTTGCCATGGTATCTGATCTTAGTCTTGATGTGACTATGATTTCTGAAGTTAACATGGTAAATGAGCCGAATGGATGGTGGTTGGACTCTGGAGCTACTGTCCATATTTGTAATAATCGAGAAATGTTTAAAACATTTGAAGAGATTATTGGACAAGAAGTTCAGATGGGAAACAGTTCAGTGGCTAAAGTTGATGGAAAAGGAACTGTGGAAGTGGACTTCACCTCTGGGAAGAAGCTAACATTGCTGAATGTGTTGTTTGTGTCAGAAATTAGAAAGAATTTAATTTCTGTTGATCTTTTAGACAGGAAAGGTTTTAAAATTTCTGTTGAGTCCGGCAAAGTCATTCTTTCAAAGAATGGTGTTTTTGTTGGAAAGGGTTATGCTTGTAATGGAATGTATAAATTATCTATCAATAAGAACAGTTCTGTTTCTGCTTATATCACTTGTGCAATTTCTTTATGGCATAGTCGATTAGGACATATAAATTCAAAGAATTTAAAAAATATGCATGCAATGAAATTGATTGATATTGGCAATACTGAACTTGAGAAATGTGAAGTTTGTGTTAAATCAAAAATTGTGAGGAAACATTTTCCAAATGTTTATAGAGAATCACAATTATTAGATTTAATACATACTGATATCTGTGAGTTAAATGGAATATTGACAAGGGGTGGAAAACGATATTTCATTACTTTTATAGATGATGCTAGCAGATATTGTTATGTGTATTTGTTGAGAACAAAAGATGAGGCGTTTAATTCATTCAAAAAATATAAATTAGAAGTAGAAAATCAACTTGAGAAGAAGATTAAAATTCTACGTTCTGATAGAGGCATGGAATATTGTTTGAATGCTTTTGATTCATTTTGTGAAGAAAATGGTATTATACATCAAACAAGTGCAGCATATACACCTCAACAAAATGGTTTAGCAGAAAGAAAAAATCGTGTGTTTCATGATATGATTAATTGTATGTTAAATCATGCTTGTTTGCCAAATAATTTATGGGGTGAAGCTCTTCTAACTGCATGTCATATTTTAAATAGGATTCCTAGTACTGTTATAAAAACTAGTCCTTATGAAATATGGAAAGGCAGAAAACCTAATATAAATTATTTTAAAGTGTGGGGGTGTATAGCTTATTTTCGAGTTCCTGATCCTAAAAGGACTAAGTTAGGAGCTAGAGCTATTAGAAGTATATTTGTTGTATATGCTGAAAATAGTAAAGCATACAGGCTTCTTGATTTAGAGTCTAATGTTATAACTGAGTCAAGGGATGTTGAATTTTTTGAAAATAAATTCTCAAAAGATGTTGAGAATGTGGATATGCCTAAATTTGATGAGCCTAGAGGTCCTATAAGGTCTAATGTTGAGGTTGAAGAACCTAGTGTTCCAATTCAACCAAGTGGACCTAGAAGGAGTACTAGAGCTAGAAAAGATAAAGATTTAGGTGATGATTTCATTTCATCACAGTCTTTATTATTTTTGGTAGAAGGAGACCAAAATGATGAGGTGGTAAATGAAATACCCTATGTATATAGTATTGAGATTGATCCTAAATCATTTAAAGAAGCTATGGCTTCTAGGGATGCTGCCTTTTGGAAGGAAGCTGTAAATGATGAAATGGATTCAATCTTGGGAAATAATACTTGGGTATTGACAAATTTACCTAGAGGTTCTAAACCTATAGGTTGCAAATGGGTTTTTAGAACAAAGTACAACACTAACGGTACTATTTCTGCTTTTAAAGCAAGATTAGTAGCAAAAGGTTTTAGACAAATAGAAGGTATTGACTATTTTGATACTTATGCACCGGTAGCACGAGTTACTTTCATTCGAATTCTTTTTGCCTTAGCTTCATTGTATCTTTATGTTCATCAAATGGATGTAAAGACTGCATTTTTGAATGGCAATTTGAATGAGGAAGTATATATGGAACAACCCGAAGGGTTTGTTGCTCCCGGTAATGAGGCTAAAGTATGCAAATTAGTTAAGTCTCTTTATGGTCTAAAACAGGCACCAAAACAGTGGCACGAGAGATTTGATGCTGCTATTATAAACTTTGGGTTTAAATATAATAGTGCAGATAGGTGCATATACTCCAAAACCACTTCTGATTATATGGTGATAGTCTGTTTGTACGTAGATGATATGTTGATCATCAGTACGAATATGGTTGGAGTAAATGAGACTAAAAAGTATTTATCCTCTGTCTTTAAGATGAAAGACTTAGGTGAAGTAGATACTATTTTAGGCATCAAAGTTAAAAAACATAGTGGGGGTTATGTTTTGAATCAATCTCACTATATTGAAAAGATATTAACTAAGTTTAGTCATCTCGAGTTCAAGGAGGTGAATACTCCTTTTGAGAATGGAGTTAAACTCAAAGAAAATGAGGGTAGAGTTATTGCACAGCTAGAATACGCAAGTGCTATTGGTAGCCTTATGTATGCTATGCATTGTACTCGACCAGATATTTCTTTTGCAGTTTCTAAACTTAGTAGATATACGAGCAGTCCTAGTATTGATCATTGGAAAGCTATTGGAAGGGTACTTGGATATCTAAAAAGAACCAGTGGCATAGGACTGTTTTACTATAAATTCCCTAGTGTTTTGGAGGGATACTCTGATGCAAGCTGGATTAATAGTGTGGGAGATAATAAATCTACAAGTGGGTGGATTTTCACTCTTGCCAGTGGTGCTGTTTCTTGGGCAAGCAAGAAACAGACTTGTATTTCTCACTCTACTATGGAGTCAGAGTTTATAGCTTTGGCTCAAGCAGGAAAAGAGGCTGATTGGATTAGAAATATGTTGTTAGACATAGATCTATGGCCAAATCCAATGCCTCCAATTTCACTATATTGTGATAGTGAAGCTACGCTTACAAGAGCGTATAGTGGTACCTATAATGGTAAGTCTAGACATATTGGTCTAAGACATGAATTTGTGAGACAATTGATACATGATGGTATCATAACTATTGTCTATGTGAAGTCAAGTAAAAACTTAGCTGATCCACTTACTAAGCCTCTGACGAGAGATTTAATAAGTTTGACTACACGAGATATGGGACTTAAACCATTCTGAGCCAAGGGTGATGGGAACCCAACCTATTACTAGGTTACCCCTAGTTTATAGGTTCAATGGGAAAAACAAGTCACAGTTGTTGGCTGTGTTACTATCAATTTGGTCTCATATGTAGTATATGATAGTAACGTCTGTTGCATGACCGAGGATGAGCTATGCTCTTAACAAAGTGTTGCACTTATAGCAACAGAAGTGCTAGAGAAACATTTTGCCTATATGAACTAGAAGTAAAGCCGCTTCTTATAGAGAGTTATGGTTTACTCTCTTAGAGGTTCAAGAAACAGGATATTGCGCATGGCTTTAATAGCGCAAAGCGATTATTATGCTCACCGTAAAGGGAGGTTTGTGTGTGTATGATAGTTCCGGTCATATCATTTGAAATAGAGGTTCAATCTACGGACACCATCTATTTTGATATGATTTTGAGCTGTTTATACTAATAGAAGGTTCAATGTTCGTCACACCTTTTATTATGCATATAAGCCTTAGAGTTGATAGATAAAGAATTGTTTGAAGAAAAGTAGTTTTTCAAACAAGTGGGGGATTGTTAATTGCACCTTTTCTTTATGAGTTTTGATCAGTTTGGGGATTAATTTAGATCCATTAATTGATTGAATTTATATTAAATAAATTGTGCATTTGATAGTCTATTACAAGGAGATTAATAGAGAACAATATATGGTTCAAGTGGGAGTTATATATTGTGTTTTAATTATATCCAAAGTGGAGTACATGAAAAGGTTCATTGTTGTTTAATAAAACTATTTTCTTTAAGTCCCACATTGAGTAGGAATAAAACTATTTAATACTTTATAAGTATATGTGAAATAGTTTAATTCACTAGTGGTACTAAAGGAAAGGCTTGGAGTTGGTTACAATGGCGTGGTGCAAAGCACCACCCGCCCGCGCCCGCGTCCCGCGTCCCGGGGTGCGGGTTCGGGTCGTAAAGTCGCATTGTCGCTTTAGACGCACTTTGCACTTTGCACTTCGCACTTCGCATCGTCGCTGGAGCCAAAAGCCTCTTTTTAACATTGAACCAGAATAATAAACTTCATTAATGGTTAAACAGTTTTTATTTAATCATTATGGGATATAAATAAGTTTTAAAACTGATATGTGATTATTACATTATTTAATTTGTAAATAATGCTCAATTATATTTCAGTTACAAAACTTGATAGTCTCCATCTTCTTTCATCTTATCATCTTTTCAAAGTAGCATAAATTAGAGGTTCAGAAAGTGAGTTGCTATCACTTAGAACAGAGAAAGGCTTTGACATAAAATCCTGGAGGTATATTGCTAGTAGCTTTTAGCAAACCTTTGTGGTAAGGGGCAATAAACACCTTAAGGACAGGGACTACCCGTGTCAATCCTTGGTCCAAATTTTCTGTATTCTTTCTAATTTCTTTTCAGAAGTGTTACCTGGCTTTCCATCAGATCCCTTGCAGGAATTACCAGCTTTGGACTTTGTTGAGATGGTACCATCATAGTCTATCATCACAATCTCAACCTGGAATCCTGGAGAGGGCAATTTCCTCTGCAAAGCACAATCTACATGCCTTAAGTCAAAGAACAAGAGCTAAGAAACAAAACAAAAGAATTACAAAGCAGCAGGAGAAAAGGAGGATAATATAAATAAAATCTACTGCCAGAGGATCTTCAGTGAGTATACAACTTACTTTGTCAAAGCCATCAAGATCGTCAGGGTTTAGAATTACTCGGTTCTCCATCATTGTTGTATTGAACCAACTGGTTAGGAAAAATAAAAATGAAAAGACAATATAAGCAAAAGAACATCACTGACAGAAAGTATAATCCTATAAAAACTTAATGCTTTTGTATGATAACTGATACAGGAGTTCGTTCTCCATAATGATTAATGCCTCCCATGCTCATTCATCAGTTTATTTAGTAGCAGATAAACAGTCCTATGAAATTCAGATGCAAATAACTAAAATGAATGAGAGAGAGGAGTTTTCAGACCAGTAAAAATCTCCATGGTTGTACTGGAAATGGATTTTGAAGTCTCCTACCAACTCTGTCAGACCTGGCTGACCTGGTAGAGCAAAAACTACCATTCCTTTTCTTGGTGCACGAATCCAAAAATCATCTGGCTGCAAAAAGTGATACACATTCTAGGGTGTTGGCATTTGCAATTTAAAGTAACATCTACAGAGCATGGGAGGCCAATTGACTAAGAGAAAGTTTACCATTAAATCTTTTGTCTTTGGATGCTTACTAGTCGAAAATAAAATTCCTGTAGATAAGAATTTAGACATTATACACCTTACATATATATATGAAAGCGCAAGGAGCCTTTTTTAACCTATTAGCATGATATCATTTTTTTGACAAGAAGTCGAGAACTATCAGCAAGATATCTAATTAGCATATTAAACAAAAACATATCTTAAATCACAACAAAATTATGCCTTGCATTATTTAAATGCAAGGCATTTGCAGAGCATATGAAAGTCTAAATTTCTTAAAAGAGAAATCTTTGGAATATCTTGTCACACTAGGCCTTTAGAATATAGAGCGCAAGAGGTGTCGTATCTTCACACTTGAGATGCGCTGAGCAGTTATAATGGGTCACGCTTTGCAATCAGAGTTTCTAGTCTCCAACAGGAGAAGACTCCAGATAGAAAATTTTAAGGAGGTTCACAACTTTGAATAGCTACTAACAACCAGAAAGCAAAAAATATCCTTACTATTCCAGTGAAGCAAGCATAACATAAAATGTCAGTTGAGAGTGTAATCTGAGAGATGTGGTTGCTACTACTGAGCAAATCATTTCCGCAACTGCGAGCAATAATTGCAATACCAATACTGCATGCTTCTGTTATCTGGGGGAAATATTTATTTTAATTCCCCACATAAAATATAAACTTAAAGAAGCTCAGTCCATAATGGTCGTGAATATGGCATGGTTAATAACATTACATAACGCGATTATATATTGGTTATGAAAACTGATGAGGAGGCATATTAGATTAATGCCTATTTGTTTGGCCATTTCCAGGGAAGTTTGTGCATTTCCTTCTGCCCCTGCTTGAAAGGGGATCAAAGAATCCCACTGAATTAGTCTGTGGCAAGGAATTGGATAGGTTGGCAGCATCCAACCTCTTCATTAATTTATAGAAGGAACTACAGTGTTGGCTACTTGAGGGTAAAGCCTCTGAAGCCAGTGACTGTAATGCTGACCAAAACCTTTCAAACTCCAGGAAACCATAAGGTTTCAGCTACGTCATTGCTTCATCTCTAGTCACATTTTAATAAAGGGATAAGGTTCAAAAATGCCCCTGACTTTTACCGCGATGTTTACCGAACACCCTATACTTTTTTTTTGTCCAAAAATACACTTAACGTTACAATTTTTGGGTCGTCCGTGCCCCTGCCGTTAACAGATCTGCCAACTAAACTAACGAGGTTACAATCTTGGTGACGTGGCTGCCACATGGAACATCCTCGAGACCAGCTCTTTCTCTGTCTCATCCTCTTCTCCGATCAGCTCTTTCTCTCTATCTCATATGAAGTTTTGCGTAAACTAAAGTTGAGCCACGTCATAGAGATTGTAAATGTTCAGCAAATGTTGAGCAGATGAAGTTTTGCGTAAACTAAAGTTGAGCAAGTGGAGGGAGACTAGAGGGGAGAGAGTAGCTGCAGCAGCAGCAGAAGAAGGTAGTTTGATGATGAAAATAATGGAGCTAAAAAGAACACCTACTAATCATAATCTTCTTCGTCTTTGCTTCATCTATGTGTTATGCTTATTAGTAGCCGTAGCGGTGAAAGCCATTGAAGAAGATCCACCATCATCAATTGTCTGAAGATTCCAACAATACCTTCAAATCAACACAGCCCAACCAAATCCCAATTACCACGAAGCCGCGCATTTCATTCTCTCCCAGGCCAAATCCCTCTCTCTCGAATCCCAAATCCTAGAATTCGTCAAGGGCAAACCCTTAATCCTTCTAAAATGGCCTGGCAAGTACCCCAATCTCCCCTCCATCCTCCTCAATTCCCACACCGACGTCATTCCAGTCGAGCACCACAAGTGGACTCATCCTCCTTTCCAAGCCCTAATTCATCCCGAAAGTGGCAACATCTATGCTCGAGGGTCTCAGGACATGAAGTGTGTGGAATTACAGTACCCGGAGGCAATTCGTAAACTGAAGATTGCTAAATTCGAGCCAATTAGGACAGTTTATCTTTCTTTTGTACCCGATGAGGAGATTGGCGGCCACGATGGCGCTGGGAAGTTGGCTAATTTCGAGATTTTCAATAAGATGAATGTTGGGATTGTGCTCGATGAAGGATTGGCTTCGTCGGATGAAAATTACAGGGTGTTTTATGGAGAGAGGAGTCCTTGGTGGTTGGTGATTAAGTCTAGTGGAGCTCCTGGTCATAGGGCTAAGCTTTATGATAATACTGCTATGGAGAATCTGTTGAAGAGCATTGAGAGTGTGAGGAGGTTCAGGGCTGCTCAGTTTGACTTGGTCAAGGCTGGTCTCAAGGATGTTCCATGTGGCAGCCACGTCACCAAGATTGTAACCTCGTTATTCTAGTTGGCAGATCTGTTAACGGCAGGGGCACGGACGACCCAAAAATTATAACGTTAAGTGTATTTTTGAACCTTATCCCTTTCAATAAATATCATTATTATCGCCCCCACCCCCTCGCACACACTGCACAGAGTAGGATTGGATACATGAGAGTAAAGGCTTTGAGGCCAGTAGACAAAACCTTCATACTCCTTGGCAACCATAAAGGTTACAGGCATACAGCTATGTCATTGCTTCAGCTCCCATAGTCATGCTCCCTATGTGGATACTCAATATGAACGAGTACAAGTGTTAGTAATATGATGATGATGAGCAGCTTGAAAATAGTATGAAAGGTGATTTCTAAGGTGGAATTCTTTCAGATATCAAATATAGATCCACTCACCCTTTTGTGATTATGATTGGTTGTACGTTGTACTCCTTCGCAAGTTCGCATTTTACAACTGGATCTATACTATTTATTTTGGTTAAGGTTTTCTTGTCAAATTTCATGATGTTATAGACTTGAAACTCATTTATGCTATTAATTGTGGAACCCAGGAAATGAGGTAACGTCCTAAATGTTCCCTGCTACACCCCTCAAACTGAACACAAATTTTGGCTTTTTAACACTTTGACTCTTGGTTGAAAACTTTTAAAAACTATAGCTTTTCATGTGTACAAATACCTTCAGACTTCCCTCAATCTCTAGGCTGTGGATTGCTCACTCAGCCAAAACTAGGTAAACCTTGGCTAGAAAGAGTAATTATCATAGTAGAGACATGTGCTTTAAAGTAATGCAAATCCCGATGCATCCTAAACCTGAAAGCTTACATGCAAAAGGATACTTGATTTTTAAATGATGCCTATATGGCGTGGAACCACAATAGAATAACAATGGATAGCCCTCTAGGAGAAAAGGTATCTAGTCAATCTGGTGAAAGATTTTGGTTATATATTAACCAAGATGGCCTTCTGGTAGACCTCATGTCCATTCCCATGGACACAAGTTTTTAGCAAATCATGCAAGACGGTAAGGTTAGTAGCAATAGGCGCATACACAATACAGGTTGCTTTTCTGTGATATCTGCATGCAAGATGAAGCTGACATTTACAGAAGTTTGGGGTAAAAAATATTCTCAGTTGGCTTCTCAAATTGCAAATGAGGCACTAATATTTGACTTGAATATAGAACTCACTAGGATCCTTATGAAATCCAGTACTTCGTCGTCTTAACTTTCTTATTTTAAAAAAGAAGGTTCATTCACTCAATTAACTAAATTAACTAAGATGTGTAAGCAACAAGACAGCTCACCAATTATGGAGCATAATCACGGGTACATAAATGATGACGACAAAACTCTTAAAAACATGCAAGTAAGTCAGAACAACCCAACAATATTAAACTGAGGATGCCATAGGATATAAGGCTACAAAAGAAAATTAATAATTGAAAACTGGTTATAATCCAAAATTTCATACAAAACAGTTGTAAAAGATTAACCATAAGAAGATCTCAAAAGTTACCATTATGATTAGATATTGTAATGGAAGGCCTAGTCCAATAGGGGCACTTGTGAAGCCAGAATCCCCTAAGCATGCACCTGCAGAGAAAACAATTCAGTATATTCTTCAATATCAAAGTAATGAATCATGGAAATGAATCAGCAGAAGAGTACCTACGTCCAGGCGGGGTTTCACCATTGAAGTTTGTTAAGATCCTTTCAAAATATTTTACATACCTCTAGGATAAAAGAAAATACTAATCAGGTATTAAACATATATATAACATACATATGTAATACAAATAATTAATAAAATAACCGACTGACTATCTGGCTTGGGAGAATTAGACCCTTCCCGTCGACGCATCTTTTCTGGTTATAATAATCAATGCACTCCTCAGCTGTTGTGAAGAACTGTAAGAAAATGGTAAGTGAAGTAATGAGAGTTCCATAGACAAAACCTACTACGGCCATTTTCAGAAAAAAAGAAAAAAAAAAAAACTGCCACACCAGTGGACTCAGTATACCAAGGAAGGTGATGATTAAATCTCACCTTTAAGAATAGAAGAAGGCTACAAATCATTAATCCAGTCCTTGCCTTACCAGCTTTACAATGAACAACCACCACATTCAGAATATCCTCCTTCAACCATGAGTAAGAACTTTGACAAAATAACGGTATAAGGTGAATAGGAGGGCAATTATGATCATCAAACGGGAAACATGCAACCTGGTCGATGGGAAATCAGTTCTCCAAACTAAATAAATTTACAAAGTGCAAGCTCGGAAGCCAACTAATTTTTTGCTTTCTTTCTGAAGTTATTTAGTCACTAACAGAAGTACTGCATCTTTGAGCAACATAATTCAGAGCGAACTAAATAAGGTGCACTATGCCAATAATGTTTATATAGGTGTGAATTATACTTAAGATGTATGTGAACTCTTAATAGTGGTTTAGGGTATAAAATGATGGACACTCAGATAAGTGAGCAAATATTCATTGATGAGATTGGCATGAATCTTGTCTTGAAGCACAATGATCAGACATGATTTTACTCAGTTCTATTTCCACAAAGCAGACTACGGTACTCATACACTTGTCTAGAGGAAACATATCGTGGATACTTCCTACTCTTGGCTGTGGTCAGGATAACATTTGGGCCTTCATTTTTTTTCCAGTACTGTCATGAAGTTCAAGGCCTTTTTAATTTCTGGGAATATAATCTAGAATATCCCTCTCACTTTTTATAATGGAAATAAATTTAGAGAAAATAAATATTAACTTAAACTTCAAATACAACTTAAAAACGTTTATTCTCAAAATTACCAGAGATCACAAAGACGGCCCAAATTAAGTAATCTGACCAGTATCTTCCAAGAATGCTAAACGTAGTGGAAGCTATCAAACTTATTATTTTACCAATGGCACGTTGTTGATATTAAGCTTCTCCAACTCATCATTAATATATAAATATTTGAGGTTCTCATTTGACATTAGGCTCCACCATTTCAATTACTTACAACATAAGTGCTGAAAGTTAAACAACAACATAGTTGCCATGGTGTCGCCATGGTATCGCCTAGGTGACGACGTGGCGTCCTCGCGCTAGAGAAGGACAAGGTGACACCTTGGACGCTGAGCTGCCAAGGCTCATTTCTTCATAGCTGACCCAAGTTAAGTGATCAAGTCATTTTGTACCCATAACTTATCATAACACATAGACTTGCTATGTGGTGTAATTTTATTACTTGTTAGACTTCTAATATGTGATGGGTGTTGACTTGGTTGATTCTTTATTTTCTATGTAGTGCTTGTTGTACTAGTTTTCAATGTCAATTGTTTTATTTTTGAATTTTGATTGTGAAGTATTCATATAATTGTGTTTTTAATTGTATTCCAAAATGTTAGTTATGATGTTTTGAGTTTTAATATATATATATATATAAAGTTTTATTTTTCAATATACTTTGAAGTAAAATAAACAAATTTATAAATTACACATTGTTAACGACTTGTCGGCATGTGGACGCCATGGCAGGTGCTTTATCATGGCGATCAACTAGCGTTGCGTCTAGCCGTGACAACTATGAACAACAAGGGAAAAGAAAAGAAAAAAAAAAGCACACCTTTCCCTCAAATAGTGACGCATCATACAACCTCTCTGAACAAAGATTGTATACTTTGTACTTTTCCTGCATAAGGAGGGTCACATTTAGAATAGTAGTAGTAAATCACATATCTTTAAACTACATTAGCTAGAAAGATGAGCGCTACCTGATATAATCATATAAAATACATGGAGTGGTTTAGGATTCTGGTCTCTTTCTTAATGTTGTTAATGGTTGAAGTATCTAGGTTTGTTATCTGATTCCCTTGCTATGGTGTCATGTTTTATGGTGTATGCCTCTTAGCCATTGTTTTTGTTTCTTTCTTTAACTTATTTAGAACTTAGCAAGAGAAACAAAAACACATGGATTAGGCTACTACCTCAATGCTCCACCTAAAGAAATCTAAAGCTTTGGCGTCTCATATGATTTTGAAACTTTTAAAAGTAATTATAAAAAATCATAAGATTCAATTGATTCTTCAAAAAATATTCAAGAGCAATTCAAGACATATCTCGAATGAATATCCTCATACCGCATAGAGCAACTAAAGTGAGAAAAGCATTATTAACCAAGAACTTGAGATGGCTTTCATGAATGCTCTTTATCCTCTATTTATTCGAAAGCATTACAATTATTCTATACCAAGAATTAAGTAGTTTTGACCTTCTTCCTCTGCTTTGAGCACCTTCAAACTGAAAAAATGACCCTTCACTAATGTATGTATAAGCCATTTACACGAGAAGTAATTCTCAAGGAAATCCCCTTATCTTGTTTTCTGTTGGTGTCACCTTTAGTTTCTTAAGAGTGCATTGGTTTTAAAATTTTGAAGTGTTATTTTTTGTATTGATCCAACAAGTTCATTTTAATGATACTTTTCTGAACATGTTATATCTTGTCAGTCAAACATTCTAAACCATGAAATTACTTTAATCGCACATATAATATCTTTCTCTGTTTAGTCTCTCCTCCTTTATTTCTTGATAGTCTCCTCCTGCTCCTGCATAACACATACTCTTAACTAATGCTAGACCGAAGTTATTAGTGTGAACATCTTTCTTCCCTAGGGACGTCCAATTTGATTACCCTATGTGGTTTAGCACCAGAAGTTCCAGCCTTGGATCTAAACTAAAGTGTTACCTTGTGATAAGTTTCAAAAAATTTGATCACTTCTTCCATGTGATTTCGGTAGAGCCCCTGCATGACATTTTTAACGTTCTTATTAAGAACAATAACATCATTGAATTCAATTCACTACATGCAGGATGCAACCCTCACTAACAATTTACCTCGACAAACCCAAAGAACCCAGAGCTCATATCACCCGCAGGGAACCCCATAGCAATTATATTCTCAGTAATGTAAGTCATATCCAAATCAAATCATCCCTCCTGAATCAGGTCATAATCAAGACTATATATATGAAACTGGTAGCATCCTTAGTAGAGAAAATATATTCAAATCTAAAAAATGGAGGAAAGATAAAGAAAATAGGAATGAAGTGCTTGCATTTAAAGCAAGGATAAAAAGAATAGTTGAATGCTTTCAGACTATATAGAGTTCTGCAAAATTTTTATAATAAAATAACATAACCCTAAGAGGTTGTTCAGATGGGAGTGCTCCTCATGATAAATTCAACTGGTAGGTACGGGCCATAGGTTCAAAACTCCATAGAGGCGTTTTAGAAGCAAGGCGTTCCCAGAGCACACCCAAAGGATAGTGGCTGTGGTGCCTCCGCACAAATAAAAAAAGAAAGGAAAAAGAATGAAATAGCATATGCACCTTTTCCGTACAAAGTTTCAAATGGTTGATCTGACAATATTCACAAAGTTTATGGGATTCTAGAGCAGATATGTTACTGAATAAATTGAGTTTATTGTCCATGCTTGGTAAGCTCCTTCACTGATATGAATAATGAATCATAACTAATGTTTTCATCATGCTAAATTTTCAGTTATATATTCATTTATTTTTTGCTTTTGTGTAGCTGACTCATCAAAACTTGAGATAAAGCTTGTTATTAGTTTGATTGTGAATTCTTTTTCTTTTTTTTGGAGAATGCAAGGGACCAAAAACTTAGTCATTGAATGTAAGAAGGTGCTAATATACTTGATAATTTTTTACAGGGTCGGACACATGTTATTTAATTTATCAACAATACGTAATTCAAATATTTTATTTTAGCTCATAGGGTATTAGGTAAGCATTACACTTCAGATCATCTGCACAACATAAGGTAGCAAGACTATTGTAGCTCTCTTCTCATGGTAGCATTGTAGTTCACCATTTTTTGAAATATTCCGGTCTCCATTTTCTCCAGCTCTTTAGTTTACCTTACATGTTTGCATATTCACAGAGACATGTAGTACAACTTGAGGAATCACCAAATGCATGTAAGCAATAAGAGCAAAGAATTACTCTATTTAAAATGCACAAGTCTGTTGAGATAACAGTTTATGAGTATTACACTACCATTAATTACAAAAGATCACTATATTGGCTTTCAAGAACAAAAGTGTAGTATTCACCTGACACAGCATGTAGAACACTAGAACTTTGGTAATGGCTATTTACACTAGAAACCATTTTAAGAAATTTCATCACCTAATCATGAGCTTCTTGCCAAAGCAGCGGCTGGAAAAAGTGGGAAAAAAACTAAAAAATCCAGCAGTATTAAAACTTCATATACCTGATATCTCCGTTTGTTCTGAGAGACAATGTGGCGTGCCTTAACCTGCACTGCCTTCACAGCACTCATGGATGAATCAACTAAACCTTTTGTGAGAGATTCTATAACACTTGATTGAGCAGTTGCTGAAGTGCCTCCAGCATTTTCATTTGGTCCAGAATTTTTTGCTGGCAAGCTCAAGCCAAACCCACCAGCAAGACGTGCAAAGGTTGACTTCGCAGCATTTCCGGTCTGTGATTCCTCCTGCCCTGGCATCAAGGGCTGGGGACGATTAAGAATTTTGGCCCAAGATGATATGCCTGATGTAGAAACTGTAGAAAGTGTGTCATGCTGTGAACTATTTTGTTTAGAGACTGTGGGAGAAGGGAATTCAAAACTGGAACCTTTAGCAGGAGCCGGAGATGATGAGTTGGCAGATTCTGCATCCATTCTGTCAACCAAACAGAGAGGTTCATAATTGTTCTAGGTAAGAGGCCCCAATTATGAAGTACACAGCATGAATTGTCAGGGTTAATAGAGAACTAAAGAAGAATTCAAGAAATTGAACTTAAAACCAAAATCAAGTGAAACAAAGTTCTAAAATACAAAATCAGGGTAACCACTTGTATTTTGCAGAAATCACAATAAGCTTGACACCTAGGCTTCTACACTCCACCAAGCAATGTCCCCTCATGTGATAAACTATAGATGTAAGTTGCTTAAGGTCACAGCTGCTGATTCAAAACCAGTTTTCACTTTGCGCGGGTATTTAGAGACTGAAATAGTCACATGTTAATTTGACACTGATTAATTTCTTGATTTAGTCTTGAACTTTCCTGCTCCTTAGGTTTTCTCCTTTCCTGAATAGCAGCTCTCGTTTCTTTTATTAAAAACCCTTTTAAGCAAGTGAAAATACTGTTCAGAAAATGCTAACCTTAATTTTTAAATCACACAGTGATAACAGTAATTGAAAATCAAAGAGACACTAAAACATAAAAACGTAAAGTGACATGATGAACACCAACACACCAAGCATCCTCGGCAGCTGATTTAGTTGCAGATATTTTTATCCACAATTTGTAATTTTGTATTTACTATCATGCTCCTCTGTATATAAACAATGTTAATTAATTAACTTATTAACTTCAAAATATTAACTTATTCCCAAAAAAGTTAATCAGAGAAAAAATATTCCAAGTGATATGAAACACGCACACACACACACACGCACATAAATGGGGAGAGAGAGAATAGATTTAAGCAGCAAATCTAGAAATTATTGGAATTAAACTTCAGCAAAAACAGGAAATAAATAAATCAAAAAAGAGAGATGAGATCCCTCGAAAATTGAAGAAAACCTACATTGAGTTTGAGTTTATGAGAGCGCGATCGGCTTGTGCTCAAGGATTTCTTCTGCCCAAATCTGATTTACTCAATCAACGCGATGGAAATGAGGGAGTATTTATGTATGCATCTATAAATATATATATATATATATATATATAGAGGGGAAAATGGGCATGCACAGCTGTGCAAATTTTTTTTTACACAGTCAGACAAAAACGACGTCGTTTTGACCGAAACAAAAAACACGCAGCAAAAAATCCATCTGCCTCTTATTTCTTCTCTCTCCTCGACTCAGACAAAACACATCTGCCTCTCTCCTGCTCTCCCCGCTGCCACTTTCTTGCTCTCTTCCCATCTCCCATCTCCCATCTCCTCGCTCAGGCTTTCCATCTCCTCGCGACAAATCCTTCGATTCATTGCAAGATAACAAAATTAGATGTGGGTAGATGGATTTTCGTGCTTTTAGTGTTGAATTAGGCCTTTTGTTTTATATTTTGTGTTTTGGTTTTGAAAAATTGGACCTTTTAGGGCTAATATTTTTTGAGGGCCAAACCCTAGAATCTGCAGATTTGTTTGTGTTGATTGACAACTTTTTGATTTATGAATATTGTTCTGGGTTATAGTGGGTGGTGTTAAAAATAGAGAGCAATATGGCCAGTTTACATATTTAGTGTCAATTCATTATTGCTCATTGCAGTAATGATACATATGGTGGCAATATGATGAGATTTAGGTCTTTTGAGAGTTGGGTTATTTATTAGCACTTGTTGATTGCATACGGTTATTGTGAAAACAAAAATATTCAAGATTTAATTCTCTGGATAGGGAGGGTCCTTGCTCCTTGATGTTGTGGAGATCTAACAATAATATGTGGTGCCTTTAAAATTTGGCATCTGCAGGACATTTACACTCAATTGCTTAATTAAGTAGTTTATGCTATTTATCTTTTCTTTGTTTTCTTCATTCATGTTCCTGAAATTTTTTCTAATAAACGGTGCTCGAGATACTTTTGTGTGTTATTCTTTGCAACCTAAGTTAACCTGAATGCCCTTCAACGGAGATTCTGTCTTCTTTTGTAGTTAAAGAAGGCTTTCATGATTTTTACAATAATATTTGCCTTGAATAAGTATATATATCTTTGTAAGGTGCAAATTTAATTTCTTTTTGGCTGGCCTTTAATTCAGTTCTTTGTCATGGTCCTCATGGTATATTGAAGATAACAGCGAAACATGTCAACCTGCCCTCAACTTTGTCCATATTCAGCCACTTTTTGTTGGGGGAAATTTTTTCTCAGGTGGGAGCTACACAAGAATTTAGATTTTGCTGCTATACTTGAACAAATTATTATTATACTCATATCACATGTGTTTTCTACCTTGTTTAATTCTTAGTTATGCTCTTTTGCCAATCAGGATCCACTCAGGGCCAGTGATAAAACTTTGACAAGCTGTGGTCCTTACAAAATGAAGGAAGACGATGCAATGGATTATAGAAGACCTTACCTAACATCTGGTTCGTCAGGGTTTGCACTAAATGCAATTAGTAGGACAATGAAAAAGGAACTTAAGGTGCATTTTCTCTCTTTACTTGTTTTCTTTTCCTTGTAAAGAAAACAACAAGTGCAGGCTTTTGGGAACTGGTCTCGCAACATACATCTTTCTATTGACATTCTTTGTTTACAGCAACTTTGTTTCTAAAAGATTTTATCTTTTGAACTCGATAATAGACCTACATTGAAGAAATGTGAATGACACTCATGGACGATAATTGGAAGGTTCCAACTGCAGTATGTTGGGGCCAAAGAGACCGCTGGCTAAGCTATGATGGAGTTGAAGATTTCTGCAAAGACTCGAAGATTCAACTTCCTATGTTGAGAAGCATTCCTCAAGTCTTCCATTTGCATTTTTATACAACCAATAGTTGCTTCAATTGCAAAATAATTTTTACTTTTGCAGGCAGGGCATCATGTACAAGAGGATTCTGGTGAAGAACTCATTGCTGGAATGGTACGCAAAAGGAGTTTCGGGGTGGCATAAAAACTCTTTATTCTTGTCTTCTTTATGAGAGGAACATAAATAACAGTGCATTTGTATTGATTCATATCAATCTTTTTCCTGTTTGAATCTTCTTAATGTAGATGGATCTATTCTTTATGTTATTTGCATACCTAAACTGATCTTATGAAACCCTCATGTTCAATATTTTAGCTTGTGTCAGTCGAGTAAAATATTTAGCAAAGAACTAGAAGGAGAAATATATCTACAGTATTTCATATTTGACCTCTTCATTAGTATAAAAGTAAAAATGTTTTACAACCAATAAGGCCTGTTTGTGCCCATTTTCCTTAAACATTTGATCACTATAAAAAATCAACCAAGCACTCTAAATTTGTAGTTAATGTACAAGATTTTAATTATTCCGCTTCACTGGCTGCTGCTGATTTAGATCAAACCAACATTCATCTTCTTTAACCGCTTTTTTCCATCTATTCTTAAAGATTTCTAATTCCACAAGAGCCTGCCTTCTCACCTGCAGAAAACCAATGCAATTATTTACTACTACTAGTCTGATGTAACAAGCCAAGTTAAGTCATTTGAAAAGTGAAGCTGGAAATAGAATGAACAAGCATAAACTGAAGATGCACTACGTAACAAAATCAAATTAACACTCACTTCATCTCTAGCATTAGGCTGAATTGGCAAAGATGGGACCTGAAAATTTATGACGGTCCACAAACAATTAGCTGAAGTGAACAAGTTTGAGTGGTAAAAACTACTGTGCGCTTATCAAGATACCAGTGGTCCTTTTTCTTGGATAGTTTCTTTCCGAGAAGTTTGGCTTGGTGATTCAGTATTTGTCTGCATCAACATTCAATGAGCAACAGTCCATAAAAACCAGGAGTTCTTAAAACAGAGAGATAGATTTTTCAGAACAAAATACTAGCAAAGGTTGAGGTTTTAGATGCAACATAAAGACGCAAGTTTTTTTTTTGATAAACCTGCTATTTAATGCTCCATATTGCTCTAAGAAAAACATTTAAACCATGAAGAAAAATGTCATACATGGAATAAAATAGGTGTTTCTGGTGATGTATAGCTTAGTAATCAATTTTGTTATACTTTTGATATCTGCATCTTAGTTTCTCTCAGAGCAGTAAATGATTCAAAAGATATAAGGAGTCATCCTTGACTCTATGTCATACCTTGTTTTCAGCTGAACCTCCAAGTGAACCACATACTCAGAGTCAACCACCCCAATATTTTGGGTCCGATTACCCTGTCATAAGACATTTCATGTTATAATTGTGTTTAAGAAAGAGAAAAGTAGCGCGGTTTTAGATATCTAACTTGCCTCATGTGCACAATAACCAAGCTGCGTGTCCAATCCCCAAGCATGAATCAAGTCATTCTGTTTATAGTTTTAATCAGTTATAGATATTGAACTTGTCCAACTGTTATATCAAAATATATGGCCAACTATAATATTTTCCAATATTATACAAGTGAACTTCCATATCAGCATTTTTTGTACTTTCTACCTCATCTACTACTAATAATAATATAGAAATACCTAACTAGAAGGATGCATTTGATCACCTATAACATATTGCCTTTAGTGGCTCATACGAATTTTCTTTGTATGACCACAAACATTAATACTATAGAGATGAATACCTGAATCACACTTGGATACATTATGACAAATGTATATCAATCAACTAGAAAGAATTCCTACACAAGTTAAAAAGATCTTAATTTTGATTGCTTACATAGTCTCCAGATTTGATAGGCTTTCAAGATTTAATATAACTCAAAAGCCCTCCAAGTAAAATATATAATAAACCCATGAACACGCAATTTTAAAGAGTCGTTATCAAACAAAACCAGCTGAACAATATCTGAAACAATTTATAACAAAAAAAATCAACAAAACTAACATAAAAGCAAACGAAAAGATAGTACATAATAAATTATTTAGCAAACAGACAGAAGAAAGGAGGCAAATGGAGGAGAAGAATAGAGGGGATCGAGAATATTTTGGAGGTTTTGGAGAGAGAAAGTGAAAGAGGAGTTTCTCATCAAATTACAACTCATTCTCAAATAATAACACTCCATAACAGCAGAACAAATGTGCTCTGCTTTCTATTTTTAACACCACCCACTGTAACCCAGAACAATATTCATAAATCAAAAAGTTGTCTATCAACACAAACAAATCTGCAGATTCTAGGGTTTGGCCCTCAAAAAATATTAGCCCTAAAAGGTCCAATTTTTCAAAACCAAAACACAATATAAAACAAAAGGCCTAATTCAACACTAAAAGCACGAAAATCCATCTACCCACATCTAATTTTGTTACCTTGCAATGAATCGAAGGATTTGTCGCGAGGAGATGGAAAGCCTGAGCGAGGAGATGGGAGATGGGAGATGGGATGAGAGCAAGAAAGTGGCAGCGGGGAGAGCAGGAGAGAGGCAGATGTGTTTTGTCTGAGTCGAGGAGAGAGAAGAAATAAGAGGCAGATGGGTTTTTTGCTGTGTGTTTTTTGTTTCAGTCAAAAACGACGTCGTTTTTGACTGACTGTGTAAAAAAAAAATTTGCACAGCTGTGCATTTCCATTTTCCCCATATATATATATATTCTGATTTTGCATCAGCTGAGATGAGGATGGAATTCAGGCGTGTTTGTTTGCCGAAATCGGAAATGACGTTTCCCGGTGAGAACTTGTTATTATATTGTTTGTTTTCTGAGTGGGTTTTTGGTTTTGTTTTGTGTCGCAATCAGATCAGCCGTTGTTAACGGTCAACCCACATATAGTATGACTGACTCCTTACAGAAGATTGCTTAGCTTAAGCTTAATCCTACCAAATCACGTTTATTTCCCCCGTCTTTTCCCTCCATTACCCAAGCCCCGAATATTATTGAATAATTCTAACTATATGTTTGGAAACCATAAAATTGAAAACATGTGGAATGAATGAATGACAACAATAAACCATGGGAAAAATTAATATTTTTCACACATAATATGCTGCGATCATAAACTCATGTCTGTGAGTATCCAAATGATAGTGGATGAATTACGTATATCTTCATTATCATATACAAGTTTAATTGTTATATTTTTTCTATATATTAACTTCATTAATGTTATCTTTTCTATATTTTTTTTGTTTATCAAAATAATTTAATTGTTAGATTATATATATATATATGACATTAATGTTTTCTTTTAATTTATTGTGAGATTCATACATATGTATATATATCAAATTATATTCATTGAATTTGAACATGTATTATTATAATTATGTAATTTGTATTTGAAAATTATAAATTGATATCTAAATTACCCTTGAAATGACCAATCAAATTAATTAATTTAAATATTAAATACAATATAATTCATAATTAAGTACATCATAACAATTCTATAAAGAAATAAACTCATAAATTAAACCAAACATATGTCGCATAAACTTGCTATACACTTATATTGACACGCACCTTTTAACTCACATAGTTACCGTATATTAGGAGGGATGTGCAAAAAACTGCAACAAATTAATTTGGGTATGAATAAATATTTTATTATTTTTAATTTTTTTAATCAGTGATATCATATGTTGTGAATAATGTACAGTATATATAATAAACGATGTAGGACAAAAAAATATTCACAATAATATTATATTTTTGTTCACAAATAATTATATATTCGGGGTGACACATTATAAGAACATTTCATGTCATGTGTATATACATTTCTATAAATAAATTAGTTATTTATTGGTATATGTCCATTTGTGTTTGTTTCATTTACATATTCTATTGGACAAGTCCCATTAAAAAAAACTGAAGCCATCAAAACTTTATCTGGTATGTTTATTTGAGAAATTTTATATTTTTTCTTGATTTCAAATCGTGATTAGGGTTGAAATTTCAAAAAAAGAAAGTAAAATAAAATAAAATAAAATTTAATGAGTTTATTTAAATGATTTGATTTATAACTTTTGGTTTTAGTGAGTTACGTGTGTGTATATATATATACTAGCTGGGTCTCGTGCCTCCGGCACTATATGGACAATGAGATTTATTTCAAACTTTGAACGGCCCAGTTTGAACGGCCCAGATAATTTATTGAGTAAGCGGGAAATTCAAAATCATTATTAGATAGATTAGATAGATAGATAGATATATTTTATTAGATAAATATATGGACGGTGAGATTTATCTCAAACTTTGAACGATTTAGATAATTTATTGAGTGAGCGAAAAATTCTAAATCATTTGTATTTTATTAGATAGATTTGATTTGTTTTGATTTAATTAAAGTTTTCAACATTAACTGCAATTGGACCCGGCCCCGCGAACCGGGGTAGAATGTATGTATTTCAAGTTTGCAAAACAAAAGAGTCGGATAAGCACGTACGGTACGGGGAGTAGATAGAATGTGAAGCAAACGACGGAAGGCGAATTACTACCTCATTGGGTAAATACATATATAGATTTAACTGACAGAGAGAGAGACAACCTGAAAATCAGCAAAGAAGTGGTATGGAAGCCGGAGCAGTCTGCACCGCTGCTGTCGACGATATCTCAACGCCCACCATTACTCCGGCGGAAACCGCTTCGCGCTGGAGCTTCGCCGTTTCTCAAAAGTACCAACACTACCTGGACAAGTCAACCCCCTTCGTGCTCTACCGTTGGATCGCTTGCCTCTGTATTGGGATCATCTACGCCGTACGCGTGTACTTTGTCCAAGGGTTCTACGTTGTCTCCTACGCTGTCGGCATCTACATCCTTAATCTACTCATCGGATTCCTCTCCCCTCAGGTTGACCCGGAGCTCCAAGACCTTTCTGATGGCCCTACACTTCCCACTCGGGGCTCCGATGAGTTCCGCCCCTTCGTTCGCCGCCTCCCCGAGTTCAAGTTCTGGTGCGTTGATCTCTCTCTAATTAATTTTCATCAAATAAGTGTAAAACTGCAAATTTTTTATTCTAGGTAAATTATCAGTAATGAGTGTGTGTCTATATAAGTAATTGATTATGGAAATTTTTTAATGACCATATGGTTTCGTTCATTTCGATGATTGAAAATTAGTCAGAGCTTGAAAATACAATGGGAATTCATAGCGATGCAGTATGCTTAGCCTAATTATGTTACTTGGGTTTTGAGGATTTTGTAGGGAATATTTTTCATGGTAGATGGTGCTGGCGGGTAGTCAAGGGATGGAAAAACCATTGTTCTGAATCTAAGTATTTAGTTACTAGGTTGTTGCAAAACTTGGGGATCTATATCTAGTTTATAGGCATGAGAACACCTTTTGGATCTTCTATGCTCATATCACAGAGCTCTGGAACCTTCTTGCACTGGAAGCGTGATCTTTTTAAAGGATTAATAACTAAGACCTTTCCTTGTAGGAAAAACATGGAGAATAGATGGGAACATGAAATATTAATTCAGTGTCTGTTTGTGGAGTTTGGAGCAGCTGTGGATTGGACTCTCGTGTTATTTTTAAAATTGTGTGGGATATATTGTGGTAATCAGGGTCAATGAGTTAATGAATTTACTTATTTTAATATGAAATGTATTTGAAACTTGAAAGTCCAATAATAATCTAGAAGGGGTTGAATAGATTATTACAGATTAAAAAATTATCGTAGATCTTTTTGAATTTTTAGATAATTAATTTGCAGCGTTAGAAATTAATACGCAAGACAATAAAAATTCAATCACACAATGCACAGAGATTTGTCTGGTTCACAACATACATCTCGGGTATGTTGTTACGTCCAGTCTCAAGCTCTTCTCCAGGACTTGAGATCTTATTATTTCATGTAATAAAAACTCCTTCAACAGGCGGAGAACCCTTTACAAAGTTTTATAGACAAACTTTCAACTATTCTCAATTAATTTATTTTGGACAGCAAACAATAAGCTCCCAGCTCCCTCCTCAAGCTTAGTTGTACCTTCTTTTGAGTTTAGTTCTATTTTATGATTTGGTCTTGAAATGACAGTCTATTTCTCACCTCACAAGTACACTAGAGACAACTCCCACAGACCTCTCTAAGACTCTGGTCTTGGTTAAAGAATTACTCGTCTTTCTCACAGATACATAAAATAAACTAACTCTACCATTTTCCCTTTTTACAAAATATTTAACAAAATTTTACTTCTAAAATAAGCATATATAATTTAGTACAGATATATAAAAGTTTAAATAACTTTTATTTTTAAAGCTTCTCAGATAAGCAGATATCAGTTAAAGGGCATATATATTTATAAAAGTAAATATGCTTTTTTGTAAGCAGATAGTAATTTATGCTTTAATCAAATAATGCTTCTATGTAAGAAAATATGTAAATTATGCACTGTTATAAAAGTTTAAATAACTTTTATATTTTGTGTGAAAAGTTCTTCTTGAATAAGTAGATGTAAATTTATGCACAATTATAAAAGTTTATATAACTTTTATATTTCTGTAAATATGCTTCTTCATTAAGCAAATAGATCAATTTTAGCTTTAGCTGAAAAATACTTTTGTATAAGCAAGTATATAGTTTAATGCAAATTTATAAAGAATTATTTATTCTTTATAATAAAGGATTTGTTTCTATGGGTTAAACAAATATAACTTTAAGTTCAGATATAAAAGTTTAAATAACTTTTATATTTAGAGTGAAAATGCTTTTGAGTAAGTAGATAAATTGTTTTAAGCTTTGAATCAAATATACTTCTATATAAGCAAATATTTAATTTTTTGTGTAGATTTATAAAGAATTATTTATTATTTATTAATAAAGAATGTCTTTCTATGTTAAACAACTAATGATTTGATTTCTGATATAAAAGTTTAAATAACTTTTATAGTGAGTGATATGCTTCTATTTAAGCAGATATATTCACTTAAGTTCGTGATATAAAAGTTAATATAAAAGTTTAAATAACTTTTATATTATGCAACAAGTATTTTATTAATAAATGAATTTATGATCAAATACTTGTGATGACTGAAATTAAATATAGTAAATAAATCAGTTATGAATGAATCTATTAAAACTATAATTATCAAGTATAGTGAGTGAATCAGTTAAATAATATTTGATATAACAAATATATTTGTTTAACTCAAAGAATATATAATAAATATTTTATCTATTATGTGAATGATTATAAATAAAGTCACTTAAGACTTTGAAAAATCGTACGGTCTGATGACCTCACTTAAGAGAAATATCTCCATAGTCTCGGTGTCTAAGTATTGACAAAATTTATAGTTTCACAATTGATATTTATATAAATATTTTTGATAGATCACTTAGATTTTCAAATCCGGTTCAGACGATTCACTCTTTATTAGATGAATATCTCGGGGTTGTTTTGAACTATCAAGTGGATTTAATTTACGATATTTATATAAATAATATCAATAATAGGCCACTTAGGACTTTGAGAAATCGTAAAGTCCGATTCCCTCACTTAAGAGGAATATTTCCGTACTCTCGGTGTCTAAGTATTTTTTATTTGATAAATAAATGGAATATAGATATATATAATTGTGTATAACAATTTATATTTGTATATATATAAATCTAAATAAGCAAGAGATAATTCAAACAAATAAACCAAATAACTTATCTCAAATACTTGGACCAATTTCCTCTTCTCAAATGATTATAACTTTGATAAGAAGAGAGAAAGCTTTTTAGAGAGAGAGTACGTAGACAAAAAGAGTAAGCTTTTCTTTTCAAGTAATTGGCAAAAACCAAATGAATGAAAGTGCCTCCTATTTATAGTTTTTCTGAGTTCGGGGCAAAATGGTAATTTGGAAATCTATTTTAAAAATCAATGGCTCAAGTTTAATATTTTTGAAATGGATGGTCCAGATGAATCATATGAAATTTTTATGTAATAAGGCCACACGAATTGCCAACTCAAACCAAAAAGTTTGCTTCTAATTTTATCAACCGGAGAATTTAATTTGGTCAAGTCATATAAGAAATTCAGCACATGGCTTTTAAAAGTTCCAGCATAATGGTCATGCACGGTCAAAGCTAATAAAAGCTTTTGGCCTTTAAGAAAAACAACTAGCTTTGTCACATAAAGGTCTCAACCTTATTTAATCTTTCCAGCACATGCAAGCTAACAAATTCAAGCATATGACCCATTTGGTCATCATAAGGATTTAATCCTAAGAATTTTATTCATGCATATTTCGGATATATATTATATATGTATGCAATTTGTTTAGAAATATTTTGCCCCTTTGTAAAATGTAATTTTGGAAAATGATAGGAGATCTCCTTGCCTTGAGAAATGTTACTTGATGATCTAATCTATTTAACACTTGATATTTAAATTTATCAAGATCAATAAAATATTAATTCAATAACATTTAGAAAATATTTTTGGTCAAAGTAAATAAGATAATTAAAACAATTATAACATAAATCCTATGGAGAGGATTCTACCCTTTTAATTAATTTATTTACTAGTTATTGTTATCATCAAAATAAACCTAAAAGTTAGAGACACAACAAAACTTTTGGATTTAATCTAATGTTTGGTTTGTAAATTAAGCAAATTGCTACTGTTGTGTTTGTTGACTTGAGCAATAATTAAATATTCTGGAGTTTTTGTAAAATAAACTGATAGGATAATGGTATGGTTTTGAATAACTTTCTGTGTAGGAGAAGTTTAGATATCATGTTATACCTTTTTATTGTGTTATATGTTCGCCGCATTGGATAAATTTAGTGCACTGTGATCATGATGAAAAATTGACTAAATAGCTTAATGTCTTTTTACTCTTTTTGTAGTGTTATCTAGGCTCCTGATATTACTCATCTGCATATAGGTGTTAGCACTTAAGGTAGCACGTATGAATAAAATATTACATGCGTCTCCTTTTTGGATTTATTCTACGAGGCATGGGCCGAGGATTTTGCATTTTCCTTTTGTATAATCTGCATCTGTTCAATAATAACATTTCCTTTTGGTTATTTCTTTTTAGTATGTAATATTACATTTTGGTTTCTTGATGGGAAGGTTTAAAATACAATACTGCAAACTCCTGAAAGGGATACCTAATGAAACAATCCTCAAGTATTTTTGTATGCTTGGACTGGTATTAAATGCTTTTTGTTCGTCCCAATGCTGGGGTGGGATGGTGAGGGGAGGAATAGTAAACTTGGAGCCAACAAATTTGAGTTTATTCCTTCAATGCCTCTGCCATTTAACACTCCCCTTGGGGTTAACAGGTTCGATTATTATGATAAAGTGTTGCTCTATTTGTAGAGTAGTCTGTCTGACATTTGAGGATGACTTCTTGTTGGCTCCCTGTGGAGCGTTTGAGCTGTATAGTTGTTTTAGGAGAGGTTTTCTTGATGTTTGACTAGTAGTTGGGTTTTTTCTTGTTGCCTTTTGTTTGTCCCCGTGGCGGGTTTTGTGAATAAATATGTACTTGCCAGGAAAAGAGGTTACCGTCTTATTAGCTGTGATAAGATGTCTAAATATATGCCCTGTTTGGCATACTTTTCTCTTCACAAGTTGCTTATTAGAATTCTGTATTTAAAAAAGAAGAAGAAATTAGATATGTACTTGCTCATATTTTTTCTTGTTTACGCCACAATTGTTGAAATCATTTGAAAACCTGTACATTGTAGCACTTTGACTGCTTTACTGAGAATCATGCATTTCTGGTTGAAGGTACTCCATCACAAAAGCTTTCTGCATAGCTTTTTCGATGACATTCTTCAGTATATTTGATGTGCCTGTGTTTTGGCCAATACTCCTTTTCTACTGGATTGTACTGTTCGCTCTTACAATGAGGAGGCAGATACATCACATGATCAAGTACAAATATGTTCCATTTTCCTTTGGGAAACAGGTAATAAGTGTACCCAGCTTTCTTTTTATTTAAGACAAATAAGAGTATGCTTTCTACTCTGGTTAATTAGTGACTTCATATTGTTAATTTTAATTACTCATATCTTTTCAGCGTTACGACAGCAAGAGAGCACCTGCAACTGACAGTGCAAGTCTTCTTCCCACAAATTAGAAGTAACAGGTAGTTTCAGCTATTTATCTTTTCAAGATCATATGTAAAGGAAAGCTAATGGTCTTGCATTTTCTCATAAGCCAGAGGTTTTTGAAGATGTGGGGTAAAGCAACCTTTGCATAGAATGGGTTTTATCCTCGCGGCTCTCTTCTGCCAAGCGTTCCTGTGTATGATTGAACATTCAACTTGGAGGAAAAAATGTTACCGACTTTTACATAAATTTCCTTTATATAGAAGGAACGAACACAAATATTGATCTTACAAGTACTTTCTGGAGTATTTGCTACTAGATTAGTCAGGCTTTTGAATTTCAGGACATTTTAAATATCAAATTTAGATTGCAGTATACTTTTTCATTTCCCAGAATGAGAAGTAAACGAAAAATCACATTTTTCGTGATCCAGTCTTGTCCATAAAGGACATTTAAAAATAAAGTTGTTGAATGCATTTCTTTTTCCTTTTATAGAGTAAGCAAGGTCGGCATTAAGCAAGTTTTGTTTTTTCTAGGTCTACTCTTCATCTATAAAAAAAGAGGTTTCTTGTCCGGTGAGTTAGTTGCTAGACACTGTTTAACTTGATGTGGTGATTGTGTCTTCTGTGAAAGAGGGTTAAGTTCTTCTGTTCCACTAAATGATAGAAGGCTCTGATCCTTACTAATGGGATGTGTGCAGGTAACTCTAGTATTTGTATTCGAGCATTAAGTATTAGTATTTGCAGAACACAGACGGTAATAACTAATAAGCTGCTTACAAACAATCGTAAATTTCAAGAATTGACTATAAAAACGTGTAAAACAAAACCTCACAAAATCCTTATATTTTGCCCAACTAATGTTCTTTACCTGTCAAAAGATTTAAATAAAAATGACGTAGTGTTTGCAGAAGAATATCTTCTTGAACCTCAAGAATAAGAAGGTGAAGAGACTTGCTAGACTCATCAATGTGGTTGGTAAAAACCGTACACCCCATAGATGGTCTGCGCCAAAGTGAGCAAAAGCAATACAACAGCTGCAAAAAAAGAGATGATTGCCCATGGATTATTGAAATAGTTATGCTTTAAGCTCGCCCGCCAAGCATTCCACCTGTGATCATGATATCGGTTTACCTCTGCAGACATGCGTGAAAGATAACTGTCATTGATGTCAAAAACTACCTCCTGACAAAGGCGATTGAAGAGGTCTGCAACTTCAGCATCACTTCCAAGCCAGTGCTCAATAATACCACAATAATGGAGGTAAGCCACATCTGCGGGCGAGTTAATCAGATTGTCCATGAAGATCACATATGATGTTATCTCATTGCTGCAATTTAGATGACACTGCTCGAAAGCAATGAGGTTGAGAAAAAGTGACTTGGTACCGTCGTGGATCAAGAGCCGAGGAATCCTGAGTATCCCGTTGTTGAACGTAACATCCCAGAAACGATCCGTCTTCTTTTTCCTGAATTTAATCCCAGACTCTCTAAGCTCTGTTACACAATGAATCAACTGTTGCCTACGCTTGTCTGCAACTCGACTAGCATGTGACCATCGCTTCATCCAAACCCTGGGTTCGGGGGCAGGCCCTCTACGCAGCAAACTGTGCCTAAAAACGTCTAGGCAATGAAGACCGCCTTGATCTGATAAAGGGTCAAATGTGTTTGAAAATCCAATAGATGATTCCAGCTTGTTTCTCCCACTCTTTGTCAATGGCTCATCAGTTGGCATCAAGGGGTCAAAGAACCGGAGAGCTAGCCTTGCCACCAGTCCTTTCTGATCAGGATGACCAAACTGGAGGCCTAATAGCCGATCAAGAACAAAAAGAGGGATCTGATTCTCAAGCATTATCATATCACGCTGAATGGAGTGCATTGAACCACGCATAGCGAATACAGGATCATTTCTAGAGTAGCCAATCTGTAGAAATCCCTCAGCAGCGCCACGGAAGAGCTCAAGAACGAAACAACCATCAAGCACCATCATTTCCACAAACTCATTGCTGCTGAGAGGGATTGTTCCTTCATAACAAGCGCGCGCTCTTTCTTCAAGTTCATTCATGGAATCGAGATACAGCTTGATGTCCTGATTGGTGCGCTTGAGGATATGGTAAAAGGAACGCCATTTATGGCGATCCATGTTGCGATGACGCCTTTTGCCATGATGATAAGGCCCCAAGGAGATAATTTGGGGAATATAAGCTTTGTCATCGCCTTCTCTTAAGTACTGAGGGACTCTGTAGATGCAAAGTTTCCCCCAAGAACCGGCAGCATCTTCTTGTCTGGCTTGCTCAAGTTTTTCTTTGATGTTGATCACCCATTCGGATCCTGGTGATTCAGGCAAATCATCTGTTTCGGATTTAGATACCCACTGAGGTGACTGCTGTTGATATTTCAGCTGGTGAGTTTGATCCGATAATTCGATGGATCGGGTTAGTGGTGTAGGTGTTTGTGGGGTGGAAACTCCAGCTTCTACAGTTTCTTTGAGTTTGAGGGTGATGAGGTACCAGCTCAAGAGTTCTTTGTTGAAAACTGCAACCATTTCTTTTTTAAGCACTGCTGTTTTCTTGGGTAGCTGTGCTGCTCTCTGGTTTTCCTTGTAGATTTATTGAGATTTTATTTCTTTGACGCACAAGTTACAATTAAAATAAAGAACTTGATGCCTCGCATCTTAATCAGAGGCTTAAAGTAATATCCTTCTGTTTTTTTTTTGGGTGATGAAATTGTCCAAATCAAATGATTCAATTACTATAAACTTAATTTCATGATAAATTAGTTAATTAACCAAAATTAACTTCATCTATACTAACCACTCCCAAATCATCTTGAATTAGAAACACTTGCATATCAGTTTAACCTTTAGAGGTGTCCTTCCGTGTTTTAACCGAGAAAAAGACTCCTTTCTAGGTGCAGTTTCCTGTAATTAAATATTCCCCATGTTCCTAATTATTTGACGTTTTAGAGTTTTTTATTTGTCCTTAATTATTTGACGTTTGTTCAAATCTAGGAGAATTAATGACAACTTTTCCAAAATTACCCCTCATTACTCTGCCTATTTTTTATACTTTAAATTCTTTCTCTCTTCTTATTCCAACAAAACTCTCTTTATTCCAACAAAAGATTTAAGGATATTATAGACAATTGAGTAATATATTTAATGCTTTCCAATTATTATCTTAATTCTTATATCCACCTCTAAAACATCAAATAATTAAATACGGAGGGAGTACTTGTGAAACCAAAAAAGGATTCAAAGGGATAAAGGACAACAACAATTTGTTTAGCCGGAAATAGATCATTAAATACATAGAAATAAAAACATGGCATTTAAATAGATCATTAAATATTCTCTTCGTTCTTTAATATAGGTCGTTTTAGAGTTGTGCACAAGTATTAAATAAATGATTATAAAGCATTAAATATATTATCAATTGTCTATATTTTCCTTGTATTGAAAAAAGAGTGTTATTTATTGGGCAAAAAATAGTGAGAGAACCAAAGTTATATTTATTATTTGGGGTAATATTGGAAACTAAGCACTTAATGCTTACTTGAGATTCTCAAACGACTTGTATTAAGGAATAAAAACATTTCTCTAAAACGACTTATATTAAGGAACGGAGGGAGTACATAGAAATAAAAACATGGCATTTAAATCTTACAATTTAAATTGAAAATCATATAGTTAATCAAAACCACTTAGATCTATTGGGTTGGTTAACTAAATTTTAGGTAATAAATTGGTTTGGTTTTGGACCGATATTACTATTACAAATATAAGTTGGATCTAGTTTAACCAGTTTTGACCCATATTAGTCTATAATACTACTACCTCCATTCTACAATAACTGTCATTTTAGAAGAAAAAATTTATTCTAATTTATTTGTCGTTTACAACTTTCTAGGAGAATAAATTATTTATTTGTCATGAATAGTAACTCATGAATAGTAACTTCGTGAATAGTAACTCGTGAATAGTAACTCGTGAATAGTAACTCATGAATAGTAAACCCGACTCAAAAAGGTAGAAATTTCACAATAAAATCTATACCAATATTTCGGTATAATGATATTGAAAGAATAATATTTTTTTTAAGCTTATAAACAATTTATTTTAATTGTTTACACTTTACTAAATAATGCATTTAATCATTCTAAAATGTCAAACTCATAAGATTTTATCACCAATAACCAAAACCCTCATAAAAAATCTGCATATACCTCATATATGATTCTCAAGCCATAAAATTATATTTTTCAATTTTCTTACTTCACATAACATATTTAATTCATTTACTCATAATTAGAATATTTTTATGAAAAATACTAAATCAGTTCCAAAAATATTTCTTTTCTGGGATTTAGCAGAATATAGTCCTATATTGAACATATATTTTTCTCAGAATTTTTAAAAGTCATTTACTATTTTTCATATGGCCAAAACCACCGAATATTTAAACATTTATCATAAATTGTACTTTTATCCAAAAATTCCGAAATTCACAGGGTATACTGATATCATATAGATGTACTCCCAATAAAAATTTCATCAATTTTGGAGTTAACCACAAGGAGTTATAAGCGATTACTTTTAAAAATAGTCTTTTCTCATAAAATCCATAACTCTTAATCTATACATCCAACAATCGCCATTTTTGGACACAATCTACAAAACTCATCAAAATATCATTTTAAATTTTTCCAAAATTTTTGAAGGTTCAGAAGAATTTCGAAATAATAACCCTTAAAATCCCTTATTATCCCTTACCTCAAAAGAGCAGTACCTCTGACTGGAATAACGCTGAACAAACTTGCACCGTATAGCAATACTCAAAGTATACTCAAAATACTCACAAGAATACGCTCGATAATATAGAGAGAGAAAACTTCAGTTTCTAGTGTGATTTTCAATTCTAACCTAAGCACCTATTTATAGGAAATTGCTTAGAACACCAAAGCAGAAAATTTAATATAATATTAATATATATATATATATATAATCTTCTAAGCCAACCTTAAAATCTGAAATCAGTCAGTGAACACATGCTCCCTTCTAGAAAAATAAATAAAAAAACATTTTTATTATTAAAAATATTTTAAACTTCAAAAAATCAATTATTTCGGAGCTCCGGAACTTCAATAATTCATAATAAATAGCCTTTTTGCCAGAAAATTCGAATCTCGAGACTTTAAATAGGAAATTCAATTCTCTACAACTTTGCAGAAGAAAGTTTTTCCAAATTCCAAATAGAAATTAACCGAAATCCACAAACAAACGATTTTACAGGCTATAATCAAATTTTCAGTCAAGAAATAGGTCTACCGACACACAAAATCTGTGTTAAACATTTAATGCCACAAAAATACTCTTCCTCCTCATATACTCATATATCCCACATTCATTATAAAAATATCATCGTTAATATATTATTAAAATAATATATTTAAATAAATTATTTTATCAGAAAAAGATAAAATATTAATTTTCAACAATTGTCACATTAAAAATTTTCTCCATCTATATCCACATAAAATTAATATTTTTCTCATCATATAAATCAATAATTAATTATTCACAAATAATATTACAGAATCACAATATTGACAACCAGGCAGTTCCCAGGAAAGAGGGGGCTTTCCAATAAGAATTTCTCCTTACTGGCGCGCAATTAGGTGACCAAACCTCTCCTTAGACAGAACTTTTTAGACATTGTCAATAATGTTATCTAATAATATTATTCAGATAATATGAATTATTGCTTCGATAATGAAAAATACTGTGTAATGACAATTATTGAAACAAAAGCAATATAAAATATCAACGCAATAATTATTGAACCAATAAAATAAAATACTGAACAATAATTACTGTAACCATTATTGAGTAGTGCCTTCTTACGTAAGAATCAATAATTGGTGAAATACCGTGTGCTACTGTGCAACAACGCGTATTACTTAATTTACCCACCGGGTATTCCAACAGTGTTAACAGTAACGATTACACCGTTATTTATAAAAAAAATTTAATTTGTCGTTTTCTTCATCCGACAGTTATTTTGTTACGGGGCCCACAAAAGACTGCGTCATCGTACGAATATTCCCCGACAGAAAGAATATTCCACGACCAAACGAATATTTCCCGACAACAATGAGTATTTTATAACCACTTCCTTATTTTTGAAAAAAATTTTCATATATCACCCTTAACTTTAACCTTCTATCAATTTAACCATTTACTGAATTGTATTTATAAGAAAAATTGAATACTTTTATTTCATAAAATTCGGGGTCTTACACCTAACTTCTCTCATTGTCCCAAGAAATTTTATCCTTTGTATTAATAGTTTTTAACTTCACATAAAGGGGTAGTGATGAAATTTCATATAAATTTTACTCCCTCCATCCCATTTTAATAGACGTTCTACAATTTTTCACATAAATTAAGAATGAATACAATTTTACTATTTTACCCTTAATTAATATATCATCCCATTAATGCTCAATCCTTCCTATTGCCGATAGAAAGATACAAGAGGAGAGAGAAAGTATTATAAAAAGAGGAGAGAGCGTAAAAAGATGAGAGAGAGAGTTAAGATCTACTCCATTGAAGCCTTCTCACTCCTTCCTATTATCGTTGCAAGCCTTTCATTTTCTCTCTCTCCCCTTCTATCTCTCCAGAATTAAGATCTACTCCATTGAAGATCATCGGCCTAATCACCCTTCACCCGCTGGATCTGACCGTTCAGATCATCGACCGGATCACTCTATCTCTGAGTGATGTAGTCGGTCAGATCATCGACCGGTGCCGGAGATGGATTTTCAGATCAACTTAACTCTAACACGAACTGTTAGCTGAGATGGATCCTCCAAACTGTTAGCTGAGTCATTCATGAAAATTTCAGGATCTGAGTGCTGGTTTTTTTATTCAAAATTTTTTAATTTTCGGAGATGGATTCTCAGTCCGATCACCGGTGCCGGAGATGAATTTTTTTTTGATATCCTAGCAGGAACTGTTCTCAATAGGCATTAATAGTGTTAGAGAATGAAGGGTAAAAAAGGAAAATAAATGACAAAATATTCTTGAAATTGTAGAGCGTCAAATATTTTGGGAAAAAAAATTCCTCCTAAAACGTCTATTAAAATGGGATGGAGGGAGTAATTCTTAAATGATAGCATTAAATGACTTTCTTAATTCATGTGCATAAAGCTAAAAAGACTATTATTATAGAATGGAGGTAATAGTTTTTTTACACTTTATAGAGCTAATACATCAACATATATGCATTATTATACTACATTCTTATATAACACATACATTATACATATTACATACTTTTGTAATTTATACATTTGTAATTATGTATAAAAACTATTTCACTAATTATAAAATTAATCCATAATAAAGTTAACACTTTTAGTAATATTTATTAATTATGTATACACCCCCACTCCCCACCCCCCACCCCCACCCCCACCCCCCAAAACCCAAAAAAATTATTTATTGATTATGTATACACTCCCACCTGGTGCACCGCCCCCACCCCCACCCCCCACCCCACCCCCACCCCCACCCCACCCCCACCCCACCCCCACCCCCACCCCACCCCCACCCCCTCCCCCTCCCCCTCCCCCTCCAAAAAAATAATATTTATTGAGCTTCGAAAAAATAATATTTATAGATTATTGTAATAAAATTCTTAATAATTTCATTAATTTTAATTAACATAATAATTATTAGTATAAATTTTATAAAATTAATATTTTTAATACTCAAATTAGTCACATCAATTAAAAATTTTAATTTTAAATTTGGGTCTAAAAAATTAAAATAAGACTATTTTAATACAACAAAAATTAAGATTTTAGTAAAATTATAATTTAAAAAATATGTCGAACTGGATTGGACCTATAACCATTTAAATCCAAACCACATAACCCATATTAAATATATGTAATATGGTTTTGGTTCCAAAATCAATCTAAACCTATTTTATATAACCCAAAATCAACCAAAATGTATTTTTTGTCAGGTCTATACATAAATATTAAGGAAATTATTGTATAGTATTAAATATAATATCAATTGTCTATATTGCTCTTCTATTGAAAAAAATAATGTTATTTATTAGACAAAAATATCGAAAAAATCTAAAGTTAATTTATTACTTAGAGTAATATTAAAAATTAAATAATTAATATTTATTTGAAATTTTGAAATAATTTATATTAAAAAATTAAAATAATTCTTTAAAACGACTTATTTTAAAAAATATAAAAAAAATATTATACCAGTAGTAAATGTCAATTAAGTTTATACTCCCTCCGTCCCAGGATAAAAGTCCTGGTGGACTTTTCACGCATATTAAGAAGAGGAATAAAATGACAAAATTATCTATAATAATGCCATTAAATATGGAGAGAGAATTAGAATAAGAAAAGTATGAGATATTTAATGCTACGGGCATAATAGGAAAAAATGTATAAAAGTTTGGTTATTAAAAGAAAGTAGACATTTAACATGGGACAACCGAAAATAGTAATAAGGACGTTTATCCTGGGACGGAGGGAGTAGTTAATTATGCACATGTGAGAATTAATGAGCCCAGAGGTCTATATATAGTATTATGAAATCTAATCCGCAAGGAAAATGTGACCCCCACTAGACCAATTATATATAGGTAGCGTAGGGAATGACTTATTAAAACTAGTCATTTTTAAGCATGATGACCCAATTAATTATATATAGGGTAGGGTAGGGTAGGGTAGGGAATGACTTATTAAAACTAGTCATTTTTAAGCATGATGTGCAATAATTTTCAACTCCATGTGAACAAAGCAAGGGCAGTTGAGTATAGAAAATGAACTCTAAACAAAAAGATTAAGAGTCGCACTCCAATTATTTTATATTTTCACTCACACCCTCCAATTCCATCTCTATCATATGCTTTAATTTTAATCGAAGTTATCAAACAGAGATAACTTTGACTGCTCCTTTTGGAGATCATATTTTAAGCTCCCCAATTTACTGTATTCAAGGATTAACCTACATCAAACATGTCCAACTCAGACCTATTTACATAACAGTTCTCTTATAAATTATGATAAATTTATGTCGACTTATTGTTGTTGAATATTTTTATTATTTAAAAAGTATATAATAAATATATTATTTGTTATCTATGTAATTAAGAAATGAATTGGTTTAGTTGGATAAAAGAAAATGTTCTTATGTCAAGGACTTGGATTCAAGTCATGGCAACAAGTCAACAATGTAAACATTGGATTTGGATTGATATTACAGGAGGGTCTCACTTATTATATATTTTTCCATAAAAATTATCAATAATATTTATCTTAAATATTTGCAATGTATATTATTATCTTAAAAAAATAAACCTCAAAAGGCATTTTTTTTGCACATGGAAAAGTAGAAAATGATTAGACTAAGAGACTGTTTGTTTAGTACTGAATATATCTCAATGGCTGAATTGGTTAGATATTTCAGACCAGACATGTTAATTATCAAATAATTTTTTTCATTCAATTCAAATTCAACTTATTCAGAATCATCCAATTTTTATAAAACACCCCTAAAAAAATATTTATTCAAATTCATCCAATTTTTATCAAACACCCTTTTAAAAAAATGTGCTTCTAAAGAACTGTTGCCGATGAAGTTGAGAGAAAAATATGTGGGAATCGTGAGGGCCATTTAATGTTTAAACCACAGAATGATGCTCGCCTGCTCGGTGGTTGGGAAATGTAAAAGACGGAAAAAGAATGATAGGGAAGTGTCCAATTGTCCATTCATTCCATTCAAGCTTACTTATACTGGGTTGAGGGGGGCTACGGTACAAATGTACCGGACTAACGTCCGGTACTCTATGTTAATTTTTTTTTTTTTTTTTTTTGGTTTTTTTTTTTCAACAATTATGAGAAAAAAAAATAAAAAATAATAGAGCAAGTTTGAACAAAAAACTGTAAAAGGAAGTACGTTTTTTATTGAAAAAACACTGTAAACAGTTTACAGTGGTTTTTCAATAAAAAACGTACTTCCTTCTACAGTTTTTTGTTCAAACTTGCTCTATTATTTTTTATTTTTTTTTCTCATAATTATGAAAAAAAAAACCAAAAAAAAAAAAAAAAAAAAAAAGGGGCACCGGACGGTACCGGTCGTTAAGCACCGGACGCCCCCCCAATTAACTTATACTCCCTCCTCCCTCGCTTAATATGTACTCCCTCCTTCCCACCCATAATATATAATGTTTTAAAATTATTTATAAAAATTAAAAAAAAATAATTATATAATATTAAATATAGTATTAATTATTTATAATACTCTTTATCATATAATTATTTTATACTTTTTCTCATCTGTAATATTTTTTAATAAGAAATAAATTTGAAAAAATTATAATTAATTCTCCTAAATTATATAAAACGTCAAATAATTTGAGAAAATAAAATCATATAAAATGTCATGTATTATGGGACAGGGGAGTATCGTTTCAGAAGATTTTATTTTTCCCTAATTAAATTAATTATGATCATTCCAAAATTACCCCTCATAGAAAAATATTACAGATGAGAGAGTGAGATAATTATGGTAATTATGAGAATTTAAAGGTATTATAGATAATTTATATTATATTTAATGGTATACATTCATTTTTTTATTTTTTATACACAACTCTAAAACAACATATAACCCTATCCCATCCTAAGGTCGGTCCTTAACAACTATCCATCTCAAATTTAGTTTTTAACAAGTAGAATGCCAGATGGTTACTGCCTTACTGGCCAGGGAGAATTTGAAATTTTCAGTTGTCCCAAAATGAAGAGTTCAACTTAACTTTCAATGTCAAGGTACCAAAGTACATTTTAGTTTACAACAATGCTATTATCATACTCCCTCCGTCCCAGGATAAAAATTCTGGTGGACTTTTCACGCATATTAAGAAGATGAATGAAATGACAAAATTGTCCATAATAATGTCATTAAATATTGAGAGAGAATTAGAATAAGAAAAGTATGAGATATTTAATGCTACGAGTATAATAGAAAAATATGTGTAAAAGTTTGGTTATTAAAGGAAAAAGGACATTTATCATAGGACTACCCAAAATAGTAATAAATATTTTTATCATGGGACGGAGGGAGTATAAAAAAAGGTTCACTTAATGCTTACATACACATGCATGCATACACGGTGGGTCCTGCCTGACTTGTAGGGCCCATAAATATATATGCATGTGTGTATGTGAACATTATGTGAATTATCATTATGTGATAGTAGTATTATTTTCTAGTTTAATCTTAAACAAAGACATGCAACAAATTGTAGACAACTTTGAGATAGAGGTAGACTCTAGGTTTGTAGATTTATCAGATTTCTTACTGATTTTTTTCACGAGGCAGTATTTTAAGCAGGGAAACCAAATTTTTAGTATATAGAAAATGAGGTAAGAAATGCCTGGACACAGAATTAAATAATGAAAAGGAAGATTGGTCATCTATGTGTAGACTACAGGTGAATCAGCATATGCCAAGATAAATAAACAGATCCTCTCCATTTCATGGTACAAATTTAGAATGGGGTTGGAATGTGGACAACTGTTTTCTTCAAGCACGGTGCATAGAAAATAATTAAATACAAACACATGTTCAACAAATATGCATGATCATCCAAAAGGACATCAAGAATCAAGACGTTCGCTAATCACAAAGGATAGAGGATGAGAAGGCAGGCAGGGCATTGTTCTATTGCTCCTATTATTGATCTTCACGACAAAAAAGTAAAAAAAAAAAAAAATAATCCCCCAAAGATGTTTTAAGCACTGCTTATCAGTTTTTCTGGTATTGTTGTTGCATAAGTTTGGTAAGGTTTGGTCTGACTTTTGGCATTTTTGATTGGGTAAGAAGGCTGCACAGCGATTCCGCACTTGCCAGTCAAGGTATCAACCACATTACGCTCCATTCTGAAGTATCCGTTCTCGCCCCAGTTGGTTCCCCATGAGTTCCTTACAATCCAGTAATCCAGTACTCCATTTTCTGTGCCATACCCAACTACAACTACGCCGTGGTCTAAAGAAGTACCACATGTACCAGTAAATATGCCCTGAAGGAATTAGGAAATAAAACAAAAATTAATTAGTTTACTTTATGATTTGCCATATATATATATATATATATTCATTCAATTACTAATAAGTTAAGTTGGGACCCATGTTCAAATGTAGTATACAACTAGAAACAGATCGAGAAATTAGGGGTAATTACAGAGGAGTATAGTTGTAAAGTCCTGCCGGATGCTTCAATAGCAACGCTGACAGGCTGATGTGCCACGGCCTTTCTCAAGGCACTCTCGCTATTTGGCGGAACATCTTCATAACCGTCTATGCTTACAACCTTGGAATTCTTCTGCAACAAAATTAAGTTTACAACAAAACAGTAATTAAGAACTTGTACAAAAATTAAGTCAGGAAAATATTTATTTACTTTTAAATGAACAAGTTTATACTGACCCTGTCAGGATCGCACTTGGAATCGATTCCACGATAAGGGTAATCAGACTCGGAGTCCATGCCACCGTTGGATATGATGAACTGAAAAGCATAGTCCATGAGGCCTCCATCACAACCAAGATTGTATGACTTATCACAATCAACCAGTTCTTGTTCAGATAATGTAATCAGCTCTCCCGTCACTATCTGGTTTATACCTTCCACCGCTGCCACAGTTGAGAATGCCCAGCAACTCCCTGTATTAATCAACGATTTATCAGTAAAAAAAAAAAGAAGAAGATTATTTGCCGAATGAATGAATCTGTGTGAAGTTATTAATTATGTGGGGTTCCTCAAACTACGTTATACATGTATGTATGTATGTATGTATTGTGGTCATGCATGCAGCACGAGAGAATTAAAGAAGGACCTAGCTTAGCTAGAGAGATTTAAACAAGAAAAGAAAACTAACGGCGAATAGTTTATATTACTATTAATTACCACAACTTCCTTGATTTTTGATAGGAGCAACAGCACCTCTCTTCCTCCAATCCACAGATTCCGGTAACTTATGGTCATCCTTGTGAAGAGCATAACGGTAGGTGACAGCAGCCTTGGACTTTGCAAACCTGCGCTTAGCATCCGTCTTGGTTCCCAAATACATGTACCTATACTCGTCGTTACTCAGATCAGCAAACCGGTTCAAACCAACCTTGTAAGTACGATTCACGGAGTTATGCTCATCAATAAACCTCAGATTATCTTTAAATATCTCAAACCTCCTCTCCTTTTCTAACATTTCCAACCCATTCTTATTTTTATAGGCTTTTCCATGCTTTGCCAGCCACCATTCGTATATAACCTTCACCTCCTTATCACTCCTCCATTTTGGCTTTTGAATTTGCTTATTATTAATAATAATATCTTTTGCGTAGGCTAAAGAAGCAAATAGGACCAAGAGCAAGAGAAGGGTAGTTGTTGGGGCTATAGTCATGGTTAATATGTTTATGAGTTGATAATAAATAGATCAATAAACAACAGCTGAGTATGCTTGTCTATGAGAGAAGGAGAATGAAGAAAAGCTTCAAGGACTAGAGAGATGCCTCGGGGCTTTATATAGCTGACAAAATGAATAATAAATAAAATTGAGTTCGAATATTTTGTTGGTATATACATATTGACTGATTGATGGATGGCAAACTAGTCTAGAGGAAGCTTAGGAATCGGAGCAGACGAGGACGCCGCATTAAAGTCCTCGTGGGTCGTCAATGGTCACTAGAGAGAGAGAGAAATAAGTACTCCTACAATATTCCAAACTAACTTCCTCTAATTCTGACGTGCATATTTGGTTTAACCGACAATATTTCTAGAAGTCAGGAGAGATAAATCAACTGTCCACTTGTTAAGGCTTTGGCGCCACCTCCCACGTAAAACAGTCAGACACAGAGACACACGAAGAGTAGATCTTTTGTCTCTAAATTTCATATCCTCCTTGTGTCCTTCTACATAAATTTTGACACATATTTTTTTATTTAATTTTAGAATTAATTAGTATTAAATAAGAGACTAGGTGTCAAAATTTAAATAGAGGAACACAAGAGGACAGAAAAATTAGAGACAGAAGATCTACTCTCAAACACACGTCCTAAATCAAGGGCGGTGCCTTCAATTTGGGGACTTGGAAGTATTTTTAGGAATAAGTTTTATGAAGTTAATTTTATGATAAATTAATTAATTGATCAATAAATAAAATATAAAATGACTACTTTATTTTTAGTATATTTGGATATTACGCCACTTTTTATTGGTTAATGCAAAATAAACTCTATACTTAATATATAAAAATTTGAATAAGAAACTTTTATGTCATAATTGGGCATTGACTATCCTCTTGTGACAATGATGACATGTAAAATAAGCTAAACTAAGACTAAAAAACTTACTTCGATCAATATTTGAACTCAAAACATCAACCTTGTAACTTTAAGTAAGTGTCCAACAGATATACATGCTATAATTACAATTAAAACAACATAAATTTTAATTAATTAATTATTGTGCATATTTCACGTTTTATCTTCAAATTCTCTAACTGTTCTTTACAAAGACCAATCGATCATCCAAAAAACAATATATTTCATATAACAATTTTAATTTTATAAGATAATTATGCCTAAATGTGTCCAAAATACATACTATCAATATCAATAAAAATGTTAAAAAAAGTAAATGAGTTACAATTTGACATAGTTTTATTTACAAAAAAATATATTTATTTGCTCAAAAAGTAAATAAGAAAAACTTTTCTTTCCTCTCCAAAACTCCTCCTATTATCAACTTTCATAATACTCAAAATTCTTTTACTACGATGTTAAATGGATATATGTAAATTACATATATAAATACAAATGAAATGAAATATTTTATTACTCATAATGCTCAACTTTTAGTTAACATTCTCCTTTTATGTTCTTAATATAATACTACCAAGTGAAAAAATCTTGAATGATACTATCACTTGTCCGGAAAACATGGAAAAAAGATACAATGATCCATATTTTGTAAACAAATTATAATAAGATGTGTGTTTTACGAAAGAGAATTGATATTTTTATGTGTATTTGTACCGAGAGTCTCACCTTCATGTGAGAAAAAATTATGCAAAAATAGTCTTACCCTTTACGAAATCATATAATAGACTCTCTGTCTCAATTTAATTGTTACTTTTCCCTCCACGAAATTCAATAGTTTTAAATACTTTATTGTTATTAAAAAATCTTAGATTTTTACTTAAAATATTCAATATTAACTTCTTTTTAATTGCAATAAAAATGTTAATTGAACGTACTCAATTTATAATGGAGAAGCTGATATAAATAAAATTTATGTTATTTTATTTACAATTATATTATGGAGCTTAATTGGACAATTGTTTAAAGTTATGAGATTGAGGTTTTGAGTTCAAATGTTGACTGGAGCGAATTTTTTAATCTTAGTTTGACTTACTTTACATGTTATTATTGTCATTGTCACCTAGGATAGTCAATACACAAAATTATCTTATCCAAATTTTTATATAATAGAGGATTTATTTTGTATTTATTAACAAAAAGGAGCACAATATCCAAATATGTTAAGAGTACAATGGTTATTTTTATATTTTACTCATTGATCAATATAATATTAACACATAAAAAATATTACCTCTCTAATTGCGTGTCGATATTATATTAATCAATTAATTAAAATTAATTCATAATAACGACTCCTTATTTTTACCCATAAGTCGGCCGAGTAAAAATGATGACAATAGCAGTAGATATGTTGCGAGTGAATCTGAAAATTTAATACTAATATGTAAGAAGTCAGTTAAATGGCTAAACAATCATTTTGGTTCTTATATTCTATAATTGATTTTAATTTCATCCATGTATAATTTTATTTTTTTCTAATAGCCCTTGCATTTTAAAATTAGGTCTGCAAATGAATTGAACTAATTCAAACTCTGTCAAATTCCAATCCAACTCGAACATTATTAGTCGAACTCGAACATGTTAGAGTAACATGATCGAACCAATAGCCATATACGAGTTCAATTATTAGCTGTTCGCAAACATAATTGAATTTGCGATCATAGTCGTCGAACATGATAGAGCTTGTAAACATGAACAGTTCGCGAATGTTAACAAACACATGCTCGTTCTCACGAATGTGATCAAGTTCGCGAATATTTTGACGAAACACGTCGGCTAATTATATTTTTAACTTCCAAATACTCGAACCCATGTTATAAATTGAACTATTCGAACCGAACCCAAACTGTTCGCGAACACAGACAAACCGAATCACATGGTTCGCAAACATGTTCGATCGAACAATTGAACGTGAAACCATGTGCGAACTCGACTCGGCAAGACATCGAACTCGAATCCGAATCGAACCGATTTATGAACGGTTTGGTTCGACCTATCTAAAATAAATGAATAATTTAGTCCTTTTTTAATAAACAATGACGTGGTTTTTCATTTATTTTAAAAATCTAAGTAGCCTTAGTAAGGGAGAAATTAGTAATTTGACAAATTGCGTATAATTTCTTTTGCGTACAAATTTATTTGAAAAGAGAAGAAGAAGAATAAATTATGCTCCAAAAAGATCCTGAAGGCTTATGACAAGTCAAACTAATAGTGAGGATAGTAATTCTTGTTGAATTTCAAGTTCTAAACTTAATAAGTGATATTTTTTGGATATTTAGTACAAAGACTTTGAATTTATTTGTTGAGTTATTTAATGTAATAAATATAAATTAAGTAATAATTATTGTTGAATCAATTTTTTTTTCCAATTTAAACATAGACTTATATTGCTCTTTATCGAAGAAATTATGTTTCTTAATTTATTATTATCCATGTAATCTCATATTTATTGTTTTATTTTTTGAACATGGATGTTTATTGTTTATAATATCACTTTTTATGGATGTTTATCATTTATAACGTAGTTATGCTTCCTTGTTATGATTAGTTAACCATTAGAAATAAAATAAATTGAAGTTTTATTTATATAAATGCAAATTCTCAAGGAATCTAAAATTATGTGGGAATGTGAAAAATAATTAGTCTCATATGTACATCTTAGAGAGTGTGAACGTCATATAAATAAGAATCTAAACAATGAGGAACAAAGACATGACTTAAGTTGTGGAGGAAAATAAGTATGAATTTATAAATTTATTACTTGGAAAAAAAATAAATAGAAGTTTGAAACATTACTTAATAAAAAAAAAGATAAAAAAGACTTATTTATCCTTATTAAAAAAAAAACTTATCCATGTATTGTTGGGTCTTATTTATATTTTTTTAAAAAGTCATATTATCATTTTTTTAAAGAAAAAGGATTAAATTGTTCCTCTATTTTAGGAATATAATGACTACTACGAAAAAAAATTGTCCATAAATGAATTGAAACTAAAGTAGAAAGAGCAAAATGATTGTTTAGCCAAGTTTAATAGACCATAACTTCTCCGGGCGGGGGCCGATTTCTTTTACTAGTGGGAAAAGAAAGCATTGGTAGTCTAATATTATGATGTCAGTGGCATGCAAAGCCGTTGATGACAATGTCAGTGACTGCCTACATGTGGAAAATTTAATTCAATCAAGCCCCAGTCCGTAGCCCATCACAATTATATATATATAAATGCCTATTTCTGTTGCGCCCGCCGAAATTTTACGTGGCTTCATCTTGCAGTTGCAGCCACCCACGCATAGACTACCAGAAAAAAATGGGTAGAGATTTGTAGATACCATTCAGTTTGTGACGACATTTGTGGGGCAATGGTAGTATCTTTGACCCACAATCTTAATATCTCATCCCGCGCGCGTGTTAGCTCTTTAACAGATTAATATCTCTCTCCCTCCTCATGCTGCTCATGGACGGTTTGATCAAGTGACTTAACCATCGGCTAATATGGTCCACCCACCTCTTATTTCTTCACCTGCTATTAACTTACAAACACAAACTATGTCTTTCCCTATATGTTCCCAAATATATCTTTGATATATATATATATATATATATATATATATTGTACGATATAACCACCATTATTGGATAATAGTTCTCTTGTTTACCTTTTGAGGGGTTTAACCGTATAATTGTTACTATTGAACTGTTATGCATGGCTTCTTATCAGATCAAGAATTTACTTGAGATTTCCATATCATATATTGGTGAATTGAACACATTGATAGCGGTTAATCGATCCTAGCGGACGGCTGTTCCGCACAAGCCATACAAATCAAACTACAACACCAACCCATTCTTTTGCACCGAATTGAATAACTCTTGTTACAAATATGTATTGTTTCTAAGCAATTTAACAACTAAACACAAATCTATGATTTCTATTCTGAAAATTATGTATAAAACTTGGAAGATGGATTTAGGCGTCCCCTGCCTACCAGTAAATGCAGACATATCCCTTTCATGATTCAAGAATATTGATGAATTAAAACCATCAAATTGAAGATTTCTTACTATCTTTTTTTTATAAAGAAAATAAGATGGTGGAATGAAAGATCAAAATGCAGCTTTCCACTGAAGGACGCCTTCTTCTATTTACTTGGCAAGCATACTGGCTTGGATTTCAAATTTGTCATGTTGGCTGCTCACTCGAATTTGCAAATTCACATGCATACAGTTCTGCGGTGTCTTGAAGTAATAAGAAAGTTTCTACTTCTTACTGGTATGGCTTGCAGAAATGTGTGTGTCAGCGCTTTGTGTGTCACGTTTTCTCTTGCTTCGGGAACTGCGTTTTGATCTGGGTGCTCGTGTTTTAGTTGCACGTGTCTCGGGGTTCTCTTGAATGCTGTTCACTTTTTCGTAAGAAGGCAATTCAGGAGGAGCATCTGGCCATGGTGTGTGTTTTGCTGGGACGGTAACTTCTAATGGAGGGTTAATTATCCACCTGCATAGTACAGAAGGTGATTCTCAACTAACATCCACATATGAAGGAGTGAAAAAGTTGTAAGTTATCATCTGATACAACTTATAGCCAACACTAGCATGTAAAGTAAATTGAGGTCAATGAGCAATGAACAATAAGAAACTTTAATTTGTATATGAACAGCACATACTGCACGCTATGCTTCCGCGTGTTCATGCTGATTTTACACAAAAGTCAAACTCATATAGAAAACCTGGAAAGCATCTTCTAATTAGAATACAACTTTCAAAAACAGAAGACTTTGGCAATAAAAAAACCTGAAGCATCATAAAAAGTTGATCCATTTGGTAAAGATAAAAAAGGCTCTGCAACCGTGGTGGGTGGGGGCTGTAATTCTCAAAAGTGAGAGGAGAGGGAATGGAAAAGATTGTGAGCTTTTGCCCTTCCTACTAGTAACCTTTTTCATGGCAACCAGAGGTCCAGAACTAGGCCAAACAACCATTGTCTCAACTGATCAAATGACTTCCACTAAAACAGTCTTTTTATAAGTAGGATTTGGGAGATATGTCATTTAAGTGCTAATATGATTTCCAGTAAGAGTGTGAAACAGGAGTAGAGGTGGTTTAATGCTAGTAGGCATTGTGCTTCAATAACAAAGCAAGGCTCTATTTTTGTAAACACCACATTTTGATAACTTTATACTGAAGGGGTTTGAAACACCAGTTCTCACTCCATGCATTTATTTATATAAAGATCACATCAGTTTGTCAAGGTTTTATTGTAGAACCGTTTTGGTTTTTATTCTGATACATAGTTTGAGTGTAGAAACCATCCACTTACAGAATCGATCTGCTGGCCACTTGAGCAGTTCAGTGGTCTAACTGCTAGTTCCAATTTGGTACTTCAAACAATTACTTTTCCATAATACAGCAAATCTATGATGATTGAAGTAAATCATCTCCAGTCATCCCTTTCTCTTTCCATTTCCGTAATACATTGAGGGAAAGCAGTAGCCTTCCATCAAAATACCTTCTCCTTTTTTTAAAAAAAAACTAGTACCCTTCAATGGACTATCTTTCCAGTCTCACCTTTCTTCCCTCCAACCAAACAAGCAAATAAGATACTACCTAGGAATGTGTTGTTTTTTTTTGACAAGTCTATCTTGGTATGCGGCAATAAATGAAAAAAGAGAAGACTCTAAATATGCTTAATTGTGTGCACAGGGAACTAAATTTTGCAAATTGAAAGCTTAGCCATATGGATATGATGAAAACCTCCTATGTATCATATGAAGTTGATGGGACACGCAATAAAAATGTGCTGATATCTATATATGTATGTTCATGTGAGTAAAATATATTTTTTACTTGGTGAGACCAATCAGGTAACTATCCAAAACCTAAACAGTACTATCTATGAAGAAATCAATTTGCAGAATAAATACTAGCAACCGGGAAAAAAATTTAGTATAGTTAAATCTGATGGGTTCCTTATCCTAAATAGCCTCAGGTGAGAGACGAAAAATTAAAAATAAAGCAATAACCTCGGTGCTTTAGAGCCTCAACTCAGGGAGACGACTAATCAAAAAGTACTTGAGAGATAATAAAAGCTTCCAGTTAGATCTTGGAAACTGGTCTGATCAAAATAGCCATATGTGACCCCATAAAAGTACTTGGAAACTCTTTTAGGCCTTCGTGCAAGAAATTTTACACAGTAGTCAACCAAGATTTGAACTGATCAGAAAGTTCCATTCATCATATATTCAGAGATAGAACAAACTAGACTTGGGGAACAGAATAACCACCAAAGGTAAGCAGTAATCATAATATTAAGGAGAACATCAGTTGCTCAAATTACTGAAGTTGCCTCTTGATCAGCAACACCCCATTAACAGATCAATAACGGTCCTCAATACAGGTTGCTATGCTACCTAACTCTATGTACACTACTGAGAGTATCTAACCATTTAGTCTGGTTTATCAATTTCATTTCATACTCACGAAAGATAAACATATCCAGTCAGTTCCTACTCCATATACAAGTTTTACATGTACGAAATCAAAACCAAGTGTATACAAAAACTTCAATGAAACAATAAAACTATCAGGAAACAAACAATCTCTGCGGCAAAATATTCAACATCACTGTAAACTCTAAATGTAAGAGAAACAAAATCAACGGACAGGACTAGCAGCACTAACAATAAGCAAAATTTAATACAGCAAAAGTAACAATAAAGGACTAACCCGGCAGGGAATTTGCTGTCAGCCCTAGCTTCAACACGAAGCCACCACAACATAACTTTGCGCCCACAACTTCCAAGGGGTTCCACTACTGCAGTGTCTTTCAATAGAGACAGCGGACTATCAACATCCTGTCCACCCAAGAGAACTGTTTGCAAATTTTTAACCCAATCTGGCTTATTTTCATCTTCTTTCCAAAGCAACCTGGAATTCAACACAAACCCAGCCCATTCCAACTTCCTGGGAAGCACAATTCCCCTCTCACCAATATACCTAGCACTCTTGGCTGCATACGGCAATGAATTGAAGGTGTGCCAACCTACCAATTGGTCTGAAGAATTACATGATGGACCTTGAATTGGCAAAATCGACTTAATGTCCTCCCCTTTGTTCTGAACTACTCGAAGTTGTTGGTCAGAATTACTGGAATGAGCAAGTATACCAATTGAAACTGCACCAATCCCCTTCACCTTTTGGATCTCATCAAAAAGCTCCATACTATGCATATTACTATCATCCGCAAACATCACAATTCCATCTAGTTTCTCTTCTCTTACAACTCTGCTCCATTACAAATCTACTAATATATCAAAAAACAATACTAAATAAAATTTAGTGATCAAGTGCAACAAAACTAGAACCAACAATTTACCTCAATCCGAGGATTCGCATCCGAGCCTCCATACGATGGCGATCCTCCCATAAAACCGGCATCTTTTCCTCAAATCCAATGTGCATAGTGGAAAGTCCTGACTTGGTGAGAAGCGAGGCGGTTTCATTGGTGGTTCCACCAGCTTCTACAACGATCCACATGAGATCATACGGAAGATTCATCAACGAATGCATTAATCCAGTGAGATGTAGAGTCTGGAATGTTCGTACATAAGTTGGAGTAATGATAATCAAAGTCCTAGGGTTTTTGATACCATACTGAAACCTCTGTTCCCTCTGAACTCTCTCAATTATCTTGTGAGCCTTCATGACTTCATCCGGATTCGGATGCGGCCAAGGTCGGATCAAGATCCCGTGCCGACCGACCACCACGCCGCTAGTAGCAACGGTGGTTCCGTTCAGCGGAGATTCGAGGTCCGGATTTGAAGTTGAGAAAGGCAATGTTGTTCGACCAGCCAATATATCAGCAGCTGGGCGAAACGGCGTTGTAGTGTAGATTGTAGTGGTGGAGGTGGAAAAGAGAAGAAAGAAAACAAGACGAGAGAATCTAAAGCCGAGAACAAGGCTGATTAAGCAGCATAAGCCATGGAGGACTAACCAGAAGATGGCGGCTGTAGATTTGACTGTGCCGTTGGATGAAGAATCCAACGGCGATGATCCTCTGAAGCTATTGCTCCGGCGGTTGAGGTAGCTTTGCTGCAGCGCAGAGAGCTTCATTTTCTCTTTCCTCCTCCTCCTCCTCCTCTCGTTACTCAGATAACAAGAGAGAAGGGTTACCTTTGAAGTTTTGTGGGGGGCGGGGGTGGTTTGGTTTGGTTTGATTAGGTAGTGGGTTAATTAGCTAGCAAGCTGGTGTGCCTTATTAATAAATAAATGTGTAGTTTAATTGCTTTAAGTTTACGAAGGAAGGAAGGAAGGAATAGAAGTAAGTATTGTCTTCTTCCGACGGACCAACCAAATTCTAGCGCTTACCGGACCGGACTATTTTCTACTTCCTCCTCCTCCTCAGTTCCAGATAGTTAGATACTACTGAAATATCGGATTATTAGATTTGGATGGCCGCTCCATTTCGGACATAATAATAATGTCCCAACCCAAATTCCGAGAGGCTCATTCAGGAATTTCACAACTATAAATAAATTCGAAAAAGTTTCTAATTTCATTCGCGTACGTACTCGTATTTTTTGTGTAAAAATTATTCGTAAAAGGAGTAATCAATTCCAATCATGCTAATAGAAATTTAAAATGTGTACAATTATGAAATTAATCGTTTATATGTGATTATAGGGCAAAAAGTACCTTTACCTCGTATATTTGTGGACTTGTAAATAATTGACCATTAAACTTTAAAAATATACAAATAGACCATTGTGTTTTTTAAAAATAAAAATTCATGTTATTCCGTCCAATTTCTTAGACGGACGTCAAATATTTTTGAACTTGACAATTAAAAAAACAAAAATCATTACTTCCTTATGTGGCAACACAAAAAAAATAATAAAATAAAATCATTAATTATGTGGTAAAAAATAATTAAAATAAATATTTTAATTTATTTTTTTTAATTTTTTTTTCCTTTCTTTTAATTATTATTTTTATTTTAAAAATTAATATTAATATTAATACGATAAAATCATTAAATTTAAGCTTAAACATAAAAGAAATATACTATTAAAAATATTAAAACCGATTAATAACTAAACATAAAAACAAAAAACAAAACAAAATAAAAAATAGAACCAAATCAAAATCAAAACAAAACCGTAGAATGATCAGTTAACTTCTTCTTCCTCTTAAAATTTTCAAATCAAAATCCCTATTGCTAAGACTTCTTGATCGACTCCATCCTTTTCGATCTCCCCTTTATCCCCAATTTGCCCAACTTTCACGATCTCATCTCTTGGAAATGATTCGGAGCTCTTCATTAATCTCTGTATAAACCTGAAGAGAAGTTGGGTTTTAATTCATCGGAAATCTTTGTACTGAGGAGGTGGAAGGGCTGTTGAAGGGGTTGGGTTTCGATTGGACCGCGGTGAAGAAGAGATGTCCGAAGCTGGTGCTGGCGACGCATGTATCAACAAAAGCAACTGAATTCCCATTTTTCATTCCCACCCAGAAACGATGTCGTTTGAAGTTGATGAAGAATCTTTCGAGCATACACTCCAGGTAGTTCGCAAAGTATCCGTTTTCAAAATCCCGCCTCGGTCCATCAGCGACGACTACAAGTGTAACACCCCCTTCCCGAAAAGGAAAGGGAGGTCACGTGCAAAGCACAACAAACCTCAAAATAAGCGAACAGAGCACTAACAACTTCAAAATATGTAATAATGATATCTATCAATGAAGTACTAATTATAATTCTCCAACTAGAGTCAAAATAATCAAAACTTAAAAATTGAAACAACCTAGATCGATGGTCAAAGACAACTCTCTCATCACACTAGCCCTGAAACACCCCTGCAAACCTGCCGGAAGAAAAACACAGCATGAGCCAATTGCCCAGTACGGATACAGATATACAAAAGATAAACAACTGATATACGAAAACAACTGAGACAAAATACTGAACAAAGCCTCAAGTGTAAATACGGACGAAAATATAATCTCCAAAGATCTGAATGAAATATATCTGAATCAACAGAATTGACGAAACCAATAGACGATTAAAGAAATAACGAACTGAAGTAACTAACTCAATGAATTGAACTGAACAAAAACAAACAAAACTAATACAATAAAATAATAGGCTGAAACAAATGGCTGGGGTTATTTCATACCAAGTGAGCTCAAAAATATACCTTGTCACACAGACAAGTCAAAATAATGCCACACAGGCAAGTCAAACTAATGCCACACAGGCAAATCAAAATAATGCCACACAGGCACATCGAAACAATGCCACACAGGCAATCACACATTGGACCGCGAATCCAAATGTATGCAAATCGGATAGGTGTGTTTGGCACAACATCACCAATCCGCAGAACAGAAAACTAGGGTTAACCCATACGCCTCCCACAACAAAACACCAAATGGCCCATTTACTCCGGAGCCCAAAATGGAGACGCCGTGGACTAATCACACCGCCACGGAAAGTGTCATGTCTCTCGTGCCAAGACGACATGCCTGTGGTACCCCCACAGGTGGTTATAGCTCAGGTATACGCTACGGTATATTCTAACAAAAATACCATGTCACAACACATGCGACATAATACCAACAAAAGGGTTCTATATGTACATGTTGAACCAAATCAAATTATAATCACAAGGTTTCAAAAGGAAGGTAGCAACATGTACCGCTCTATAATTATCGAAATAAATATTAGACATGATAACCTCATTCAAAGAGTACAAATGCGAGTTATATGAATCAACTCCAAAATGAAACTAATATACTTATTTCACAAGAAACAATTATGTGAAATAATAACGACATTCGAACAAGCGACAAAACGAACAAATCAAATTTAACAAGAATGTCGCTGAAAGAGTACGGAATCCGTACCTGATACTTCCAACCCATTTATAGCACACTCCACCAAATCTTACCCTCAAATGTCAACGATATCAAATACGAAACGTCATTCACAACCTAAACATATTCACCTCAAATTAAAAACAATCCAAACTAATAATTCCAAAGTAATTCATAATCTATTTAATATGCCTTTAATCATCGCCTTTTCGTTCAAACTAACTAAACAAAATATTAATAAATATAAGTACACTTATAAAAATATTCTTTCATCTCTAACCCATTCATAAATTCATTTTATTATTATTATTATTACACTCCATATATTTTCTTTTTAATATCATTGTACTAACTACATACTTATATTTATTCTACATCTGTTTCACAAGAAATACTCATTAACTGATATCCTGAAGTAAATTCGAATTAATTACAAACTTAATCATAATTCCCAACTCCGTTCTAATATATAAAAAAAATTTCTAACATGATACCACAATATAATATATAGAACAATACTTTGAAATTTAACTACATGTTCCAAACAAGCTAATCTAATTTATACTTTATTTATTTGCTAGTTTTAATTGAGATTCCCTCCAGGCATGACTTGTGACAACCCCAAAATAGGTCCATTCCATCCAACCCATTCTGAGTCGCCAAATACACATGGTACAAAAACAACTACAACTTTTACCACCCATAAACTGTGAGTTTGAATACAAACATTATCATCTAGACAATATCCACATGCAAATAAATCCCCATCATAATTATTGATACATAATGTTACAAAAAAATGGTGAGGACTACTAAACAACTCTCTCTAGAACCTTCATTCCATACCCCGACTAGTACTCACTACATTCTCGCCTCCTGAGAAGAAAAATGGAACAACAAGGAAAAAGGGTGAGCTCAACTAGCCCAGTAAAGAATATTATGACTAAGATAATGTACAACAAATTATCCTTAGTCTTCAACAGGGAAAAATCTGATAGAATACAATAGACAACAAGTTTTAGATCAACAACTGCAGCGGAAACAACAATTCATTAGAAGAGTTAAGTAGAGAATAAAATCTACTAACATCTATGAATTTAAAAGTCCATCATCAATATTTTATCCCTGTAACATCAATCAATATATATCTCAAATCAAATCAAATATTAATCTTTGCACTACAGGCCAAAGATATTCATCAGTCGGTCATGTTCATCTAAACACCTGTTCATCTTTGCACTACGGGCCAAAGATATTCATCAATTGTTCATGTTCATCTCAACACCTGTACATCTTTGCACTACGGGCCAAAGATATTCATAATAAAATCAACCATCTTTGCACTACAGGCCAAAGATATTCAGTAACACCATCATTTAGGACTGAGGATGATGAAAAATATTTTAAAGGAAACGAATCCAGTGAAACAAAATAACAAGTATTAAGGATTCGTACTTTAAACAATCTGAGTTCAAAAATACTTCATAAATAATCATACTGAAGTAAAATTCAAGAATGATCAAAACATAGATCCAATCAAAGCTAGTATCCGAAATAGATATTTTGGACGAAAAGAAGAAATTTCATTTTTCGGTGAATAGTGCCGTATTCGTGAGTAGTATCGTATACGTGAATAGTGTCGTATACGTGAATAATAACTCCGACACCAAAAGATAGTAATTTCACAAAAAAAACATCTTCACGCTTCGTGAATAGTACTCGTGAATAGTAACTCGTGAATAGTAACTCATGAATAATAACTCGTGAATAGTAACTCATGAATAGTAACCCCGACATGAAAAAGTTCCAAATTTGATAAAAAGTTCCAACCAACATTTCAGCATAATGATATTGAAGAAATAATATCATTTGAGAAGAAAATAACATCCTTTACCTCGAAAGACAGTACTTCTAGTTGAAACACCGAATATAGGCTATGACTTGAACTTGCCCCGTATAGCAATACTCAAAGTATACTCAAAATACTCACAAGAATACGCTCGATAATATAGAAAGAGAAAACATCAGTTTCTGGTATGATTTTCAATTCTAACCTAAGCACCTATTTATAGGAAATTGCTTAGAACACCAAAGCAGAAAATTTAATAAAATATTATATATTTTTTAAAAATTCTACGCCCACTCTTCAAATCTGATTTCAGTTCATTAAACACATGCCCCCTTCTAGAAAAATAAATAAAAAACGTTTTTGTAATTAAAAATATTTTAAACTTCCAAAAATCAATTATTTTGGAACTCCGAAACTTCAATAATTCATAATAAATAGCCCTTTTGTCAGAAAATTCAAATCTCGCGAGTTTTTATAGGAAATTCAATTCTCTACAACTTTGCAGAAGGAAGTTTTTCCAAATTCCAAACAGAAATTGACCGAAATCCACAAACGGGCGATTTTACAGGCTATAATCAAATTTTCAGTCAAGAAACAGGTCTACCGACACACAAAATCTGTTTTTAATATTCATTGCAACAAAAATACTCTTTCTCCTCATAAACTCATATATCCCACATTCATTATAAAAATATCACCGTTAATATATTATTAAAATAATATATTTAAATGAATTATTTTATCAGAAAAAGATAAAATATTAATTTTCAACAATTGTCACATTAAAAATTTTCTCCATCTATATCCACATAAAATCAATATTTTCCTCATCATATAAATCAATAATTTAATTATTCACAAATAATATTACAGAATCACAATACTGACAACCAGGCCGTTCCCAGGAAAGAGGGGGCTTTCCAATAAGAATTTCTCCTTACTGGCGCGCAATTAGGTGACCAAACCTCTCCTTAGACAGAACTTTCTAGACATTGCCAATAATGTTATCTAATAATATTATTCAGATAATATGAATTATTGCTTCGATAATGGAAAATACCGTGTAATGACAATTATTGAAACAACAGTAATATAAAATATCAATGCAGCAATTATTGAATCAATAACATAAAATACTGAACAGTAATTACTGTAACAATTATTGAGTAGTGCCTTCTTACGTAAGAGTCAATAATTGGTGCAATACTGTGTGCTACTGTGCAACAACGCGTATTACTGTGTTTTAACCACCGAGTATTCCAACAGTATTAACGGTAACAACAACGCCGTTTTTTATAAACAACTTATACTTGTCGTTTTCTTCATCCAATCGCTTTCCGTTATGGGCCCACAAAAGACTGCGCCGTCGTACGAATATTCCCCGACAGCAAGAATATTCCACGACCAAACGAATATTCCCCGACAACAATGAATATTTTATAACCACTTGCTTATTCAAAATATTTGCGCATTTTACCCATAACTAACCACATTAATCAAATTCACCCTTACTATTTCAAAATAATAAATAAAGGAAATTCCTTTTTATTTAAAAAAAAATTTCGGGGTCTTACATGACTTATAACAATAAACAATCAAATTAATTAAGCTTGCAAGATCCGATCATAAAATAACTAAAAAAATACCCAATAATAAAAATAATGGTATTACCTTGGTTGGGATAATTTTTCTCTTTCTATTTTCTGTACTCCTAGCCGCCTTTCTCTTCGCTTCATAATAGATGGAATCCAATACAATTAGGTTTGAGTCATATATATAATTAATCATCCTTGTCCTAATAGGATTTATAACATTGAACTTAATTAGTTTTAAAGCCCAAATTTACAAAATTCTGTCACTTATTGTTATAGCCCACAAACATTATTTTCAAATTGACCCAAATAAAAGACAAGCCCAATTATTTTATTTAAAACATAGATTTAAATGTTATTTACTTTATTTATTGTTATTGTTATTATTATTATTATTATTATTATTATTATCTTTTTACCGGGTATTACAACAAGTGCGGAGAATGGCTCCAGTCAGATAAGATATGGTCGGGTCGTCTCCGAGTCGTATGCGAGATCCGGCTGGAGGGTCCCAACTCCGACAACCTATTCGTCGCTTGTTTTGTCAATCCCGAGCAGAGAGAGAATGCGGTCGAGTCTGTTCGTGATTCGTCGCGGTACTTCCTGTTGAAGATCGAAGATGGGACCGGGAAGCACGCGTTTGTGGGTTTAGGGTTTACAAGACAAAATGAAGCGTTCGATTTCAACGTGGCATTGTCCGATCACTATAAGCATGTTAAGAGAAAGAACGGGGAGTCTAGGAAAACGAGCGAGGACAATTTTAATAATATTCATTCTACAGTAAATCAGAGACTGAAGGTTAGGAATTTGGCTGAGCTGGAATTTGTGAAAGTTAAGCCGTCGAGTTTGACTGGCTTGTCACGGAGAAAATGACTTGTTTTGATTTGTTTTTCAAAAGTCACGTAGGAAAATTGGTCCTATTTATTAATGTCCGTGTGTAAGATTGGGCGGAATGACTTGATTAATAATTTTTAAAAAACACAATGGGCCAATTGTATTTTTTTAAAATAGAGTGACTCAATACTTACAAGTCGACAGACACAGTGGAATAAAGATGCATTTTACCGTGATTATAAATTGTGTAACCAATTGATTGTTTTTTCCAACTTTTCACATTTTAACAATTTTGTTAAAACTCAAATATGAAGAATTTATCCTTTAATCGCCATTTTTTTATTTTGTTTTTATTAAAAAACTCAAATAAACAATTTTTTTCCTTCTTAACTCTCCAAATTAAAGCTCAAATACGGGGGTTAACTAGACTTGACTATACCCAATACGAAAAACAAATTAAGAAAAAAGATGACTTGTTTTCTAAAAAAAAAGAGATTGGGTGGTAAGTTGTTTTCTACAAAAATAAAGTGAAATATGCGTTGACTCCTAAAAAAATTTGCTAATTGCTCTAACAACCATGAGGTAACTTGTAGCATCATCAACTGCATACAAAATTATAAATTTAGGTTGGAGTATTATATTTATTTATTTATTTATAATCATTTAATGTCTTTAAGGCATTTAATTTAATTTAATTTAATTATTAGGATGCATTGATGTTAAAAAAATATGGCTAGTTTTGCTTAGAATTTAAGATTAGGTTGACAATTAAGGCCGTCTTGAAGTATTATTGAAACAAACGATTTATTGCATTTAATTCACTACACGAGCTTCGTATGGAAAGAGACATGAAACCAAATGGTGTAGTCGAACATAGAGGCTGGTCAGTTAGATTTTGTAATCATTTATTATGGACGTTTTACATGATTTTTATTTTTTTAAAGTTATTTATCATTTTATATAATTTAACAGAATTAACTATAATTTTTAAAATATTACAAATGAGACAATTTATATTTATATAATTTTTTATGCAAGATAACTAGATTATAATATGAGTTTGATCCCAAAAAAATGGCTTGATTTTAAAATGGATTGAATTTATATAACATAAAACCTGATTGATTTGATGAGATCCCTATTCCCTAGCATTACCATATCTAATAGAAAGGGTGGCAAAGTTTTATGTTGGCCCAAAAGCAAATTTATTAATGTAAAGGTTAATATAGACTCGTTTTGTGATGAAAATATGTACTTTATTGTTGTGTTTATATAGAATGCTCCATGCGCAGGTGTTTGGAATTCTAGTCTTATATATCTTTCTTGCAAAGGTCAATTATCTAAAGTGATAATTGTGTATCCAACTTCCAGGTATTTACACTACTACCGTCTACTAGTAGTATATAATAATCTATCGGGTCTTTCCCTGAAAATTAAAGTAACCTTCTAAAATAGTGGGTGCTGTGACGATGAGTCACAAGCCAAACAAAGAGCCTTACTCCAACACGATTCTCTTCCATGTCTTACTATATTGCCTAACATCTCCATCAATCTATTTATATTGTGTTTGTAATTTTTTTTGTATTTTTTAGGAAAGAAGGGAAATACTTAAAAAACTGACACACATACAACCTCACCTGCATGTTATTATTATATTAGTCAATTTCATGCTAACCACTTCCGAATTATTTCAGAGGGAGGAAGATGAATTTTTCAGTTCTGACTCTAATTATTATTATAATTATAACTATTACTAGTGTACAACAATGAGGATGATCAAGTCATAAATTAATTTACGGTTAATCTACGTGAATAAATTGTATTTTAATTCTTAATAATTGTTTGAAGTTAATTTAATTTGCATGGTTGAAGTATTATTGCTATGTTTATATTTTCATTGTATTTGATACATTTTGTTTCATCATATTGTGGTCAAAACTTTCTGATTATCAAACAGTTTTTACTTAAACAGTTTAAATAGTTAAAATGATAAAATATTATTATTCAGATATTTTAAAAAAAATTAATTATTAAATAATATTTTTTATTCAGGTATAATTCTAAACAGATAGTAGACTATGTTAATATTATTTATATGAGAAAAAACCTTATCAAATTAACAATTTAACTTGTTAAAACAACAATTCAATATCCGTGTTAGTTCTAGTTCTAGTTCCAGATAATATTATGAGGCTAAGAGGTAGCCTTTGAGGGCTTGGGCTGCCGTTGGACGCCAAAGTCCACAAATTGCCACAATTATAACAAGTCCTTTCGCGTTTCAAACGATGTCATGTCATAATCTTAGACTTTGGCCTCATTGAAACGTGTCAAATTTGCTTTTGCTTTTTGACGCTTAATATGTAATGCGCAACATAAGGTCAAACTAATTACTACTATAAAATTCCTTACTTTGAAAATGCTATTTTTACAAACAAAATTAAATATTAAATATTTTTATATTTACTATTCAAGCGAAGAAATTCTCTCAAATATCACTTCCTTTACCAAAAAAAGGAATCCTTTTATATAAATATATTTTTATGTGTATTAACAGTTGTATACTTTTGTATATTAATTTTAAAAAAAATATTACATGAGTTTGATCGAAAACATATAATATTTTACCTCTAGTCGTGTAAATCAAATTATTACATAGACACGATTTTTAAAATTAATTCTACATACTGCTCTCTCTCTCTCTCTCTCTCGTACAAATTACTACTAAATACTTGGACTAATATTTAATATTAAAAATTAAATAATTAATATTTATTTAAAACTTAGAGTAAATAAATATTAATTAAAACTCTCAATTAATATTTATTTAAAAATTAAAAACTAAGTAATTAATATTTAATATTTAAAATAATATTAAAAACTAAATAATTAATATTTATTTAAAATTATTAAATAATTTATATTAATAAATAAAAATATTTTTTTTAAAACGACTTATATTAAGTATCACACAAATCGGACAATTCTCTCAAATTTTCAACGATTCTAACAAAATCGGACGGCATAGGTCTGTTCTTTTGACCTACTGTCTCACACATATGGACCCCACGGCCACGGCCCCCACCCAACACAGAAATGGTCAATGTCCCCCACACATCGTTTCAGACTTAATACTCAACTTCAAGACAAAGAAACAAAATCAAATAAAAGAAGAAAAAATTAATACTGTTCTCTCTTTTTTAAATATAAAGCGTTTTTAATAATTTTTTTTATAATATTTGACGTTATATATATATTTTTAAAAAATAAATAAATTTTTTTATACTATAATTTTAAAAAATAAAATAATTATTAGAGAAGAATAGTAATTAATTATTATATTAATAAAATTTTAAATTAATATTAATTACTTCATATTAAAATAAATAATTTTTTAATGTGTGTGATTATATTATATACTAATACTACATTTGGATTGAAGGAATAAAATAGAATAGGGAATGAAATAGACGAGGGAATGGAATCAGGAAGGAAATAGAATGATTTTTTAATATTCTATGTACATATTTGGTTGATGTTAAGAATACATCTAAGAATGAAATAAATAATTAGAAAGTGACCTAAATACCCCCAAATGTCCAAATTTAACTTAAATTTAGTTTATATTAAAATTTTAACACATATTTCTCTAGATTTTTTTTATATTTATATTCTTTTTTTTACTATACTAGTAATAGTCAACATATAACGGTTTTCACGTTATTGCAATAGTAATGTGTTCAATTTATGTTTTCTTTTCTTTTTTTTATTAGGTTTTTTTTATAACAGTAGTGTATTTTTTTTTGGTTGATTTTTTTTATAGTAATGTGTGTTGCCTAATAGCATGCTACCCAATGTATGAGCTTTAATTTTTACTACTAGTAATAGTGAAGAATTGCTGTGATTTTTAAGGGGTATATTTGTCCATTAATTAAAAATAGGCTTAAATATGAATTAGTACCCTAAACTATAGGCCATATTCCACTTCGGTGATCCACCTTTCAATTTTGTCAATTAAGTTATTAAACTATCAATTTTTTTCAATTACACAAATTGGACACGCCACGTCAGCAATTGTTGACGTGGCTATCTGAGTAGAATCTGGTTGAGTTGATGTGTAAAAATTAAACACGCCACGTCATTTTTTTTGTTTTTTTAATAAAAATAAAATAAAATACATTTTTTTTTAATAAAAAATGCAGTTTTTTATTTTTTTAATAAAAAAAATTAAAAAATGCAGTTTTTTTTATTTCTGTTTATTAAAAAAATGCAGTTTTTTTTAATTTTTTTAATAAAAATAAAATAAATTCGTTTTTTTATTTTTTTTAATAAAAAAGATACAGTTTTTTATTTTTTTAATAAAAAATTTAAAAAATGCAGATTTTTTATTTCTGTTTATTAAAAAAATGCAGTTTTTTTATTTTTTTAATAAAAATGAAATAAAATACGATTTTTATTTTTTTAATAAAAAAATGCAGTTTTTTATTTTTTTAATAAAAAATGCAGTTTTTTATTTTTTTAATAAAAAATGCAGTTTTTTATTTTTTTAATAAAAAATGTAGTTTTTTTATTTCTTTTTATTTAAAAAATGCAGTTTTTTTTTATTTTTTTAATAAAAATAAAATAAAATACGTTTTTTATTTTTTTAATAAAAAAATGCAGTTTTTTTTTATTTTTTTATTAAATAAAAAATACGTTTTAAAAAGAAATAAAAAAAACTTCACTTTTTAATTTTTTTATTAAAAAAAAACTGCATTTAAAAAAATAAAAAATGCTTTTTTATTTTTTTTAAAAAGAAATAAAAAAACTGCATTTTTTAAATTTTGTTATTAAAAAAATAAAAAACTGCATTTTTTTATTTAAAAAAACAAAAAAAATATTTTATTTTATTTTTATTAAAAAAAATAAAAAAACTGCATTTTTTTAATAAAAAGAAATAAAAAAAACTGCATTTTTTAATTTTTTTTTATTAAAAAAAAATAAAAAACTGCATTTTTTTTATTAAAAAAATAAAAATCTTATTTTATTTTATTTTTATTAAAAAAAACTGCATTTTTTAATAAAAATAAATATAAAAACTGCATTTTTTAAAATTTTTTATTAAAAAAATAAAAAACTGCATTTTTTTTATTAAAAAAATTAAAAAACGTATTTTATTTTATTTTTATTAAAAAAATAAAAAAAACTGCATTTTTTAATTTTTTATTAAAAAAAATTGCATTTTTTTATTAAAAAAAATAAAAAACGTATTTTATTTTATTTTTATTAAAAAAACAAAAAAAAACTGACGTGGCGTGTTTAATTTTTACACATCAGCTCAACCAAGTCCTACTCAGATAGCCACGTCAGCAATTGCTGACGTGACGTGTTCAATTTGTGTAATTGGAAAAAATTGATAGTTTAATAACCTAATTGATAAAATTGAAAGGTGGATCACCGAAGTGGAATATGACCTATAGTTTAGGGTACTAATTCATATTTAAGCCTTAAAAATAATAGATAGAATAAATTATTCCTGACCCCCCTTCCAGGAATAAAAATTATAATTTTAAGTTAACATCTATTCCATTAGGAATATATTATTCCGTTGAAATAAAAAAATCAAACAATATTTTTATTATTCTAATAAAATGATTCATTCCATTCTCCCTCTTGTTCCATGCATCCAAACGTAGCATAATAGAAAAGGGAAAGTAGCAAGTAGTAAAATAAAAAGATGAGAGAAAGAGAGAGGCAGTTAGATTCGTTCACAAATCTCGAGAGAAGCCTCCTTTCTTAGTGGTTGGATCGTATTCGTACCTCTACGTTTGACGGGGTTGATTGCTAAAGTAACAAGTCAGTCACCTACTCTTTCCTCTTTTTCTTCCTTGATTTACCTCCCCACTCACCCCCACTCCCATGTCCCACCCCCACTCCCACCCCCATCCCCATCCCCATCCCCTTCCCCATCCCCATCCCCATCCCCCCACGGTATCATTTTGACACCTCTTTTTTCCTTTATATCAGATTATCCCCATTTCTCTCTCTTTCCTTCTTTCTCTATCCATTTCATTGGTGTATTTGTAGAGATCATGGCCGTAGAACTCATGATTGTAGGTTACAGTAACAATAACAATAACTTCGTTGGCCAAATGGAAGAAAACGCTGTGAAAGAAGCTGCCTCTGGTCTCGAAAGTGTTGGAAAACTCATTCAATTACTATCCCAATCCCAATCCCAATCTCAATCTCAAGAACAACTACAACAACTAAAAGGTCAAACCCAAATTCAAATTCAAGATGATGTTCATAACCATCAGCAGCAGCAAAAAGGGATAGAAATGAACTGCAGGGCTGTTGCCAATGTTGCCGTAACCAAATTCAAAAAGGTCATTTCTCTCTTGGATAGGAGTCCAACCGGTCACGCCCGTTTCAGAAGAGCCCCCGTGATTCCTTCTCTGCCGAAACAGAGAGATTCCTTATCTGAGAATAAGGTTTACTGCCCGATCCCAATCCAGCAAATCCCACCTCCGATTCATAATCACCCGTTACAGTCGGAGAGTCATGCGGTGATTCCTAGAAATGGGGTGCTGGAGAGGAAAGATTCGATGTCGAAGACGATTAGTTTCTCGTACTCGCCGGCGATTTCTCGGGCGAACTCATTTATGTCGTCGTTGACGGGCGAAACGGATAGCAAGCAGCAGCCGTCTTCTACGTCAAGTTTCCAGATTGGGAATATCTCTCAGGTTTCTTCTTCGGCTGGGAAGCCACCTCTTCTGTCTTCTTGTTTGTTGAAGAGGAAGTGTAGTTTGTCGGAGAACGGAGGCTCAGGCAAGTGCAGTGGTTCTTCCGGTCGTTGCCACTGTTCCAAGAGGTACGGTATCTGTAAACAATACAGTCTACTTTTTTTTTTTGTTACTTGTATTAAAAAGTGATAAAATTTTGTGTATTTGATTATGGGAAAACAAATAGAAAGCTGCGGATGAAGAGGGAGATAAGGGTTCCGGCAATAAGCATGAAACTGTCGGACATTCCACCGGATGATTACTCTTGGAGGAAATATGGACAGAAACCCATTAAAGGGTCTCCGCATCCTAGGTATATACGTGCTAGGCGCTACTTTGAATTGGAATGAATTAATTTGGAGTTGAATAGAGTAATTAATTGAATTGAATTGAATTTACATGAGGGTGCAGGGGATATTATAAGTGCAGTAGTGTGAGAGGTTGCCCGGCGCGCAAGCATGTGGAGAGGGCATTGGATGATCCGAGCATGCTGATTGTCACGTATGAGGGGGATCACAACCATTCTCTATCTCTTGCTGAAACATCCGCTAATCTCATTTTAGAGTCGTCTTAATTTCTCCTCGTGTCATCAGAAAAAGGAAAACCACGATCCTCTTCCCTGCGAAGTGGAGGGCGGAGGGCTTCAAAGTAGACTAGTAGTAGAGTAGTATTGTGTAGCTTTAGCTGACGATCAGTTTGTTCTATTATGAGGAAGCTGTGTGTGGTTATCATTGTTAATTATTAGTATTAATTCATTCATACCTTCCTTCCTTCTCCTCGCTGTTTCTCTCTCTGAATTACCTTTTTACTGTGTTTTTTACCCATTTAAATGTTACTTGCTCCATATTAGTTATCTACTACTACAAGGATATGGAGGGGGCATATTTTGAGGGGAAAGAAAGTGGTGTCTATTTTTTTGTTGTATTTTATTACTCAATTTCGTTCTTGCTTTATATTTGTTCTTGGTTTTGGTCTCTCTCTGTATTTATTGATGCGTATCTGTGTAACAGTGTAAGTTTTTTTTTTTAATAAAAAAAGAGGAGGAGAAGAAGAAGGTGAAGAGGACTTGGTAGGTAAGAGATGATGTGGGCCCCCTTGTCTTTAGGATGGTTGACCGTAAGTAAGTAAGTAAAGATAAAGGAAGAAAAGGGTGGGTTGGGTAGCTAGAGAACAGTTGGGTTTGGTCGGCTATAATATAATTTATTGTTGACAAGAAGGTAGATGGGGTGATCCGGTGATGGCTTTGTCATGTCATCAGTAGAAGTTGTAGTAGTAGTAGTAGTAGTATTTTATAGGAGTCAGTATATAGTAGTATTTACGTATACGTTCATTCACAGGAGGAGTAGTAGTTATTTGATGGATGGTTGGTGTGCAGTTGAATTGAGTTAGGAAATGATAAACCAAAAAAGTCAAAATGGGCTGCGTAATTATTGTTGATAAGTCTTGGCCGGTGGTCCCTTCCTTTTTGGTAGTTTCTGCCTTTGCCTTCACTTAGCGTCAACTCTCCTCTTTCTTTTGTACTCGGTATATACTTGGATCATAGCGTAGTAGTTGTACTAGTATTTTTTGGAAATTATTATTATTTTTCTAAAGAAAATCAATATTTTATTTATGTAAAAATGTGACTCATCCGCTTGTTATTGGTCGGTTGTTAAAAATACATGTTTTTAATGGGTCATGCTTTCATACATAGATTTTGACTCCTCCCCCTCTTTAATCAGTGATTTATTTTTATTTGTTATAATTTAACATTCTTTTATTTGGTGTTATATTTTTTGCTATAATCGGTGATAATTATTCATGCCCAAACCCTCAAATTTAAAAGGTGAGGTAGGTGACCTGTGAATTAGGGTTATAAATTATTAGGTCTAATTTTATTCACTATTCATACTTTTGCTAAAATATTAATTTATCTTTTAAAAATATCAATTTTCTATTTTTTTAACACTAATTAAAAGGTAAGAAACTGATGTTAATCTTATTTTACTTGAAATATTATTAAATTCAAAATTTAAATATTAAAGTTATAAAAATTGCTAGCTGTACAAATAATCTATCATTATACTATATAACTTACCTTCCACGTATTATTATGGTTGTTTGCTTGGTTGAGATAATTGGTCGATACATATACGAGAATTGATCTCTCTTAACTGTGTGTTAGTATTGTATTGGTTAATTGAACGACTTATTATAAAACTTCATAATAACCTGATCTAGAGACCGTAGTACTTATTAGATGGTAACAAAAACGGAAGTGGTTAGCATGAAGTTTATTTTTGGGTAAGTTGGTCAATTGACCAATAGAGTACTGACACGCAGGCGATGTTCTATGTGTGTCAGCATTCTATTGGCCAATTGACCAACTTACCAACAAATAAACTTCATGCTAACCGGATCCAACAAAAATATAGATCCTTGATAAAGAGAAAAACATAACAAAGAAAAAGAAAATAAGAATTAAAATTGTTATTTTGCTGCATTACTATACTCATTATAATAATAAATATTACAAACTATCTAAATATCAATTACTAAAGTTATTGTTTCATTATTTTAAATGAATCGTATCAATTTTAAATTTAAAAAAAATTTAAACTTAATTTAAAAAAAATTAAAATAATCTAATACTTTAAAGCAAATGAAATTGTTATTATCATCTTGCTACAGTTGATATATTTAATACTTTTCACTTTAAAACAAATAGATATAGTGAAAAACAAAAAATGAACTTTCTATGGTATTTCATATTTTGTCTCACATTAAACTAAAAAAACAATAATTGAAGTTTCTATGACGTGTCATAATCTCTAACTTAAAATTATACCATAATTAAAATTGTATATGTTATTATGTCTAACTAAAATATAATCTTCTTAATAGATGTTTTTTTGTGTTCTAAAATATTGAATTAAATTTGACTTCTTAAAATTCATTTGATTTATTTTTAAATTTAATGTAACCAATCCTTTCAAAAAAATAAAATTAATCGTGAAAACCGAATCAATATGCAAATTGAATATCAACAAGAAAGTATTAATAAGGCAAATTTTTAAAAATAATTTTAGTCTATTATTTAGTAACATAACTTGAACATTTACTCTTACAAAATATATCTCTCTCAACACCAAAATAAAAATTATTTACTTATTGTGGGCCAGTGCGAACCATGCTACTGTTAGTAATTACATGATTGATTGTTTTTTGTTTCACTGGATTCGTTTCCTTTATAAAAAAATTCATCATACTCAGTCCTAATCCTAAATGATAATATTACTGAATATCTTTGGCCTGTAGTGCAAAGATGAATGATTTCTTGATGAATATCTTTGGCCCGTAGTGCAAAGATGAACATGTGTTGAAATGAACATGACCGACTGATTAATATCTTTGGGCCGTAGTGCAAAGATGAACAGGTGTTTAGATGAACATGACCAACAGATGAATATCTTTGGCCTGTAGTGCAAAGATGAATATTTGATTCTAGATATATATTGATTGATGTTACAGGGATAAAATATCGACAATGAACTTTTAAATTCATATATAGAAGATAGTAGTTTGCATTCTCTACTTAACTCTTCTAATGAATGGTTGTTTCCACTGTAGTTGTTGATTTAAAACTGGTTGTCTATTGTATTCTATTAGATTTTTCTCTGTTGAAGACTAACGATAATTTATTGTATATTATCTTATTCATAATATTCTTTACTGGGCTAGTTGAGCTCACCCTTTTCCTTTTTATTCTATTTTCTTCTCAGGAGGTGAGAATGTTGCGAGTACTAGTCGGGGTATGGAATGAATGTTCTAGAGAGAGTTGTTTAGTAGTCCTCACCATTTTTGTAAAATAATGTATCAATAATTATGATGGGGATTTATTTACGTGTGGATATTGTCTAGACGACAATATCTGTATTTAAAGTCACAGTTTATATGTTGTAATAATAAAGTTATAGTTATTTTTGTACCATGTATTTGGCGACTCAGAATGGATCGGATGAAATGGACCTATTTTGAGGGTGTCACATAATAGGTGTCTAAATTTAAGTGGAGGGACACAAAAGGACAGAAAAATTGGGGACAGAGGATCTGCTCTCGAAACAGACTGTCTCTATTCTTGATATATCTTTTTTTATGGGTTAAGTTCAGATGACCACATGGGGTTTGAGCGATTTCCCATTTAACCACCTATAGTCAGTAAAGCAACATTTAAACACCCGATTTTTTGAGTTGAAGTGAAAAAATGCTTTCTGTCATAACTCTGTTACTTAAGTTGGATAAAAATTTAATTACCCTCCTTATATATAAACGACAGATTTGCAACAAAACAGAGAAAACCATTCACAGAATGTGTATCCCCAAACTAAAATTTAAGAACAGCTGCTAAACTTATCAGAGAATTAGAACACAAAATTAAAACCTTATTTATCAAAACACCATCACAAAATCTAAAATCAGCAACAATTACACACAGAATCACAAAAAGACTTGAAATTACAAATGACATTTAACAGAGCTGACAGAACATGCGAGTAATCAAGCTATTTCAAATGGACTCCTTTCTTCATAGAGATCATTCATGCCAGGCATGCCTCCCATGCCACCAAGGCTCTGTAAGACACAGTAACAAATAGAATCAGTATATGATTCAATCTACTTGCATTTATAAAATCGTAACCTAAAACATCATTATCGAGAAATTCATATCTTCCATACCCAGATCATTAGTACATGAATAGCAGGTGAAGTGGAATCCAGAACAATTAGCAACACATAGAGCATGTGCAATTATACTGCACAAAATAAAATCAGGATATAAACTAACAAAAATAATATCGTATACCAGTATCATCTTTATCCACCAATTTGTCCCAGTCTACTTTCACATAGTGTGGTGTCTTGGCATCTCCATGCAAGAGTTTATTCCACCACTTGCTCTCAACTTTCTCCAAAATGCAGAATATACTCCTTGGGCCTATATTTATTTTGCTTTCCTGTAAAAGGGAAATTAAAAGTCAATAACATCAATAAAAATGCAAATGGATTCCTTTCTAGCATGATTCACCGACCCTACGGAACAGGTCCCTTTCTTCAACCCCAATTTCCCACCATTTCAACTTCTAGCAGAAAAAACCTAGGGTTTCCCAAACCCCTAAAACTCATTTGCTCACAAGTCTAGAATTTTTTGGGAGAAATTTCTGCTCGGATTCTAAAAAATTCTAACAAGATTTTCTACTCAGAACCCCTGTAAGCCATTAATTCTAAAAAATAACAACATTTTCTCCAACAAGATTTGGGGTTTTGTTAAAACACATAAAATAGATTTAGAAGAAGACAGAACCATTCTCTTTTGTCTCTCTCTTTTGGCCAAATCCGTTTCAATGGAGCAGAGAATCGGTAACTAGGGGTGCTCATCGGTAAAAAACCGAACCAGTACCGAAAAAACCGAACCGGTACCGAACCGAAAAAACTGAAAAATCAAGAACCGAAACCGGTACCGAATTACCGGTTCGGTACAAATGCGGTACCGGTTTTTTCGGTTCGGTTTTCGGTTATACCGCATGCATAATAATTAATTTTTTTTAATATATTAACAATTTTTTTTTAAAACTAATAAATCACCTACAATTATATATCAATTGAAGTTATTTATGAGTTATGGCCTTATGAGTTTAAGCTACTGTGTTCACGCCAAGTCCATATTGGCTACTGTAGGTGTTTATGAATTATGACTTATGAGTCAAGCTATTGTGTATTTGTGTACAATTGAAGACTTGAAAGTTGAAGGCAAGTTGAAATTGAAGTCATGCAAAAAACCACTTCCCAGCATGTACAATTGAAGTCATACTCATTTTGCATCACACAAGTTCGGTTTAAGACTGAAAGTATTAAAGAGAGTAAGTAAAGTAAATAAAGTTCGGTTTTTTTCGGTATTTCGGTTCTTACCGAATGCTAAAAAACCAATACCGCTACCGAAACTGAAAAAACAAAAAAAAATCGAAAAATCGGTACCGAAAAAATCGGTACCGCCGGTACCGGTTTCAACCGGTTCGGTAAAAAAACCGAAAAACCGAATTTTTTGAGCACCCCTATCGGTAACCCACAACAAAACCCACATTATTATCAAACAGAACCGCCAAACCCAACCTCAAGAGCCTAAACCAGATCAGATCCAAACCTAAGACAGAGGGATGGGTGGGGCGCAGGGATCAGATCCATGACTTTATGAGAGAGTTCGAGAATCAGAGGGTATTGTTAGAATGAGAGGATTTGAGAGAGTTGGTGGGTTTGAAGGTTGAAGGGAGAAGAGAGGAAGAAGAAAGGGAGATTTCAGACATTTACTAAGTTTTTTTACTTTTACAGTCCTTTTTCACGTGTTTTTGGCGTTTGACATACACGTCCGGTTAAGTTGAATGGAAAAAGTGACGTTTTCACTTCAACTCAAAAAGTCGGTTGTTTAAATGTAGCTTTACTGACTATAGGTGGTTAAGTGAGAAATCGCTCAAACCCCAGGTGGTCATCTGAACTTAATCCTTTTTTTATTTTCTTTCTCATTGTTATAATATTACATTTTAATATATTTTAAATTTAAATCATAAAATAAAATAAAATAGAGTGCATCCTAATTTTTTATTTTAAACTAAAACTACTAAGACAAATAATGGTAGTTGTATTAAAGTCAAATGTCTACACTTCAATAACAAAGCGGATGCATATAAATATAATATTCGAGATTTATCATCGGAAAGAATACATTCCCAAACTTTGCTCACCACACCAACGCACTGGCGGCGGCGATGGATGGCGATGCTGATACCATCGCCTCCTCCCTCTAATTATATTCAAGGCCTCACTCACCTTTTTGTTTCTTTATCAAACACGAAACTATCCACCTGCTTCACAAATCTACAACCCATTTTTCATGGCTTAAACTTTCACTCTCTCAGAAAAACTCGACGACAACGACCAGCTTTGTTCGGAAACAGCTCAATTTCCTATCGAAAACTATGAAAAAGAACAAAGTTGTTATTTGGGTAGTCCTGGTATAAGTCCAATTGCAATTCCAAATGGGCACTTGAGTGGAGAGTCAAGAATTGAGAGAGCGTGGGCCCACTGGAAGAAACTAGGCGAACCCAAGTTGATAGTGGCTCCGATGGTGGATAACTCGGAGCTTCCTTTTCGATTGCTATGTCGCAAGTACGGTGCTGAAGCTGCTTATACCCCTATGCTTCACTCTCGTATTTTTACTGAAAATGAAAAGTATCGTTCTCAAGAGTTTACCACTTGCAAGGTACGTATTCTCTCTTTGGCTCCATTGTTTAATTTATTGAGTGCTTATTCTGTGTTTTGTTTTGTCTCTAGGAAGTTGAACATACATTTTGTCTGTTGTACGCGACAAGTCCACAATTAAAAATTACATCTTTTATGTAATCTGAATTGATTTGCCATATTGATAGAGAACGCTTATTTTGTTTTGCTTCGTTTAGTTTAGTTTTTTGTGGTTGAACTCACGTGAGGAAAAGAAAATGCTTGGGAACACACATTTTAGTGATACTTTGGAGGAAAATATACTTGATATTTCTTGAATTTGGAGCTAATACACGGAACTCCTTCCAAATTGGAAAGACGTTTTTTATGTTTATAATCTATGCTTATTCAAATGATATCATATTTGTTACTTTTTTTGTGTGATTTGTGCTTTGTACAAGTGTAAAGTATATAATGGTATTGTTTCCATATAATTATGTCTACGTGTTCATTTTCCACTCTCAGATTTTATCCCTCAACACAAGCTAGTACTTTTAGTTATGCTATAAGTAATGGTTTGGGGCCGTATTCTACACTTTCCTGACATTACGTATTATTGTTATTAGTCTTGTGAAGTTATAGTGATGTTGGACGGGGTAGGAAGAAGGAACAAGAGTACTTATGCCCTCAAAGAATCGGTAAAAAATACACATAAAAGCACACACAGGTTTAATTTCAAATCAATTCATTCATAATCCCCAAATAATGAAATGTTACAATACTTAAATAGAAAATACAATACTCCCTAATTCAAATTAGAAACAATCTCCTAACTAAATTATACTACTACAATAAAACTCTTCTAATTATAATCTATTTCCACAATTAAAAATCTCCTAATTAAAATATGCTACCATAATTAAAACTTCTAGAATATCATACTGATATAATTACATTAATAACCCAACGTTTGTCTCTAAATAACAATACAAAACTAATAATAAACTTCTTGAATTTCTTCTTTCGTACCGCATCAGATAGCCCATTGACTTTATATAATTGTATTAATAGTTATGAACACTGACAAGCAGAAAACATCTTTCAATTATAGCTGTTTCTGGTGCATTCTGGTATAAACCTTTTATGGGAGATCCTAGAATGAAAAAAGTTGGCATTTACCAAAATGCAGTTCTCAATTTCATTTGCTGCATATAATGGCATCATTTCATCCACTGAACTACTTAGCAGTCACTTGGTTGATGTGGGTTCTCCTTCATGCGAACAGTATTCTATAATTAGCTATTGTTCAATGTTCACCATTGGAATGTCATATTCTTCTAAATATTCCACCATGTTCCAACCAAGGTTTCGCTGCAAGAGCATTTGTTTATGTTTTAACTATTTCAATTTTTTATGGTTACTGGTCTCCAACAGCTTTCTTAGTGTGATTGTGAGGCATGTGAAAATTTATTTTCTTTTAATATACGAAGAATTCATATTTCCCCCACTGATTTTTACACTGGCAGGAAGATAGACCACTATTTGTCCAATTCTGTGCAAATGATCCAGATACTTTACTGGAAGCAGCTCAAAGAGTGGCATCTTATAGCGATTATGTGGACATTAATCTTGGGTAAGACATTTGTCCTTCACACCAAGTTTTATCTTGGTTGAGATGTACTTTGTAACTGAGGATGTTGCAATCTAGGTGTCGAAAATATCCTAGAAGTACATCTCATGTTTATTACTATTGCAGTATTGCCTGATATTAGTGGTTTCCCCCTGATTTAAGACATTAATAGAAGACAAGTACTATAAATGTTGCATAAAGGTCTATGCTGTTTATATATATATATATATATATATATATATATATATATACAAGATGGATCAGGTCCGGACTCCCGGACGGGAGAAAATCCGGACCTGAAAAAATTTTTTTTTTTTTTTTTTTTTTTTTTTTGTAGAACAACTAAAAAAAAAAAAAAAAATTTATGGAACTGAAATTTTTCAAAAAAACAGTGTTTTGGGTGTGTTTTTAATACCTACACCAATCAATGTATGTACAGTCTGCCCAGACTGTACAGACATGTTTCGTTATAGGCATCCAAATCACACCCAAAACACTGTATAATGTAAAAATTCCAATTCCATAAATTTATTTTTTTTTTTTTTTAGTTGTTTCAAAAAAAAAAAGCAAAAAAAAAAAAAAAAAAAAAAAGGTCCGGATTTTAAACCTGTCCGGGAGTCCGGACAGGATCCGGCCTCTATATATATATATATATATATATATATATATTTCCACTGATGTTGCACATTCACATATACATATACTATGTAATTACTTCCCAGCACTTGGTTCTAAGTTGGAAATCCCTTGAGAACTATTATTAGCTCTCATAGATTTTAAATCACCACTCCAGAAAACTTTGTTACATGAACTTTGACAAAGCAATGCCTAAATTACATAAAACACAACCACCCTTTATCTATATTAAAAACCTTAAATGATGGTTGAGATGTTCTTCATGATTGTTACTCTTGTGGGTCTCCACTTCTGTAAGATCAGAGGTCTGCACAGAATCAAGTTGGTATCAAGAAAGCCAAATTAAGAACAAATCTGGTTTTTTAACTTTTCAATAATGAAGATAGACATGGAAATTATATATTTATTAGTTATTTGTTGATGTTAACATCCAAGTTTGTTGGGTCAAGTGTTACCTTGTTCAATAAGTGTTGGTCATACGTTTGAAAATAAAATATATTTTTGCAGAACTATAAACACATTGAAGATGTGTTGAATGTGTCTTTGGGAAGTTTTCTAACTGTTGCGATATTGGATTAATAGTCAAAAATTCTCTATTGTAACTAAATTATAGTAATAACTTAATTATAGGAATAGCTAAATAACTTAATTATAGGAATAGCTTGATTGTAGGATGAATAGCTTGATTGTTGGATCTCTACTATCTCTATAAATATGTACATGTAATGATACATAAAAATATATGAATGAAAATATTATTCTCTGATTTTCAAGTTGGTATCAGAGTCACGAAACTCTAAATCATTCTTCTTTAAATCCTTAAACCATGAGCAAGTCAAATTCTACCCCCGTCATTATTCAACACGAAGGTTCATCATTCAATGCAGAAATTATATTGAATGAGACCAACTATGATCTGTGGTCTCAAATGTTAGAGATGCAAATTGCTGAGAAGGAGAAACTCTCCTTCATTCGTGGCACATTGCCGTCACCTAAGGAGAAAGATCAAGGCTATGAAAAGTGGTATTCAGACAATCATAAGGTCAAAAGATGGTTGCTGATGTCTATGTCCCTAGAGATTATGAAGCGATACATTCGCTTACCTACCGTACGAGATATTTGGAAAGCTCTGTCTAAAGCCTTTTATGATGGAGCAGATGAATTACAAGTTTTTACCTTGAATCAAAGGGTTTTCTCTGCCAAACAAAATGGCAGACCGCTCTCTATATATTATGGAGAACTGACTGAAATCTTCAGTGAGTTGGATCATCGTGATAAGGTGGTCATGGTGGATGAGACAGATATTGCATCCTATCAGAAATTGCTTCAGCGATAAAGGGTGCATATCTTTCTCGCTGGATTAGAGGGTGATTTCGAGCAAGTGCGCGGCGAAATCTTGAGGAAGGATCCTATCCCTGAATTAGAAGAGTGTTATGCCCTAGTTCGCCGCGAAGATGTTCGACGCGGGGTGATGAACGGACAACTGGAAAATTCTGAAGCTTCAGCCATGGTGACTCGGAACCAGTCTAATCAAAACTGGTCTCCTCAACACTAGCAAGACAAAAAGAAGAACATCCATCCTAAGAATGCTAATGGTGGCGACAAATCATCATACAAATGCACCCATTGTGATCAAACGGGTCATACAAAAAGTCAATGCTACGAACTTGTGGGATATCCAGAATGGTGGGATCATTGCCGTGATTCTCGGAAGAAGAATTCCAAGAATACCTCTATTGCTGCAATTGTTGAAACAAAGACAGAGGATGATAGCGGTGAAAAGTTCTTGGCATTGGCAGCAGCAGCAGCAGCAGCAGGTAATGGTGGTAAGGTTTTAAATATTTCTACACCTGTTTCTAATAGTGCATGGATAATTGATTCCGGTGCTACGAATCATATGACATTTGATTCTAGACAAGTTTCACCTATTAAATTAAACCTTCCTCATCCACTGCCAATGGTACCTCAATTCCGATTATTGGGGAAGGATCTTTGTCCCTCACTAACACCTTAAATTTAGATTCTGTTTTGGTTGTTCCCTCTTTGAATTATAATCTTTTATCAGTTTCTCAAATAACCACTGCCTTATTTTGTGTTGTCATTTTTTGGCCTGAATTTTGTGTATTTAAGGACATCCGGACAAGGCAGACGATTGGTTGTGGTGTTAGGCGAGGGAAGCTGTACTACTTAGACATGGTGTCCAAAAGTTCAGATAAGTTGCGTCAAGCTTTAAAGATTGGGGGTTCGGAGGAGAAAAAAAGGAAATCGGAGATATGGTTATGGCATCGACGTCCGAGACATGCTTCTTTTGGTTACATAAAGAAATTATTTCCTAGTTTATTTGCAAACTTTGATGTTTCTAGTTTCAAATGTGATGTTTGTGAACTTGCAAAAAGCCATCGTGCTTTGTTTCCATTAATTTTGAATAAAAGTCCAGTTCCTTTTATGATTATACATTCTGATGTTTGGGGACCATCTAAATTTGCTACTTTGGATGGATCACGTTGGTTTGTTACTTTTATTGATGATTGTACCAGGATGACTTGGGTATGTTTGATGAAGTCCAAAAGTGAAGTAAACTTATTATTTCAAAAATTTCATAAAATGGTTTGTAGTCAATACAATGCACAGGTTCAGGTTCTCCGCAGTGACAATAGAGGTTAATATTTGAGTTTTGAATTGAAGCGGTACTTGGAAGCCCACGGAACCATTCATCAAACTGCTTGTTCCGATACACCTCAACAGAATGGGGTGCCGGAGCGAAAAAATCGTCACTTGTTGGAGGTTGTCCGTGCTTCATTAATAGAAGCACATATGCCTTTATCCTATTGGGGACACGCACTTACCTCTGCAACATATTTAATCAACCAAGTACCATCCAACACTATTAATTTTCGGATACCATCTCAGGCTCGTAGTGAAGCAATTGTGGCTCCAGTCATTCCAAACTTACCTCCTCATGTTTTTGGTTGTGTAGCATTTGTACATCTTCATCAGCGTCAGCGCGACAAGTTGACACCACGAGCATTGAGATGTGTTTTTTTAGGGTATGTTGCTTATCAAAAGGGGTACCGATGCTATCATCCTCCAAGCAAACGAATGTTTGTTATAATGGATGAAGTTTTTCATGAAGACTCGATGTATTTTTTCTCTGAGCCTGAACTTCAAGGGGAGTACCTGGAAGAAGTTTAAGCTCTAAACTATGATTTTCTGATCTCTATAGAATCGGAACGCCCTGAACTTGGTAATGAGAATGCTGGTGAATTGGATTTGAGTGGTATAAATTTGAACCACAATGGTGATGAACGTGATGAAGACCTATAAAATGAAGTTGTGGAGCAACCTCCATCTGAATCTCTCGCACCACAGGCAACTGATACACCAAACCAATCGCCTGCTGAGGATGGTCCTGTTGTAGTGTCTGAACCACCAAGAAAACAACTACCACCGCGTCAAACCAGAGGTATCCCAACACCCACATATGAATCCGAACTTTCTAGTAAAGTTAAATATCCCATGAGTCATTATGTGTCTAACCATAACCATCGCTTGTCTGAATCCAATAAGGCATTTGTAAATCAATTATCTACTGTATCTATTCCTAACAGTGTACAAGAAGCCTTAGCTGACCCAAGGTGGAAAGCTGCTATGAATGAGGAGATGAAATCCTTGCAGAAGAATGAAACTTGGGAACTTGTTGATCGTCCTTCAGGGAAGAATCCAGTTGGATCTTGGTGGGTTTATACTCTGAAACACAAAGCAGATGGTACAATTGAACGTTTTAAAGCAAGACTGGTGGCAAAAGGTTACACCCAAACCTATGGAATTGATTATATAGATACATTTGCACCTGTAGCTAAAATCAACACAGATCGAGTCTTATTGTCTCTAGCTGCGAACCTGGATTGGCCATTGCAACATTTTGATGTGAAAAACGCCTTTCTGCATGGCGAGTTGTCTGAAGAAGTGTACATGGATTTGCCGCTAGGGTGCATGATACCAGAAGTGCATTGTCGGAAGGTGTGCAAATTAAAGAAATCGTTGTATGGGTTAAAACAATCTCCGAGAGCATGGTTTGGAAGATTCACGAAGTCCATGAGGTCCTTTGGCTACCATCAGAGTAATTCAGACCACACTTTATTCTTGAAAAGACAACATATTAAGATCACTGCCCTTATTGTGTATGTTGATGACATGGTGGTTACAGGAAATGACCCTGATGAAAGGAAGGCTCTACAAAGTTACTTGTCAAGCGAATTCGAAATGAAAGACCTCGGTCATTTGAAATATTTTCTTGGGATCGAAATGTCTCGATCTGATAAAGGGATTTTCTTGTCTCAAAAAAAATATACTTTAGATTTGTTGCAGGAAACTAGTATGTCAGCATGTCAACCAACTGATACACCAGTAGAAGAAGGATTGAAGTTACGTGTTGAGACTAATCAGGTTCCTGTTGATAAAGTGAGATATCAGAGGCTCGTTGGAAGATTGATGTACTTAGCCCACACTAGGCCAGATCTTGCCTATGCATTGAGTATTGTTAGCCAGTTTATGCATAATCCTGGAGAACAACATATGAATGCAGTTATGCCCATTTTAAGGTATCTGAAGTCTGCTCCTGGAAAAGGCATTTTGTTCACTAAAAATGTAGATTGTCAAAGTGTGGATGCATATAGTGATGTTGACTGGGCTGGAGCAATAGATGACAGACGATATACTTCGGGATATTTCACCTTTGTAGGTGGTAATCTCGTTACATGGAGAAGCAAGAAGCAGAATGTTGTTGCACGTTCAAGCGCTGAGGCTGAATTCAGGGGTATAACACTTGGAATATGTGAAGTATTGTGGCTGAGACTTCTCTCGAGGGATTTGGGATATCTGCCTAGGCAACCGATTCGGCTTTATTGTGACAATAAAGCAGCATGTGATATTGCTCATAATCCGGTACAACATGATCGTACAAAACATGTGGAAGTAGACAGATTCTTCATTAAGGAAAAATTGGATGAGAAAATTGTCGAGTTGCTTAAGATTCGATCCGGAGATCAATTGGCTGATATTCTCACCAAAGTTGTTTCAAGTCGAGTGTTCTCAATGTTTTTGGGCAAGTTGGGCATGTGTGACATCTATGCACCAACTTGAGGGGGAGTGTTGCGATATTGGATTAATAGTCAAAGATTCTCTATTGTAACTTAATTATAGGAATAACTTAATTATAGGAATAGCTTGATTGTAGGATCTCTACTATCTCTATAAATATGTACATGTAAGGATACATAAAAATATATGAATGAAAATATTCTTGTTTGATTTTCAAGTCTAACTTCTTATAGTGACAATCTTAATTAGATAAACATCTTCTTGTTAGAAGTTCATGCTTCAAAAGAAATATCATTGAAAGTTAATCCTGTTTTGCCACCAAATTACCATTGTTTATTTATACAAATCTGTATTGGGATAAAATATTCTCGTTTAATATTGTTGTATTATCTGATCCTTCTTGTGAAAACTAATATTGATTGGCTTTGCTTTAACAATTTCACACGTGCTAGGTTGTCAAATGAGAGTAATTCTAGACACATCCTTTTGTGCACATAGATTGTACAGCTTATTCTTTCTACGGTGGTCAGCACTAGCATCCTATAGCTCCCACTTTTCCTGTAGAATGCTAATCATTTTGCCTTTTTTCTCTTGCATGGTCATAGTATTTGTTTGAGCCCACAATTTGTACTCTACGTGCAGATGTCCGCAGCGTATAACCAGGCGGGGGAATTATGGAGCATTCCTTATGAACAATCTTCCTCTTGTCAAGTCTCTGGTGGAAAAGTTGGCATTGAATCTAAGTGTTCCCGTGTCTTGCAAAATACGCGTGTTCCCAGATTTGCAAGATACTTTAAATTATGCCAAGATGCTAGAGGATGCAGGTTGCTCTCTATTAGCAGTGCATGGCCGCACAAGAGATGAAAAAGATGGAAAAAGAATTCGAGCCAACTGGAATGCCATTAGGGCTGTTAAAAATGCTATCAGGATCCCTGTCCTTGCCAATGGGAATGTACGACATATGGATGATGTCCATAGCTGTTTGGAAGAGACAGGTGCTGATGGAGTACTTTCAGCAGAATCCCTTCTTGAAAACCCTGCTCTCTTTGCCGGATTTCGGACGGCTGAGGAATATAGCAATGAAGATGGAAAACTAGATCAGGCCAACTTATTGATAGAATATTTGAAGCTTTGTGAGCAATATCCCGTGCCGTGGAGAATAATCTGTGCTCATGTGCACAAGATGTTGGGTGAGTGGTTCAGGATTCATCCACATGTAAGAGACGATTTTAATGCACAATTCAAACTTACTTTCAAATTTCTTTACGATATGGTCAGTCAGCTTAGGGATCTTGGTGTTAAGAAACCTCTCTATGTGAAGAACACTCCTATAGGCAGAACATCTGCCAATGGAGTTGGTGCATAGACATGATGATTCTGCAATTTTGATTTGTGGCAAAGAAAACCAGAGCCTGTAATCTGCACATGCAAAGCAGATTAAGGGAACTCCATGAACTTAGCTCATCATTTAATCTACAAAAGAGAGACATGATTGTCAAATTGTCTAACGGCATTATTCATGCAAACTTATCTTAGAGGATTGTTCTAGATGAGCGGGTACTCTTTTTTTTTTTTATTTCTTACTATTTACGCTGTATCTGGTAAGACTCTTGATAGTATCTTTACTCTTGTTGAACCATTTGAATTTCTTTCTCCTTTCTAAAGATTAAAGTGATTTTAGTTCCAAGCAGGAGAAAGGATCCTTGTTTCAATGCGGTCATTATATTTTGAATCATAAAATTCATTGGTACATTGTATGTTCTGAAAACTGTGTGAGTAAGAGGGAGCAAGTAGTGGGTGAAAGAAGAGAGGGTTAGAGTCGTTGGGCAGAGCAAATGAGAGTATTAGAAAGAGAGTTTGTCTTTACTTGGGAACAAGAGAGCTGTTAGATCAATGTTAAATGACGTAGCGCGCGTCTCAACTGAGCCAGAATCTGGAGGTGGTTGATCCCCTATTTTAGAAGTTGAAAATTCATCATGTCGTAATCTGCAAATTGGTTCATTATCTTTTCCGGGAGTTTGTCGCAGGACACAAGCATAAAGTAGATGTTTACTTTCAGTGAACGGCAAAGGATAGTTTGTTTTCTTTGGAAACTATCCCACTTACACATGCAGGTGAACTTTCATTGCTCCTAATGAAAGAATTGTCCTTTTAGTTGCAGGCTCCCACCTCCCAGGATTAGAACTTTCTTTACGACTAAAGCTCTTAGTTGCATAGCATTACTTGTTGGCTGTTGCTGGAGGGTCTGAGGCCTCTGCTGCTTTGTGCATAGCATGTTATCGCTCTCTCTGTCTCTCTGTGTGGACTGTGGATATAGATGTGCTAAAAGTTTCACGTATAATGGTAAAGAGTAACCACATGTATAGTATAGTAATGATGTCCGAGGTGCTAAATGTATTATGTATTCGGAATTTACTGTATCCTCATAGTTTAAGTAGTAAAGGAACCTATGATACTACATGCATTCAGGTATGAGTTCTTCTAGGTGGACATGAAAATTGGACATAAGTGTATTTCAATTTTACTTATTTGTATTTTTGGCCCCCAATATGTATAGGGTAGTAAGGAAACTTGTATTCGAGTTATTGCATTTTTGTCCAATATATAGATAGTCCAGCTCTGACTTCTGAGCAATGTCACTTGGCATTGAACCGTCAAGATATATTTCTACAAAAATACAGAAAATATTACTAAAATGCCCCATTGGGCCTTGATAGACGTGTGTGTTGTTTAGAGTCTTTAGACGTATCCCTGAACTTTACCCTTCTAAAAAGGGACTAGAAATTAGCCCCATAAAATTTCCTGAATATAAGTGTGCTACTCCATAGGCTCGGCTATTATAGGTCAAAGTGCAGCATTAGGACATCTACGAGTGTAAATGAACAAAGTCTGATTTAGTTTACAAAATTTATAGAATATGAAATAAGGTTTGATTGAGGCTCGTTTAGTTACCGAGTTGAGTCTGAGCAGTTTGAACTTTTCGAGCGAATATGATCCGAGTATCAACAGAAAACTATTATTTCAAGAAATTTGAGTAATTTATTGAATTTTAAAATTTGTTCATATTTTAATCATTTATATTTTGAGTATGAATCGAGTCCAAACTGTTTAGTTCATTTTACATCGTCTATCCAGTCAATTAATTTCCCCTTTTACTTTCTTATAGAATTATTGTCCCCTTTTCGGATTGTTCACAATTTTTGCATGGGATTGTAAAGAAAAATCAATCCATGACCAAACCAAACCAAACTAGTCTTCTTTTTTCCTAGATTAGATTAAAGGGAAAAATATAAAATAAGATTGTAAAATGGTTGGGACTTGGGGATCAATTTCTCTAATAAATGAAATGTACCATAGTTAAATCTTTGAATTGTCTAGTACTATTTTGAAAGTCGGATTGCAGTTAATTAGTAATTGTACAACAAAGACAAGCCAAACCTGTGAAATAAGCCTCAGTTTTTGGTACACGTGAGAAGATATTTAGAAAATGCGGGGCATAGTGGGCAACCCAAACATATCTTAGGGAGCCAAACAACATTACACACTTTGATTCATGTCACCGGTGGACGTCATTTCTTTCTTCTTTTTTTGGTGAAATAAAGGCCGTCATTTCTGTTTGTACAGCTTTCTTTCAAAACCATTATTAATTGCAAGTGCGGTACTACTAACTTTGTTTTTCCACCATATGCATAGCGTATTTTTCTTATCCTTTCCTTGTCCCCCCACTTCCACTTTTCACCCTCCCTACAAAATACAAATCATCACTCAATTCTTGTAGGTAGCTAGCTAAGAATCATCACCCTCTAATGTCGGATATGAACATCCTCTTTTTCTCAACTGCAATTCTATTACTCGAACTTAACATTCCCAATAGTGGTCCTAACTGCAACCAACTTAACATTCTTGGACCTCAGGTACAATCAAATAACAGGGCCCGTGCCACCCCAGGTGTTCGATCTAGACCTCGACGCCCTCTTTCTCAATAACAACATGCTTTCCGGAAAATCGATCTCTTCAAAACCAGAGTGATTTACCTCACCTTAGCAAAAAACAAGTTCACCGGTACGATCCCTAAAAATATCGGCTTATCTTCCATCACATTGCTCCAAGTGCTCTTCTTGAACAACTATCTGTCTGGTTGTCTCTCCCGTGTGAGATTGGAAAGTTGAAAAATATAACCGTTTTCGATGCCAGCGAGAACCAGTTGACAGGTACAATCCCCCATTCTTTAGGGTGCCTGTCAAAGTTGCAGCAGCTCAACCTGTCGTACAACCACTTCTATGGACCGGTGCCGGAGATTGTGTGCAATCTAAGTAATTAACTTGTATGAGCTTACCTTACAGCATAACTGCTTTACGCAGATTGGTCCAGAATGCAGGAAATTGATTGGCAGAAAATTGCTGGACGTGAGCATGAATTGCATTTTAGATCTTCCACAGCAGAGAAGTGCAGATGAATGTGCAGCATTCTTCTCAGTGCACAGGCCTTCTTGCCCTGATGATCATATTATTCCTTGTAATTAACATCACAGTTGCCAATTCACAAGAGGCATCTGATGTCAGGTCGCAGTACGCAATGGCTCCATCTCCTACTTATGCTGCTTTGGAAAATCACAATTGATAGGCGCTAATTACGTATAGTTGCTCCATGTAAGATTTAGGTCTCTCATATCAAATTACAATCATGCATGGCGTTGGGAAGAAGAGAGAGGGGGTCATGACTCCACTAAAATTTCAATTTTTTTGACTTTATATAAATTTATACTGTAATAGGTCCAAAATAACATATAAAATTAATTTAAATGTTTCAATACATATTAAATCTATTTTAATTTTCAAAATCAAATAAATGAATTTAAACTTCACTTACAGCTCTCTCCCAATCGGCTTAGGCTTAGTGGCTGATCCACCTTAAACTTTTACATCGTGAACAAGGCGTAATCTCTCTTTACGTGTTAACATTATATTTGTCAATTGATCAATTTAATATAAAATGATAATCATTATATAAATAACTCTCTTAAACTGTATCACATTTAACTTTCTTTTTATTTCCAACATTTTAATTTATATTTAAAATCCCTCTCATATCTTTTCACCCACATGTTATAACTTTTATTTATTTTTTTTAATTGCACATACACAAATAATGTATAATATTATTAAAGTAACCACATCATGTAGAGTTGTGACGTTGGGGAGACTAAGTTGTTGTTTGTTTATCTCTTAATACCTCTTAACAACTTCACATCTGATTCGATAAAAAGATAAAATTATTTGGTAAAATTTTATTTATCTCTTATCGTCTGTTAATCGATAAGAGGAAGATATAAATCTAAATTATTAAGAGTTGTCTTTTAATAAAAAAAATTAAATTTATGGAACCTCTATAAATATTGTACTCTTTTCATTTCAAATTTTAAGATCATTATTGGGTTCTGAAAAGACAATTTGAGATATTTTTAAATTTAAAATTGATATTTTTAAACTTAAAAGTCATTCAAATGTTTCATGTTTTTTAGTTATCAAACAATTTTTTAAGTTCAAATGTTATTTCACTCAAATAATATAATTTATTAAAATATTCTAATTATTCTCTAATCAACTCTTTATCCTCAATTTTAATAAATCATTATCGAACATTTTTCTTATCCTTATTTGACTTTCTATTTTAATCTCTATATAGTATTTTACTCCCCAGCGTGAGGGAGTCAAAGTATCATTCTCTATATATACAAAATGACACTTTACACCCTCATTTAAGTGGACAACTTATCAATCATACATATCTTGACATTTTTTTAACTACTTCATTTTTAAATTATAAACTTAATATTGACTTATTTTTTAAAAATTAATTTCAAATGTATTCAAATTTAAAATTGATATAAATTTATTTAATTTATGTTAATATAATTATAAATATTATAAAAGTACTATTAATTATAAAATTTATTATTTTTAAAATTTAAATGAAACATATTAAATTTAAATTTAAAAATATCACAAATTAACATTTTAAACGTTAATATTAATCTTATGTACATCTGCAACTACAATCCATTCAATACTCACTCCATAAATTACTTAAAATTTAAAATAAAATAAAAATTATTTTAGAGTAAAATATAATTGATAAATTATACTCTCTATTTTATAATTTATAAGATTATTATTAATTTGATGTTTTGACTGATGGAACTTTTAAATTTTAAATTTCATTATTTAAGGAATCAATATAAGGAACAGTGAAAAAATTGAATCCCTATTTTGCAGAATGACCCAATAACATTGTAGAGTATGGATAAAGATAAGAAAACTGTTATGAATGCTCTTAGAGTTATTCTTTGGGGGTCGGGAGTGACGACCGGTCCAAAAAAAAATTCTTTTTTTTGTATTGCCTTCCAAAAAATGTGTAGTGTGATGCCCCTAAAATAGGTATACATCACCTATTCTGAGTTGCCAAATACATGGTACAGAATATAAATACAATCTTTAATATACAACAAGAAAGCTGTGAGTTTTAATACAAATATTGTCTTCTAGACAATATCCACTCTCAGAATAAGTCTTCATTACATTTATTATTACACTATTTAACAGAATAATGAAGACTACTAATACTATCATCTAGACCGTCACTTCGTTTCCCGACTAGTCCCGGCTACGTTCTAATTTTCTGAAGAGAACAGTGAAAGAAATAGTGAGGTCAACTAACCCAGTAAGAAATATTATGACTGGGATAATGCAGAATAAATTATCAATAGTCTTTAACAATGTTAAACTGATAAAATACAATAGACAACAAGTTTAACTGTAGCGGAACAAGCAATCCATTAAAAGTGTCAAGTAGAGAATAAAATCTACTATCTTTTATGATTTAAAAGGTTTTTCATCACTTTTATCGCTGAGACTCAGCTTAATAAATAATTCACACCATCCCTGCACTACGGCCAATGATATTTATTAGTATCACAACCACAAATTATCCATGCACTATGGGCCAAGGATATTCGTGTATTCATCAATGGTTATGATCATGCCAACAACTGTCCATCAATGCACTACGGGTCAATGAGGACTTTTAGCACATCATTTGTAGCATTACGGTCATGATTATACCGAATAATCCTGGTCATAATCATACCAAGCCCATCTATGCACTACAGGTCATAGATGACTTTCAATAAAATATAAACACGAGGATGATGACAATGATATAAGAATTCAATAAAACAAGTTCAAGAATAAATTTATCCAGGAACTAAAAACGTCCAAATTATCAACATGATACTTCTTTGTAGAGAAAAATTCAAGAATGCTCAGAAGAATATTTTCATGAAAAGATACTAGATGAAGCGCAAATATCAAGGATATTCCACTAATTTCATAGAGTATAGAAGTCAAAACTTTAACCAACTGAGTATAATAAAGAATGGAATAACAAAAGAAATCACCATGCATGCGATACTTCGCATAGACAGGTTATTCCAACAGAATAATAAATAACAGAATCAGGTCCGGCGTAAAACGCACAGACAGGATATTCCAACAGAATAATAAATAACGGAATCAGGTCTAACGTAAAACGCACAGACAGGATATTCCAACAGAATAATAAAGACGGAATCAGGTCCGGCGTAAAATGCACAGACAGGATATTCCAACAGAATAATAAAGACGGAACCAGGTCTGGCGTAAAACGCACAAACAGGATGTTCCAACAGAATAATAAAGAATGGAATAACAACAGAAATCACCAAGTATAAGGTAGACCGCGTATACAGGTTATTCCAATAGAATAATAAAGAATGGAATAACAGAAGTTCTCTTCATGAATATATAAAAAAAAATACCCCTTACCGTAAAAGAAGAGTATTCCGACTGGTAGGGCGATGATATTCTTGAAAAAAACGTGCACTACGCTCAAAGCTTCTTAAAACTCTAAAGAAATACGCTCAAGATTATAGAAGAGAATTTCTCTGAATTTCTGGTGTGATTTCAATTCTAACTAAACATCCTATTTATAGGAGAATAGAAGGGGTACTGTTTAGAAAAATATCACGGACGCAACAATTTTTTTCCAGACGAAATAATTTGCAGAGTCACAGCTTCACTGATCCAACGCATTAGTAATCTTTTTCAAAGAGTTGGCCAATGAAAAAAAATGAACACATGCCACTTTAAAAGCCTTGACCAATTAAAATGCTCTATAATTTACAAGTTGCAATCATGCTGCATGATTGAAAAAAAATTGGCCAATAATATTTAAGCTTGACAAATCAATCCATAACCTGCCAAATTTTATCTACTAGAACTACCATTACCCACATCCTACATTATATATATATATACACACATATAACCACAAGTTGAAAAAAAATAAACCACCCGACAACATCATTTCCCCACCATTTCAATTCATGCCATATATATATATATATATATATATATATATATATATATATATATATATCCACCCACCACACACATTACAAACTTATATATATAAAATCCCTCAATATTTTTAACAATATTTATCATCAATATTATAATTCACAATGTTAATCGACTAGGTCGTTCCCAGGAAAGAGAGGGCTTTCCAATAAGGATTTCTCCCTATTGGCGAGCAATTAGGTGACCAAACCTCTCATTGACAGAATTTTTAGACATCGTTAATATTGCAAATAATAATATTAATAACTTCGTAGTCTCAATTATTGATTTTATAATATATAAAAATATCGACAATAATTGAATCAAATAACGTGAGATACTATGCAACAATTACTATGGTAATAATTAAACAAAATTGAGTGACTTCTTACGTAAGCATCAATAATCAATACCGTGTGCTACTATGCAATCACGCGTATTATTGTACTTTTACTACCGAGTAGTTCAACAGTATTAACGGTAAAACTTCCGTCGTTATTTTCATAAAATATTTTTGTCGTTTTCTCAATCCGACAATAATTCTATTGTGGGGTCCACCAATGATTACGCCGTTGTACGAATATTCCCTGCTAAAACGAATATTCCCCAACCAATCGAATATAATATAACAACTTGTATACTTTACAGAATTTATAAATACTACCCATAACTATAACATTATATCAAATTTATTCCATAATATTCAAAAATGATATTTATAGAAAATTTATTTTTATTGATAAAAGTTGGTGTCTTACAATCTTCCATTCTTATAAAATTTCGCCCTCGAAATTAGGGTACGTACCTGGTATGTCGAAGTGATAAGGATACCTTGATTTCATTTCAGATTCTAACTCCCAAGTCATTTCCTCAACATCGTGGTTCCTCCATAAAACTTTAACTTGAGGTATAACCTTGGAGCGTAGAATATGTTCCTTCTTATCCAAGATTTGAACATGAACCTCTTTATACGTTAAATCTTCCGCTATTTCGTCCGGTTCTAACTCAATAATGTGGTTCGGTCTTTCACATATTTACGTAACATGGATATATGAAAAACGTTATGAACACGAGACATACTTGGCGGTAAAACGAGTCTATAGGCCACAGTTCCTACTCGATCGAGGATTAAAAATAGGCCAATGAATCCTCTTTTTCCAAATCTCGTAACTCCTTTCCATGGAACAACATGTAACAACACATGATCTCCTATATCGAATTCCACGTCCTTTCGATGAAGATCAACATAACTCTTTTGTCGATCTTGTGAGGTCTTTATACGTTGTCGGATTGTTTGAATCTTTTCCGTAGCCATATGTACCAATTCCGGTCCCAACAACGTTGCTTCACCCACCTCATCCCAGCATACTGGAGAACGACACTTTCTTCCATACAACGCCTCCAATGGAGCCATGCCAATTCTTGCTTGATAACTATTGTTGTAGAAAAACTACACCAATAGTAAGAACTTGTCCCAACTTCCCTTGAAGTCAAGGACACAGAGTCTTAATAAATCTTCAAGAGTTTGAATAGTCCTCTCTGATTTTCCGTCTGTTTGAGGATGATATGCCGAACTAAATCGTAAATCCGTGCCCATAGCTTTTTGCAAACTAACCCAAAATCGTGAAGTGAATCTTGGGTCTCGATCAGAAACTATGGATACAGGCATACCATACAATCTTACAACCTCGTTTATGTACATACGAGCAAGACGTTCAAGTGTATAAGTTTCTCGTATAAGTAAGAAATGAGTAGACTTGGTCAATCTATCAATAATGACCCAAATTACATCTATACCCTGAGAAAACCTTGGAAAGACCAGTAATGAAATCCATGGTAATGTGCTCCCACTTCCATTCTAGAATTTCAAGTGGTTGCAATGAACCTTTTGGTACATGATGCTCCGCCTTAACTCGTTGACACGTTAGACACCTTGAGATAAACAGCGTTATCTCTCTCTTCATATTGCCCCACCAAAATGTATGTCGAAGATCATGATACATTTTAGTACTCCCAGGATGGATTGCAAACGGTGTGTTGTGCGCCTCCATCACGATTTTATACTTTAACACAGGGTCGTTAAGAACACAAAGTCTGGAGTTGACTCGAAGAATTCCTTCCGACATATATATATATATATATATATATATATATATATATATATATATATATATATATATATATATATTCCACCCACCACACACATTACAAACTTATATATATAAAATCCCTCAATATTTTTAATAACATTTATCATCAATATTATAATTAACAATATTAATCGATCAGGTCGTTCCCAGGAAAGAGAGGGCTTTCCAATAAGGATTTCTCCCTATTGGCGCGCAATAAGGTGACCAAACCTCTCCTTGACAGAACTTCTAGACATCGTTAATATTACAAATAATAATATTAATAACTTCGTAGTCTCAATTATTGATTTTATAATATATAAAAATATCGACAATAATTGAATCAAATAACGTGAGATAGTATGCAACAATTATTGTGGTAATAATTAAACAAAATTGAGTGACTTCTTACGTAAGCATCAATAATCAATACCGTGTGCTACTATGCAACCACGCGTATTACTGTACTTTTACTACCGAGTAGTTCAACAGTATTAACGGTAAAACTTCCGTCGTTATTTTCATAAAATATTTTTGTCGTTTTCTCAAACCGACAATAATTCTATTGTGGGATCCACCAATGATTGCGCCGTTGTACGAATATTCCCTGCTAAAACGAATATTCCCCGACCAATCGAATATAATATAACAACTTCTACATATTTTTTGAGAGGCAATACGAAAAAAATGGCAAGGGAATTTTTCATTATATTATTGGCAACTCTCGGTCAACCTAGATTTTTTCATTCTATTATTTGAAATTTTACCGTATGGTCGTAGTTTTAAGTAGCAAAGGTATCAATCACATGCATTCAGGATTTTAAGGTATGGTCCCGGATTTAATGTAGACATTGAAAACCGGGGAGAAAAGTCCATTGGGCCAACACTTTTACATAATTAGTGGGCCTCCCTCACTTCTCTTATTTCCTTTAAAATTTGGTTCTCAACTTTAGTAGTATTATGTTTGTAGGGAGTTGCTGCATTTTTGTCCAATTTATAGACGAGTTTTGCTATATATATTGTCAAAGATTTTAATGGAATTTTAATTAATACGTATATAAAATTGAATATATCAGTACATGAAATTGAATATAATTATAAAATTAACTCATTATATCAAATATATTATGAAAGTATTACGAATTATATTTATTTACATAACTCGCAACAAAAAAATTAACATGTAAAATCCCTAGCTGAAGTTTCCTTTCCAAAAGCGGGAATAGGAATTAGCCTCATAAAATTTCCTCAAGATAAGTGACTCCATAGACTCGTCTATTATACGTAAAATGCAGCAAAACGGACGTCTTTGGACCATTCATTCCATTTCCCCATGTAGAAATTATGGATCACATCCAACCCCACCAGCATAAAATAGATTAGAATTATAGATTAAAGACAACAACAATAGAAAAGAATCTAAGATTCAATTTAAAGAATAAGTAGACAAATCTAATAGCAGCAGGCAAATATATAATTCACAAATATATAATTCACAAATATATATATACATATATATATATATATATATATATATATATTATTCAACACAAAAAACAATAAATCCTAATGTTTGAGTTAAACCTAAATTATGCAATGATGAGATAATTAACAAACTAATTCGAGAGGAAGATCAAGATTACAATTGTTACTTCACAAAATTGGTCAGGACTTTACTAACTAGATGCTCTCCATAAACAGCTGGTTCAAACTTCTTAGTTCCATCAGACCTCTGCATACATATATCCAAGGGCTCTATGGCAGCATTGAAGTTTGGCTGTCCAATATAAATAATCATGTAAGAAGAATCACTCGAGAAAGGGGAAATACTAAAATAGAAAGGGGGGGAAATATAATAGGAAAAATAGAAAGAGAGAGCGATTAACCTCGTAAAAATAAGCTACACAAACCCGATATTTCGAAGAGCTATTGATGACCCGGTGCAAAGTTGATTCATAAAGACCATTGGATAGAATCTGAATTTTATTCAGGTTTCAGAAGGGTATCATCCATATGTATGGGTGTAAAAGTATATAGGAGAATTTATTGCAGAACAATATCTACCTTTAGCATATCACCAATGTTGCAGACAAATGTGCCAGGGATGGGAACTGCTGATATCCACTCACCTGATAGGTTTCTTACCTTCAATGATACAAAAGGAATTAGCTAAGGAAAGCAACACTTTAAGTAATCAATAAGCAAATCTAAAAGCATGGGCACGATTATGGATGACAAATTTTTGATATATTTTTAAGATTTGAACCTCTGGCTTGATTCAGGATAGATGAGGAGAAAGAAATGGAAAAAAATAACTCTCACTGGACACAAGTTTAGTAACATATACTGTCAAATATACTAGTAGTTAAATTCTAAAATGAAGTGCAAGAAACAAGTCCTTAGTTTTACATCCATGCTTTTTCTTTCCTTTCCATAGAGTCGTTTTATTTCCAAAAAATGTATATGAAGAACTGCAATATTATAAGATTTTGTTCTATATCAATCAGTAACTCAGAAAAGAAAAGGCAAATTTGTCATAATTTTTATGGTCGAAATCAAAATAACAATATGAACAGCATGAGATTGGTCCTGATCATGATTTCTTATACAAAATATAGGATCTTTTACATCTCATTTTTTTCTAGGTAGCGCAGGTATATTAATCAAACTTACTAGCAGTGGCAGCTCTTCTACATATTAGATTAAGACGGTGACGGTGATATGCAAAGCTCATATTGGGCACTTACTCGCAACTCCTTGAATAAATCAACAGAGGATGACCTATGTAAATACCAGGTGGACACAGAGGCAGAGGTACAAATAATTAACATACAACTGATGGTTTTGTTAATTGTTTTGTTAGCTGGTTAACTGTTGGTGTTGCTTGAATCGGAAGAAGGTTCAGAAACACACACATGCATGCATGCACACGTTGGAACACATTGATACACAACACATTATTGTTGATATATTCAATATTTTGCCAAAAACACTAAAAAGAAACAAGACGTAGCACAAGAAGAATAACAAATTACACCTGAAGTGCAGTTTTATCATCATCCTGATTAACCAATGTCAACAGACCTGCACAACAGGAGAAAGTTAGAACTGATGCACAAGATCATCTAAAAATTTCACCATCTAACCGACTAGAAACCTTACCATAGTCAGTGTGAGCTCCACTGAATTTGTTTGGACACAAGATACGGCCAAATAACAAGAAAAGGGTAAGCGATAGTGACCATAAAATTATCCGAAGGAAAAGTGTAGCCGTATTACTAAATTACCAGCCGACGTCATTATTTGGTATGTCTTGCCCATTAGTACAAGATAGACCAGGGTAACCAATAATACGCAATACCCAAAATGGATCTCCTGCTCTTTTGCCTTCTAATTCATCCATGGATGCACCCAATGCTAGAGCGATCCCCCGCATTATTTTTCTAGACAGCTCTGTCGGCATTTAACAATAATATTTGTAATTATATACCAGCTGAGCATATAAATAATTAAATACAAAAAGCATACTAATCTTTGTACAATAATATATACTAAATAACTAAAGAAAGCACCTGCGCAAAGTCTGATATACTCCTCCATCAATTGTTTAAAAGTTGGAGGATCAATTGGCCTGTACAAAGAAATTACCAGTAAAATAATTATAAAATTTTCAATCCTTTTTATTTATTTGACGGATATAATTATATGACAAGATTGTTAATAAGGTTTTCTCTCCCCATTTCCTCTCTTCCTATTCTCTCTCTTTCTTCTTCAGCAGTACTTAAAATAATAGGAAATATCAGCAGACGTGCAAATTTGATATATATATATATATATATATATGTTCACTCTCCTTGTTAATTTTCTAACAAGCACGTCAGCTCAACATATTTACTTGTATATATCAGTATACAAGCTTGTTAATATTGACATATTTGAAGACAACCATTCTTTTCTGGTCAATTAACCCATATATACCACATTACTAATGTTTTAAGGGTACTCAATTCCGCGATAAAACATACTAACAACAAAACAATCAGACAATTGCGGAAGGCACCATATATCAAAACTTAAGGTAGTAATAAATTAACAAATGTACATGTCTCTGTTTGTGTGTGTATAAGAGAGAGAGAGGGAGAGAGAGGGAGAGAGAGAAAAAAAAGTACATGTGATTTTTATTTTGCACAGAGATAAATTCACTAAAAACTTAAATTGGAAGTCATTACTACACATACCATTCATTACACCCTTCTAATGGATCTCCAAGAGCTCCATACATCCCTCGTTTCAATTCTCTGTAACACTGTTACCCAATAAATAAAATGAAAATCTTTACTATCACTGGTTATCAATAATAACGAAAAATACATCATAAACTAGTTTTATTAGAATGAGCTTCTGAACTTTGAAAGCTGGCTAATGAGCATCTGAACTTTGCTTTGATTTGTAAAAGCTGGCTAATGAGCATCTCAACTTTGCCCCCATGAACATCACAAGAACAAATCACATTTCTCCAAATGCCCATTCAATGGAGAATAACATCAACACCTTTGTAGGTTGTATAGCCCTTATGCGAACGCAAAGTGTTGGACTCTTGATATTCTATCCAAAAAGATGAACACAACAGTCTTGCACAATGGTTTAAGTGAAATCAAAGGCTTGCTTTCAATTTTTAAACACGATATTTGTTCAAGTTATTACCATACTACACAGTATCTTGTTAAAGCTTCAAAAACTAAAAAACTTGTACCATTAAGAAAATTCGCATTATAACAAGAAATCACAAAGAATTGATTTTCAATATTTTGAATATCAACAGAAGATGTGTTACAAAAAATTTATGCTCTATTGAATAGATATTGGAAATTTTGTACAGCTGGATCAATAAGAGCCTTAACGGTGCTATGTGTTAGATATTTGGTTCTTAAAACTTCGCATCTGTTTGTGCTTGCAGCAATATCCTCTGATTTTTGGTGTATGACCTAATCCTAGTAGTTCTCTCTAGCTCAATTGTCTGGACTTCGTACTCAGGTTGGACGTGGGGAAGGGGTTGAGGTGTGGTAATAACCCTCTTACATGTGTTAAATATTCATTGACTTGCTGTATGGATTGAAATTTCCAGATAAAACACTACAATCAAAGAGAATCTAAGCAAAACTCACATCAATGGCTTCATGCATATCAGGAATGCCTTTGGTTATATTTTCACCAACTCGCTGATATCCTCTGCACTTGAAATGTTATATCACAGTTAGATAGCAGAAGAACATAAACCAATTGTAGGCATGTAAATTCTGGTAAGCAAACCTGTATCCAGTGGTTGCAGACATTTTAATCTTCAGTTTTTGCTCGTATGGTAGACTGAAAAATTTATGTGCCACGTTTCTCACCTCTTTGACAAGCGAGTCAGGAATACCATGGCCTTTCTGTTGAGTTCAAATGCATCAGCAGATTTGAAAAGAATAACGCACAACAAAAACTCGAAAATTATAGTCCCTCCATCCCACTTTGAATATAATACTTTCCATATTGGGCCATCTAAAAATGGATGTCATAGTTATGATTTCAATAAACTAATAAAGTAATAATTAATGGACCCACTTTCCTTTTCTTTCATTAGAAGAAAGGTTTATGAACCCCACTATCTAGGGTTTTTAATAAAGGAACAGAAGTGTGATAAAATCAAAAATCTTTTGTGATTCTTGAACTATGTGATATCTCGTATGACATTCAAAATGGGATGGAGGGAGTATAATTAATTAAAAATATACATAGGAAAATAATGACTATAAGTCCTTGTACAATTTCAATTTTTTTTTAATACAGATAATGTTTGGTTTATTCGTCACAAGAATCTAGCCATGATTTTCTATAATTTCAATATGTGAAGCTCCATAAAAGATACACAAACTATTAAGTTATAACTTCAGACAGCTCTCACCTAATTGCTATCCAGAACCATTAATAGCCCATGAAAGATACTACAGATATTTCCTTTCAGCAATCAGCAATAGGCCAAGAATTTATGAATATAAAATACATTGTTGGGGCACATGTATAATGATAAATTTGAGATTAAAGGTGAGCTATTAGCTTGCTTTCTTTTCCTTTTTATTTTTCATATGACTTGGAACTATAAAGTAATTAATCCAACATTCTCAGAGAGATAGTCAAACAAACAGGAAAGGAAAATAAAAGTAACAAGGAGAGAATTAGGTATGCTTCAAATATTGCTTATAGCTATAGATGTATCGTTCCTGGTTTTCTTCTAATATAGCAGAACATTAGCGGTTGATAGACTTAGCACTAGAGGGAAGCCCTACAAATATATAAAGTAGCAGACTATTCTGCCAGTTTTTTAGTTATATAATCAACAGAGAACAAACAAACAATCAATTTACAAGAATAGAATTAACAGATAAAGCAGAGATGTAACATTACTAGCAATTCAGAGGACTTCATTTATATAAATAGAAGTCAGAAACTTACCACATAGAAAAACCCAGCTTCTCTACAAGCCTTATCCAGTTGCCTAACAACTTCTGCAATGCCTTTATCCTCCATCATGTTTGAATCATCCCATTTTTCCACAAGAGGAGTAATGTCTGCCTCAAACCAGATTCAAAACCAACAAAATTTAATCAACACATGGAGGAAATTAGTTTGATCCGTTGTCAAACTTCTCAAACTAGGTAAAATCATGCCCATGCTCATGCTCATGCTCATGCTCGACTCGACAAAAGCAGTTCCTAACATCGCTTTTACCTGTGGATTTCTTTACAAAGTGTCATTTACCATGCAGCTAAAACTTCAACAGTCATAAAATAGAATTCCTGGTCAGATGTTAAGTTTAGTAATTTTTAACTTTTTATTGTCAATTGACACAAAAAATGAAACACCGTGCTGCCTTTGGATTGAAGGAACCGGGGTCGGAATGAAATGAAATGAAAAATGTATATTTGGTTACTTATCCCGCAATAAACCATTCTAATGGAATAAATCATTCCATTCCTTTATTATCATTCCCATGGAAGGTGGTGGAAAGGGAATCATGGATGAATGTGATGTGACAATTACGCTGTACTATCACACCATTAACCAGCAACTAAAAATGCATTTGAGATGCTAAAAAATCATTTAATTACTTTATCCATTCCATTCCTCCAATCCAAACGCAACATTAATGAATGATTTACCTCTATAACCCATTTGGTTTGGTTATGCATGAAATAAAAATCGAAAATTTAAAACCTTGGAGTATATATTAAAACTACTCGATCCCTGAAGAACATAAGCAGAAAACAAAAATTATACATCATTTACATACAAAAAGAAAAACTCATACTCTCAACTATGTAAATTCCTACTAAATCTAATGTTCAAAATCGCAAAGATTATGCGATTGAAAATAAGTTTGAATTCAAAGCATTATCGAGTGGATGAGAGGAATTGGATCCTATGAAGTTAATTACCAATTAGGGGGATGGATTTGAAGTCGGTGGACATGGCGTTGGAGCTCTTCTTCTCTTTGACTCACTCCAGCTAATGGTGTAACACCAATCCAGAATCGCTATATTTACAAAACTGGGAGTGGGGAGTAATTAATTAATGGATTCTTCTCTTCTTCTTGTTTTCTTCTTTTATTTTTTTGTTTATGATAGTTAAAATGACATGAGAATTGCAATAAATTAAATACTTAATAATTAGTGATAAATATCGGGGGTAAATATTTTAAAATTTTAGAAATAAAATTATTTTTTAAAACAAAGAAAATTGTAGGTGTAATTTGATATTGAGTCAATGAAAATAATTTAAATTAAAGATTAAAGTTTGAGAAGATATTATTATTAATTAGACAACCCATTTTATGAGCCTAAACTCTGATTATGTAGGATGTAATAAAATCAAGGTCACAATTCTCAGTCGATGAATGAAGGTTTATAGTTTCTTCCTTCTAAAATAAGTTAGTTGGTTTAATACTTTTATTGACAAATATTTTAAGAAAAATACGTATTTTACCAAAAATTCAAAATTTTTATTCTTTTCTTTATGCCCATTAAAGCTAAAGATTGGAGGAGGTACTGTACCGGACTAACAACCCTTACAGTTTATAATGTAAACTGTTTAAAGTATTTTTTTAATAAAAAATATATTTTTTATAATTTTTTGTTCAAACTTACTCTTTTATTTTTTATTTATTATTTTAATAATTTTAATTAAAAAATAATATTGTATCAGTCGTTAGTCCGGTACATGTTATACGGGACGCCCCCTGGACTAAAGCTAAACAGTGTTGAATTGAGGTGCCCCTAACTAATGCCCAAGGGTAGGTAATTTTTGTTAGTTTAAGTAACAGTTTTTAGGCATAAAAATATTTTTGGGATCGGTATTTATGGTTAAACCACACCACACCAAAAGACGGAGAATTATGACTTATTTAAAATTTTGAATTCTAATTATTGTAGTGCTTTTCTAAGTTTTCTACTTTTGTTTTTGTTCAAATAAACTAAATTTTATCAAGAAGATTTGTTATGTAAAAAATGATTTAAGACAATTTTGTTAAGTAAATTTTTGTCGTTGTTGTAATTTAAGTTACAAATTGCATGTCTAATCCGATGGCGTTTACTAAAAATTAGACGGTACAGTTATGTTATAATAATTTCATAAATCGAGATCGGTGTCATGAGGGGTGTAGCGAATAATTCAAGTGAGAGGGGGGCAAAATTTTGTAAAAAAAATATAAAATTAAGCACTAAACATATTAAAATAATATTTTAAAAATGTAAACATGATGTATATATTTTTAGTTTTAACATGGCTATACAATTTATGATATAGAGTTTTAATATTAGAGTAGAGTTAACAGTTTTAAAAGCGTCTAAATACATCTCATTATTATATTTGTTCAATATCATGATAGGTCCTAAGAATTTCATTACATATCAATACATTAATAACCTCTATATTTAAGATGATTTGAGAGACCAATTTTGAGATACCTAACATTAGACATAATATTATTCTTATTTATTTGACTTTAAACTAAGTTAATTTTTTAATATTAATCTTATTTTCCTGTCTTTGAAAATTATAATTAGACTTTAAAATATGTTTGAAACGTGAACAATAAATTTTTTTATATTATTTTAAGTATAATATATTATAAATTTATATAGGAGCCAAAATTAATAAATTTATATATAAAGGATAGGGATAGGGATAGGGGTGCGAGAGAGCTATGTCACTACAAATGTTTTTTTAGGAAGGGATTAGCATAAAGTTTGATTTTGAGTAAATTGGTTAATTGGTCAATAGAGTGCTAACACGCAGCTAAAATTTTATGTGTATTAATATTCTATTGGTAAATTAATCAATTTATTCAAAAATGAATTTCATACTAACCGGATCCGTTTTTTTTATAGGTGAGTGCGAAATCAGTCATTAAAAAATGGCTACTTAACCGCACCATTATTATCATCTCTAACAATCCTTCACTCACATGCTTGAATTCTTACAACAATCCAAACAATTACACTTGTATTCAACCGAAATTACAATTTGCAAATTTCCAAAAGAATTATAAGGACAACAAAATTTGAACCAATGACCATAAATAATCAAATTCGCCTCTTTATACCTGTGAGCCCAGCCCAGTTGGGGCTTTATAATGATTGAACATGCAAGATGCAGTTGATCATGATGATGAAGTAGCAGATTTTGTTGTGTGATTCCTACAGAACTGAGAGCTATTACTATCCATTCTTTCCACCACAAAATGCCCAATCAAGTCTTTAGACTTTACCATATTCTCCTTGCACAAAAACTCCTCACTTGAAACTCTCTCCACCTCTCTATTAAAGTCGTGCACAAAAACGTGCGTCTTATGGTTCCCACCTTTTTTGCTCCTCCCCAGTACACCGGCGGTGAATATGGCCGACATCCGGCCGGGACCTTCTGGCCAGTATCCTCGCGGTCCGTCCACTAATATAATATCCCAATCCAATTCATATAACTGATTAGGAAGATCATTAAGCCCAATCTTGCAGTCCGAAAACAGTAGATTTTGCACTGGCCTACACTCGTTGTGTACTTGTTGCCTTACTGATGTTATGAGCTCTTTCAGTTCACTTATTTTGGTTGAATACTGAACATCATATACTTCAATTTCGGGGTATTTTTCTTCCATGTATGCGGCGTAATACCTGTTTTCATCGATGAAAACTGTTCGGCCATTTTGGTTGAGTGCTTGCCAGAGTAAGGTTTCGTGGGTGAGGCCGAAAATGAGGAAATTACAAGGGGAGGGGCATTGCCTGAGGGCATCGGAGATTTGTTTGATGTCGGTGTATGACATGGCCTCTGTGCTATTAGAAGTGGAGGCGTAGTGGACGAGGGCCTTGACTAGGGTTTTTGATAGTGGTGGAGGAGTGGCGATGGCGGAGACTGCGGCGGCGGTAGTTGGGATAATGGAGTGTTCTCTGGTGTAGATGAATGTGAGGAGGAATGCTACTGTGAAGAATGAAATGAAGGCGAGAAGCCATAGGCGGCTGGAGCCGCCTTGTTTTTGGATGTACGGATGAAGGAGAATAAGCTTTGTGTTGTTGTTGGTGTTGATATTGTTCTTCATGTTTGTTTGTGTGTGAGAGAGGTAGAGATTAGAGACTTTCTTGGAGGTCTCTGATTAGGGGGGGGGGTATGATTTAAAGAAGGTGGTGGTAAAGTCCCCAAGTCTAAGCAAAGAAATGGTTGAAGCAAGTTACATATTGGAAAATAAGAAGTGTGACATTGGAGTGCTACCAGTATTGAAAGAGAGAACTCAGCCACAATCTTGAATTTATATTTGTGTTTTTATATTTTTTTTAGAAATTGGCCTTTCCATAAGCTAAGCTTTAGTAATAAAAATGACGTTCAGACTTATATATTTTTAGACTTTTTTGTGTTCCATTTATAAAATGTTAAGTGGGGCCTGATTGTTGACGTGATATTAAGAATTAAAATATAAATAAATAAAATTTAAATATACTCATATTTAATTTTTTTATGTCTAATTTTCAGATTTACGTGCAGTTTTAATATATTAAAACAATGGGGGAGAGGGTGGTGGTTGGAGCGGAGCAGGTGGTATGTAGGGCTGTAAATGGTAACCGAAAAATTCGTATTCGTCCGCATCCGTATTCGAAAAAAAGCGGATATTATTCGTATTCGAAAAAAAACGGATATATCCGTATTCGGTTTAAAGGTATCCGTAAATAAACGGATACGGATACGGATATAGGCGTATTCGTATTCGATTAACATCCGTCCGTAAATATATCCGGCGGATACGGATATCCGGATTCCGATATCTGGAATCCGTATCCGAATAACTTATATATATATATATACACACACACACATACTTAATATTTACATTAATTAAGTTATTAATTAATGTAAATTATTAATTAATAATTTACCTATATAAGTTGTTAATAATTTAATATATATATATATATATATATATATAATATGTATTTATTAATAACTTACATTCATTGATTAATCACTTACATTTATTTATATAAGTTATTAATATATAGGTGTGTGTGTGTGTGTGTATATATATATATATATATATATATATATATATATATATATATTAATAAATCATAACTTAGATTCATTAATTAATCACTTTAACTTATATTCATTAATTAATAACTTACATATACATTTATATATATATAAGTTATTATATATATACACACACATATATATTAATAACTTGCATTAATTAATTAATAAATTACATATATATATATATATATACACACACACACACATATATATTAATAACTTACATTCATTAATTAATCACTTACATTCATTTATATAAGCTATTAATATATATTTATATATATATATATACACACATGTTTAAGGACAACGGTCGAGAGGCGGGAGAAATGGACAATATAATTTTATTGTTAAAATGTGTTAGGTCTGAATTAATTTAAAATTAATCTAGAAGGGAGAGTTAAATAAATTAATTCACGTTTATGAATTTTTGGGTGGAGATAGTATTTATTACTTTCATTTGCCTAATTATTTAGAAAATAGAAGTTCAAATATGTAAAATAAGTTCAATGTCAATTTTGAATCAAGTTAGATTAACTAGTTGTCACACATACATTATAACTCGCACAAATATAATGAAATCAAATAATTTCTTATAACCATGTAATTTATTTATTGAGGATAAATAATAAATAAATCTCCCATAAATATTACTATTCATTTATTAAATATTAATTTATTTCTCTTTTTTATTATTTAATAAAATTTGAAAGAATAATATTGAGATTTTAATTTTAATTTGATCCATCAAACAAAGTAATCAAACAAAGTATCGGTTACATTATTGAATCTTTTTATTTTCACCCAAAACGTCAATTAGCATGTTCCTCCCTTTATGATTAGGATGTTTAATTAATATGTATGGTTTAAATATTAAATTGTGTTTAATTATTATGTATGATTTAAACTTTAATTTTTTTTACTGATAAACGAATTCGGATATTCGGATATCCGAATAATTTGTCTATTCGGATAAAATAAACGGTAACGGATATTATCCGTATTCGGATATTTTTTCGAATACCGGATACGGATAATATTTTTAAAATCCGCCGGATACCGGATACGGATACGGATAGCGAATTAATTTTCCGGATACGGATACAGATATACCTGTATCCGTATTCGTTTAATACCGTTTACACCCCTAGTGGTATGGATGTAGCGACCCTATAACTAATTACAAGCCGGAAGTCACTTTTCCTGGTTCATTCCTCTATTTTATTCCTCAAGTTATCTTATTTATTAAATAATAAATACTACTAGTATTACTATATTCTTTGTTCGTCTGATATATAGACAAATAAAAATGGAATTCATGTCATATGGCAATTAGATAGATAAATAGATGCTCACCCAGAATCAAATTTTGACTACTGTTAGGGTTGTTCAAATAAAATTTTCACAAATAAGAAGGATAGTTTTATAAGTTTCTTGAGATCCACTTTTATAAAATTTTATCTTCTGAAAAAATTAATTCTCTAAATATAAATCTAATACCTCGATTTGTGTGAATTTAAAGGAATTGGGATATATAATATAGGTATGGGTTATTTAAAAACTAAAATTACCTAGTCTATATTTATAGGCTATATGATTTAGGCCATGTAGGAACAAAATTTAGTTGCAACTTCTTAGCCTCCGCTGTACGAGTTTATTAAGGCCACTTACCATAGTTAGTACAAAGGACTTCCAATAATCCCATAACTTATTTGAAAGAAAGGACTTCGTATAATCCCATAACATAACTTATAATCTACTAGTAAAACATGGCCACTTATTCCAATATTCGTATAATCCCAATATTTCTACTAACCCACTCCATCACAAAATTTACTTGGTATTTTTTTAATTAAATATCACTCCTTCCGTCTTAAAATTAAATATATAATTTGATTTTTAAGATTAAACGATAATATATTAAATTTTAAATTGATATAAATTTATTTAATTTTAATTGATACAATTATTACAAATGTATAGTATATAACAAAAACTATTAATCACAAAATTATTTATTCTAAACTTTTATATATTATATAAATTTTAAAGTTTAATGTTATTATTTGACCTTAAAAATTAAATTATATCTCTAATTTTTGAACGAAAGGAACATATTTATTAAACATGACGCTCGTGTCATAAGCATTTTTTTAAAAAAATTGCGCCAAATGAAATACTTGAACTCACCCAATAAACAACTTAAAGTTATAAGTTAAGTTGTTTTACATAATAAGTTATTTTATTCTTTAAAATTGATATATATATATATATATATATATATATATATATATATATTGCGAATATTGATATTTATTTTTTGATTATAAGTTACGTAAATAAATATTATTGATAATTTTTTAGATAAATGTGTAAAAAATAAAATCATCTTATAATTTATATCTATTGATAAATTTTATAATTATAATTTTACGTACATTTAAGTAATGCATAACAATACTCTTTGTTCTTTGTTATTTTATGCCAAAATAATATTAAATATAATTTTAGTAAAACTTGTATTCTCACCTTTATTATGTTGAAGAATAATATTTCATATCTACATAAATACTTTACGATAATTGTTTCGATAATAAATTAGTTATTAAACATTAGAATTTACTAGGAAAAATGGGCGGGACTTTAAGAAATATCATATAAAAAAACAATTTTCTTTAAAGGGAACTAATTTTTAATTGCAAACCGTAAATAAAAATATAGCGTGAATGAAAATTTGGCAATGATTAAAAGGAAAGAGACGTATCAGAAGAGAAAAGAAAAAGATAGTCACGACTCTCGAGAAACAGATGGACTTCGTTCATACTGATCCCAACTCCGAAAGTGGGCCATGGGACGACTTTAATATTCACGTGAGCGGCACATATTCCGCGTGGATTTTACGCTATAATATTAAATTTTAGTACTACATATAGTTTTAACTTATTCTGAAAAACTCTACTCGTATTGGTTTGTTTTTTCGGTTGCAGTCTTTCGTACCAAACCAAACAGTACCCCTTCTTCTTCCTCACTTCCAAGTTTATATAGGATTTGCAGACCACAGGCTGCTTCATTTAGAATCATAGAGAGAGAACGTGGGTAGAGAGAAACATAGAAATGTCTGGAGGTATTGCTCGTGGTCGTCTAGCCGAAGAGCGCAAATCGTGGCGGAAGAATCACCCTCATGTTCGATCCTTCTCTTTCTATGCATTCATACTTCATATGTATATATTCATGATCAATTTTTGTTCTGATTGTTCTTATTATGTATCTATTCTTGTTTATATGTACTAATTATAATTTTGTTTCTAGGGTTTCGTGGCCAAGCCAGAGGCGATTCCTGACGGTTCAATGAATCTAATGGTGTGGCAGTGCACTATCCCTGGCAAGGCAGGGGTAAGTTCTCATCACATAATATGAATTGTGTCATTACTATTGTTTCCCCCTAATTGGTATTGTTGTTCGCCTATGAGCTTTGTATGGGATTTTAGCTGCCAACAATTATAATCAATAGCATTTGTCTGTTGCCATGTGTCATTTATTTTACTAAATTCATTAATTGTGTCTGGAGTATAAATTAGAAAAATGATTTGTTGTTAGAGGGATATGGGAGTACAGTTATGTGGAAAAACAACTATTTTGACACATTACATATTGATACAAGTTTGTGCTTTGTTGGTTAAACCAATATTAATATACTCAATTATGCACAAGCTCTAAATTTTAATCAGCTTTTATGGAATATGTTATGTGTCACTTACCATACTTGCCTATTTTGTTACTGAAATTCTTTTTCTTAAGTAATATCAAATGCTTACGTTTTTAGTAATTTTCATTGCTTATTGATATTTAACTGATGAATATATGCTTTTTGTTACTGTTTAATCTCCCAAGGTCATTTTTTTAAATTAATGATGGTTTTATGTGAGGACTTGGAAGAGGGAACCGGATGTTCATGGCATAATGGCTTTATGTTTGGCATCAGGACATAGAGTTAATGAAGTCCTAACTGATTTTTATGATCAAAATTTGTTCATGGATTTTAAATGATGTTATACTTGGACCACAGTTGTCACACACTCATATTTGGCTGAATAAATTCTATCTTGACAACATTAGTTGTGAATGGGTGCAAATGAAAGAGGAGATTTTCAAATTACGAATCAGATTGTGAATAACTGAATATTGAATCGGACCTTACTTGTCCCGAAAAAAGAAGTTTTATTCAGGTCCTAGAACTTGTTGCTTAAAACATGTATTCTATGAACATGCATGTTAATTGCTGTTGTACACATCATCCATTTTTTATACAAGAAGCTTATAGTGGGTACTGGGGAATCTGGTTATGCAGAGATGGTTTAAACACTAGCAGTGATACTATTTAGAACCTTGTATTAATTACCAGAGAAGGTGGTAGCAACTATTTTTTTAAATGGATTGTCTGGATTCTAAAGGAAGTCTAAGAGTCCGTTATTACTAAAAAAGAAGATGCAATATTAGAGAATGTGATAAAGCAGAATCTAGTAATGAAGTAGAGAACACTACTTATTCTCTCTTGCACCTGGAGCAATGTTTTAGAGTGGAAAGTATATCGACACTATTGAGCTTAAAAGGATGGATTGATTTGAGTGTTGTTTATGAATCATTTTTGATTGATTGATAGTGCTGAAAAAAACTATGGAAATGCAACTGTAATTCTTTGTATGTCATGTTGGTTGTAGATCTATATTAGGATCGATAGAAATAAGGGTGTTAATGAACGTGGAAGGAGTTTCTGTTTTCATGGTGGGATAACTAAAGCTGGTATCGTTTTAAATTCATGTGAAATGAGTGATATTGAGGGAAGTTGTTTTTTCTAGGATCATTATATGACTATGACGTTGAAGAGATAATCATGTGAGAATTCTTAACTGGCCATATTTTATGGTAGAAAATAACAAAATATAACTCACTGAAATATCAAGAATAATTGCATAAATAATTTGAGATAGAACTAATAATCTTTGAAATGAGTGCCGTTAAACCAACAAAAGAAAGAAAGAACGAAAAAACAAGTGCCATTTTCTTGAAATTAACTATAAATACATGGCATGCTTGATTGGAGGCCAATGAAAGAGTTCGATAGTATCGAATGGATATCTAAGGGTCTAAGAAGCAAGGATTCGGGTGCGAGAATACGGGTGTGCAGTGTGGGGATACGTTGGGTTCGCCAACTTTGAAAATATGGGGATTCGGGTGCGAGGGGATATGACATATATTTAGTTTTATTAAATGTATATGTATTTATATAATCAGAGTAGTACATATATAACCAAAAAAAATCAGAGAAATAAAATACTCCAAGGTAAATGCTAAGTAGGGAATTTAATTAAGTGTAACATGCTGAAATTAATTTACTTTATCAAAGAACCAAATAGTTTAATTAAGTTTTGAGTTATAAAAATTGAAATAAGCCCTAGTATATTATATTAAACAACAAACCAGCCCAGCCCAGATCCTTATTATTGTTGATGTTTAATTCACACTAAACAAGCCCAAGGCCTTATTGCTGCTGTATTTTTATTTAATTAAAGACCAGTTCTCACTCATCTCGATTATAAACGTGTCAGGCAAAGACGATGAAAACTGAAGAGAGAGAGAGGGGGGGAAGGAAAAAAGAGAGGAAGTAGATGATGGCAATGTTCTAAATATTCTTAATCGAACCTAGGCGGCGGAAGGGGTACATTGGCGCCTAGGCGCTGACACGCGTTTTCCTAGACGGAGTAGGCGTTTTCTTAGGTACTCTCTCATTTATTTAATTTTCTATTGTACATATTTGTTATACTATACAAAACATATAGTATATGTAATTTTTACATGAAACTTACCAAAAAAAATCTTTTAAGGCTCACCAAATTAAATCAAGGATTGTAGAGTTTCAAAATAGAGATTTGATTCTGTCTGAGCAAATTGGATGATCAGGCCGAGGGCTGCCCCTCTTCTCCTCACCCTCCTTTCCCTACTATGAACCTTGAGTCATCAAAGCCTTTTTGACTTGGCCTGATCTGGTCGCCTTATGCAACTAACAATGACCCGGTCACCCTATGCGAATGACAACTGTTGTCATAGTTAACAAGGTTGAAACTTTCAAGAAAAAACTTCGAATTGGGAGGGAATTCCTTCCATTATCCAGCCAAATTAAGGCGGTAGAGGACCACCTAACGCTTAGGCGGGATTTTTAGAACACTAGACGATGACAGAGAGAGAAAGAAGAAAGAAGAGAACAAGGATATTTTTATGTTTGGCGAAAACATAACTCAAATTGGCGATGATATCTCTATGTTTGGCGAACTATGATCTATCATCTGAGCCCTAAGTCCCTACTCTCTTCTTTTTCCGACGTACCGTCGGACCTAATCGTAGGGATGCAGTTTCTGACTCACCCGTACACCCATTGCGCACCAGTGCGCAGTGCGGTATTCAAGTGCCGCACCCCTGCTTCCTAGCTAAGGGTTGATCAAGAAAATGTTGAAATTCTAATAGATGGCTATGCAATGACAAGGGGTGGGGAAAGGGCATAGGATGAGTAGTGAAAATTTCTCTAATTACTTTTGGTATGAGAAATCATGACCTAGATACAAATTCATGGCAAAACACAACGTAATGAAATGTCTAGAAAAATTGGTAAGATCTGTAAAGCTTAGCTTTATTTTTTTATTCCACTGCTCGATATTTTTTGTGTGATTACGATGCTAATTGGGCTTTAGCAAATTGTTTCTCCGTGACATTGTTTAATCACTATGTATCAATGGCCTTGAAGTTAGAAAATGGGATTTAGTAATAGTAGGAAAACATTGTTTTCACGATAGTTTTTTATAATGCCAAAGCAAGTGTTCCACACAATCATCCGTGGAAATATCATTTTCATGAGGCTATGTTTGTACTTGGAAGTGTAAGGAAAAAAAGAGAGGATAATAGTTGCTTGTATATTTCTTATGGTAGTTTACTTTACTTCCCACTTCCGTTCCCTCTCTCTCCTTAGTCGAGATAGCACATCAGTAAAACCAAATATTATATTATTTGATGCCACCTATGAAAATATGTATGTGGCCATGTGTGTATGTGTGTGTATGCATATATGAACTGAAATCACTTTTCTTGAATTATGACAATGTTATATCGGGGTGGTTTGGGATGCAATGATCTAAAAGTTACTAATGGTTGCAGACAGACTGGGAGGGTGGTTGCTATCCACTTACACTTCATTTTAGTGAAGATTACCCCAGCAAGCCTCCAAAATGTAAATTCCCCTCGGGTTTCTTCCACCCTAATGTGTACCCTTCTGGTACTGTATGCCTATCTATCCTTAACGAAGACAGTGTAAGTACACGCTGTAACTTGGCATATGCTGACGAAAATTGTAGAATGGTCATCATGGGATAATTAGTTATTTATTTTTTCTTCTAATTGGATCTAGGGATGGAGACCAGCCATCACCGTGAAGCAGATCCTAGTTGGCATACAGGACTTGTTGGATCAACCCAACCCTGCTGATCCTGCTCAGACAGAAGGGTATCACCTCTTTATCCAGGTAACTAGCTTTCTTTTGAAACAAATAGTATTCAAGTTTTCGATATTCCTTTAAAGCTATTACAAAAGATATTATAATAGCATTCTATGTGGTGATACATATAACATAATAGATTTCATCATATAGAGGATACTCTTTAAACTGGGGTAAGGGCCACCATATGATACTTGTATTATGTACAGGAGTTTATTTTATCATTTACTTACCGAGTCATGATAATCTCTGCAGGACAGCGTGGAGTATAAGAAGAGGGTTCGCCAGCAGGCCAAACAATACCCACCTCTTGTCTAAATATTAAACTTGTGTCGGTGCATAGTTATTGTCAGTTAGCTCTGTATAAACTGCATTGCTGAAACAATTTTCTTTGGATATGAATTAATTTCTGTTGATATGTGACAGTAGATCAGTTTGATCTCAAATCATTTAGAAGTTATGATGTTGTTATATAACAATCAGACAGATTTAATGTAGGTGCTTGGATGTTATTCTGAGTATTTAACGGTTATTTCTTAACTTATGCAGCCCCGAGTTTATTTGATACAAGTTTGGCTTAATAAAAGTTGGAACTTTACTTGCGAGTGTGAGTGTGCTAGTTCGTGAAGTTATCAACTCAATTACTTCATGAAGATCAAAATTTATTCATTTGGACTGGACAAGGTAAATTTGTACAGTTGTGTGTGTATGTGTAGTCGACTTGGATTCTTGATAATTGTTGTGTGATGTTGAACTTCTTCCATTTTATATTGGGGGTATTATGAGAATTTACCAGTGAGCTGATGTAGCCCCCCACTCCATTCTTTTTACCTCTTCTGGTTTAATATTGATACATCAAGCTCTATTATTATTATTATTATTATTTGATAATGAAGATGATTATATAATATAAACATCAAAGCACAGTTATATATGAGCTTATTGAGATACTCATACAGGGGTAGCTGAGCTCTCCATAGATTGTCTTGGTGAAAAAAGTTCGTCATTTTAGACTATTGACAATAAAATATTTTTTGATATATTCTCAATTTATTATAGAAATATCATTCTCATTTATCATTTTTCTTAATTTAACTTCTGCAAAGATTGCCGTGATATTTTCCCCCACCTATAGATAGGCTCTCAATGTCAATGGGATCTTGTTTCCTGGTCCGGCTGCTCACAATACCGTCTAATGCCATAATCGAAAACAATTTTGAATTAATTTTACAAACCATAAAGTTCAATTTGAAATAAGTATTGTTATATATGTTCAATCAGTAGATGACACGATAAAATGTGTTAGTTTTTATTGAATTATATATATATATATATATATTGTCAATTATATGTTGATATCAACATATGAAGTATTTTTATTTGAAATAGACTTAAAGTTGAGAAAATAGCTATTCAATGTTGTATTTGTGCCTTTTTTACACTAGTTTATAGCTCATGCAATGTACGAGTTAGTTTTAATAATAAATTTTATAATTTGTTAAAATTACGATGAAAAAATATATATATTTTATAATAACTTCATTTTATATAAATTTTTTAATATATTTTTTGATTTAATTTGATGATATAATCTGACGTCTTGTTTTTATATATAAGAATTGATTTGGTTCTTTTATATTGTGGTGACTGGCGACCAAAAAAGAAAGAAAATCTTATTTACAAAATGGATGTCATGATATCAAGCAAGACATCTTTTAAATTAGCAAATGAACTCGCAAAACTCGAACTAGAGAAAAAGAATAAATATGATATATAGACTTGTTCGGAAACCACTTATAAGTTAGTCAATCAATTTATAAGTTTTTTTATTATTATTAAGGTATTTGACAATTATTTATTTTTGGATTTATAAATTTAATTTTAACTTTTAAGTAAAAAAAAGTTATTATTTTTTACTTATTTAAACATGACTTATAAGTCATTTAAAATAAGTTAGTTTACTTTACTCTTCTTTCATTTTACCCATTTTTTTATTTTTATTAATGTATTTTTTAATAATCTTTATATTTATTTTAATTTATAAGTCATTATGAATTGAACACTTTCATAACTTATTTTAACTTAATTTATAACTTATAAATCAAATAAATACCGAACACTTTTACCTATAATTTACAATTTAAAATAATTTATAAGTCAATTTATAAATTATTTTATAATATTCAACAACACCATATCACATAAGTAGTTTAGGAATGGAAAAAAAATTCGGATTGAATTAGCATATTGTATGATTATTATTTATGATAAAATTATTTAATTAATTTTCTCCTAAATTATTTATATGACATATTACTTTTGAATAGTATAAAATATTAATTTTAAAGATCATCCTTGTATAATAATTTATTATATAGCTTAATTAAAATGGTCCATAAGATCTTACCGAGGGTACCTGCTTGTAAATAGTTATAGCCCAGAATGCCCATCATCTAAAAAAGTAAAATAAACAGAAATTCTAGGGCACGATATGCACAGAATACCTGCTTAGAGCTCCCACTGCCGCACCTTCATCAACGTCGATCCATGGACGACATGGCAGCCTATTACCATCCTGTTCCTCCGGAGAGCATCCACACCCCTCAATACCCTTACTACCAACCTCCTCTTACTCATCCGTCACCTCTCGGGGCGGCGCAACCCCCTCCCATGACGGTGGTGCCTCAGCCACATCAGTTTCAACCCCAGCACCACCAGCAACCACCTTTTGCGCCCTATGCACCCCAATCATATATTCCACAGGCTTCGTACGATGAGGTCCGAACACTATTCATTGCAGGTCTTCCCCCTGACGTGAAGTCTCGCGAAATCTACAACCTTTTTCGCGAGTTCCCAGGCTACGAATCTTCTCACCTCCGTACTTCCGTCAGTACACAGGTAGTATATTTTATTCTATAAATGACGGCAAGCTTGTGAATTTTAAAGGCTTGTTAAGTTGAAAATGATTAAACATAGTCTTAGAGTTTCAACTAGTTAATACCAGTTCAGATAACATTACTTTCTCTAAAATCAGCTTGCATATTAATAGGTATGCGACTTCTTAATTACCATGGTATTGGTAATGTTGTGACAAATTTAAAGTTGATTGAATAATTGCCAATTGAGATTGAGTGTTATGTTTGCCTCGTCAGCTGATAGTTTTCTCACTTGGGTTTATATTACATGCGGTTAGGATCTTTTAGTACAACACAAGAAGGTACCCTACCTTGCAGGATGGGTCCATTCTTGTTCATGGGTTTCTACCTGGGTGTCATTTTAAGCAGTTTTGTATATACAAAATCCTAACCCCAAACATGACTTGCATATTAAATGGGTGATAGGGTGCAACATGTGTCAATCTGGATAAAAGATTAGAGTTGACTCAATATAGATGCCATGAACTGTTTGTGGTACACTTTATTGGGTGATACACAATAAAATTCACTATGCCTTGTTAATGAAAAATAAATTAAATAAGAAGTCCTAAAACTTGTCCAATAATAACAAGAAACAAATTACAAATAATTCACAAGAGTAGAAAAGTTCTTTATTCCAACTTCAACATCCTCATAATATAAGGTTTTACAACCACTTGGCATTTAAAATATCCGAAGCTATTTGATCCCAAATTACATCCCAAAACAGCATGAGAGCATGGACAAAAATAAGCGGTCTTTTACCTATAACCTATTAAATCAACTTTTCCTAATATAACTTTTCTAACACATTATTACCAATCCATCCCAAATGCCATCACCAATTAACCCATCATGAAAAAGAGAAAAGATAAAAAAAATGAGTCGAAAGAGATACAACTATAAAGAAATAAAGGATGGTTGTGGTGTACAGTGGTTAGTAGTAGATTGGCTATTAGTCATGAGAGGAGGAAGAAGTTAGTCTGGTTTGGGGCTGTTACTCTTAGTATTTGAGAAATCCAAAATTAGCATCTTTTTAATGTGTGAAATGTTTCGTGTCGGGTTTGATTAATTGGGCCCCTCATTGAAAATAGATGGCTCAGTTAGTGTTACACGTGTCAACAGCGATCCAATATCGAACACATCCTGAAATCATTTGTGTTAAATGTGCCAATACGTCTGACACACAGGAACTCAATAAGCCTACAGAAAAATCTGCTAATTTCATGTTGGTTGTGTTGTGTCGAAAACTAACAATGCTAGTTATAGCTGATAATATATATCCTAAACACGTCGTGGGTTCCTAAGATGACCACAGTTTGAACAGTTGTAGAGCGAAATGAATGACTAATTAAATGCTAAAGGAAGACTAGAACAGGCAATTTCATAACTTATATCTTTATTACATTCTATATACAGTCAAAAGACTTAATCTCGAGTAACTAGGAATGCATCCTAGTCTACTCTAGTATAGCTTTTAACTGTGTGATGCATCTCTCACACCGCAGTAGTAGTCTTTTGAATTATGTTTTTCATCTGTTTTACTTTTTTTTATTCTGACTAATGATCGTCTGAATTTGTTTTCTTTTCTTAATCTTTTCATCTTTTGTTCTTGATAATTTATTTTCCTTCGTTAGTTAAGTTGAATTGTTGAAGACCTCTTTTTAAGCTTGTCAAAAGTGAAGGTTGTGAGTTCTCCATAGACTGATTGGAGTATTTTTCTGGCTTAATAGCTCAATAGTGATATGTCAAAAAGAAATGTATGTTGTTTGGGTATCTTAAGGAACAGTTCAAATTTGGTCTCCCTTTGTTCTACTACATGGTTCACAAAATACGGAGTTATGTATCTTCCGTTTAATGGATTATAGTTGCATTCTTAATTAATTCATTTATAAATTGGCTTTCAAAATTACGAGAGACAAGATGATGCAAAATCAAGTCACTTGCAAAATAAAAATGAAAAAGACAGCGAGACAATATTTCAGTCTACTTGATTTTTGCTTTCCGAGTTTTTGAAAAACCAAGCCACCTTTTTGCAATGAGCCTTTCATAAAGAGGTTGTACAAGCCTTTTTATCTAACAATCTTGTTGGCGTTTTTATCATTTATTTTCAATTCGATTTTGTGATTGACTGTACGCTTTATTCTCATATTACGAAGCATATGTATATCCAGCATCTCAAGAAGTCTGATCCCCAAATTTTTCTTTCGCGTCACAGCCATTTGCTTTTGCTGTCTTCTTGGATCAACAGTCGGCTGTTGCTGCAATGCATGCACTTAATGTAAGAACTGAGCTGTATCTATATGTGGCAAATTGAAAAAACTGACATCTAATGTGAAGGGCTGCATTTGTTGAAAAATTAATCTCATGGATACTGTTTTGTCCAGTCACTTGTAATGGACAATGTGCAAGCACACTTGTCAGAAAAAAAAAATAATCAATACGTAGACGTATTTCTTTGTAATCTTAAACTGAATATATTATCACAAGGCAGGATGAAAAATCCATCTTGCTTGACTGAAAGTTATATCAGAGTGGAACTAAAAAAGAAAGGAATATGAAACACAGAATACCCAAGGAAGAAAATCAAAGAGACTAGTAATGACTTAATATTTGCCTCATAGTTGTGGTCCTTGCGGAAGACTTAGAATCCACCTAATTCACTCTGAGTTTGGAATACCATGCATTTAAGTGATTTAAATGAAATCCACTGGATATTTCTGAATATTAAAAGGTCGTATATTTGTAGTTTCTAGTATATTCTTGTTTAAATAGAAAAATGGCATATTATCTCTTTGATTGTTTGGTCGTGTTAGGAAATCATAGAACCTCTAGGTAAAACAAAGTACCAAAAAGATGCCTACTAAAAAAACAAAGTGAAGAAGAGCAAAGCATTAAAAGAGAACCTTTGGTTTTGCTCATAAGTTTTCTTAGTTTGAACCATTATTTATGATCTAGAGCTCGAACGCTATAGTATTGCTTCTTTGTGGTGTTTAAGTCTCTTATATTTATTATGTACTGAGAGCTCTTTGTTCCATTGTTTACAGGGATTGGTTTTTGATCTCGAGAAAAATTCTACTCTATATATTG